>CM048744.1:666283175-666820675 GCA_026315105.1 Locusta migratoria
ACAAATGTACCATCATTTGATCAACGTACTAATTCCGAAATAGAGGACATTTCCGGCGTAGAGAAGCAGCTGAGAGAGCTAAATGAGAAAAAGTCTGCTGGTGCGGATGGAATACCAGTTCGGTTTTACAAAGAGTATTCTGCGGCATTGGCCCCTTACTTAGCTTGCATTTTTCGCAAATCTTTAATTCAGCGCAAAGTTACTAGTGATTTGAAAAAAAGCGCCGGTGACTCCCGTTTATAAGAGTGGAAAGAGAACTGACCCCGTAATTACAGGCCAATATCGTTGACATCAGTTTCTTGTAGAATTTTGGAGCATATTCTCGGTTCGAATATAGTAAATTTCCTTGAGACGGAAAAGCTTCTTTCTACGAACCTGCACGGGTCCAGGAAACATCGTTCATGTGAAACTCAGCTTGTCCTTTTCTCACATGACATCTTGCGAGCCATGGATCAAGGACAACAGGCGGATTGTTTATCTCGACTTCAAAAAGGCATTTGACGCGGTGTCACACTGCAGACTGCTAACTAAGATACGTTCACAGATTTGTGACTGGCTGGAAGACTTCCTAAGTAATAGAACGCAGTACGTTGTTCTCGACGGCGAGTGTTCATCAGACGCGAGTGTATCGTCAGGCGTGCCCCAGGGGAGTGTGATAGGACCGCTATAATTTTCTATCTATATAAATGATCTGATGGACAAAGTAAGTAGTAATTTTCGGCTGTTTGCTGATGATGCTGTGGTTTATTGGGAGAGTGTCGTCTTTAACTGACTGTAATAGCATACAGGATGAATCAGACAAAATCTCTAGTTGGTGCGAACAATGGCAGCTAGTTCTCAATGTAGAAAAATGTAAGGTGATGCGCATGAGTAGGAAAAACAATCCCATAATGTTCGAATACAGCATTAGTAGTGAGCTTCTTGATGCAGTCGCGTCGTTCAAATATCTAGGCGTAACATTACAGAGCGATATGAAATGGAACGAACATGTAAGGACAGTTGTGAGTAAGGCGGACAGCCGACTTCGGTTTATTGGGAGAATTTTGGGAAGATGTACTTCACCTGTAAAGGAGACCGCGTATAAAACGCTTTTACGGCCACGTCATGAGTATTGCTCAAGTGTTTGGCACCCGTAGCAGATCAGTTTAAAGGAAGAAATAGAAGCAGTTCAGAGGCGAGCAGCTAGATTTGTTACTGGTAGGTTCGACCAATGCGCGAGTGTCACGGAAATGGTGCGGCAACTCAATTTGGGGATCGCTGGAGGAAAGACGACGTTATTTTCGTGAATTTCTGTTGAGGAAATTTAGAGGACTGGAATTTGAAGCTGAGTGTAGTACAATCTTGCTGCCACCTACTTACATATCGCGTAGTGATCACAATGGCAAGATAAGAGAAATTAGGGCTCGTACGAAGTCATAAAGGCATTCTTTTTTCCTTGTTCTATTTGGGAGTTTAATAGGAAGGGAAAAGCCTAGTAGTGGTACAGTGAACCCTCCGCCACGCACCTTACGGTGGATTGCGGAGTATGTATGTAGATTTAGATGTAGATGTAGATGAAGTTAGTTGATGTCAGGTGAAATATTCAGCGAAAGCTATGTATGTCAGACAGAGTGGGTATATTATATTCATTGTTCCCATCGTTAATTTATTTAAAGGCTTGTAATTGCTTCACTGAGGTGTACACTGTTGTGAGGCAACGCCCACTGCTGTGCGGTGTCACGGGGCGTGGCTGTCACCTGTCAGGAGATCTGCACGTAGGCCGTCCTCTCCTGTCCTCTCCTGTCCTCTCCTGTCCGCTATCACGAGGCAGCCGAGGCGAGCGACCGCTCTGTAATTTCCCAAGCGCTGCAGGAGCGGTCAACGCACGGTACTCGACATAATCACGATCGCCTTCAACTTCACGGATCACGCCATCATCACCCCTGGCTCTAAAGGGGGCTCTAAAGCCAATTCTCAATCCATTCACGTTATGTGCTTGCTGTGTAGTCACCGACCGATGGCCATTGAAGTACGTGTAAAATAATATCAAAACACTCTGCTTAGATTCATTAATGTAGCAAATCTGCAACCCTTTGATTCATTTCAATGCGCTTGTGTAACAAGAGCCATTCCCTTCTTTGCTTTCCCTTTCCTTCCTCTAAATACTTGTACGTAAACAAACACGAATGTTTTATTTGTTACACTTTTGTCGCTTTGTGATAGATGGTGCTGTAATATTGACTAACATATTGTTGACAATTTTAGACGATCAGTGGGTTACAGGTAGGTTTGTTAAATTGAAACACAGAACGTACATACGTTTGTACTTTATTTCGATTGTTCCAATGTGATACATTTACTTTTGTGAAAATATCATAAATTATGAGGACGCATGCTGTTACTGCGTGATTACGTGTAATTATGACATGACTTCAATAAATGCTCTAAATTCTATTGATGTTCTAATTTTCCTTATTTGCCTAAAAACAATAAGCGAACAAAAAATCCAAAGATATTACTCTACAATCGATATCTATGTTCCTACATGACAAGGTATGACTTCACCTTAAGTGAAATCTCGGAATACATCCATTTGTAATACTAGAGTGTATGCATTGCAACAAAAACCAAAGATAATAATATACACGACGAAGACGTAGGCCATCCTAGAATCCGCGTAACGAAATTCCTCTCAACAGCGAATAGTTCGCCTTCAGTAATGTTCTTACATGCGACATACATAGTACATGCACGTTGGGCATTTTGATTACAATAGCCATACATAAATACCATATCAAAGTTTTCTGCAGTTGCTAAACGGTCCATTTTAACACGAGCAATGCATCACAAAGCAAATACAGCCGGCACTGGCGAAATATTACGCGATACCACGTACTTACACGTTTATGACTATTACGGCGCCATCTGTCACAAAGTTAAAAATGTGTTCCAAATGAAACATTCATATTTATTTACGTACTAGACGAATATGTAATAAAAAACGAGGGTACCTATTTAAAAAATTGCAGCTGATATCAGTTGGACCTATGGCAGTGCCATCTAGCGGGCCAACCATAGTGCCATGTGTTTTACCCCTTCAAGCTAGAAAAGTTTTGTTCTTTATAGTGTTTTTGTTTGATGCTTAGCTGTTTCGTGAGATATTTGGCCCGGTCACTATCAGTGGACCACCTTGTATACTCCCTTTGTTTTGAACCATTTTAGTAAAGATGTAGGGTACCCGTTTTACTACGTGAAAGACGTGACTATTTATTTGATTGTAATTTACAGTTGCATCTGGTGATGAAAGATATGTCTCGAAACTCGGGTAGTGCATACATCTAACAAATTTTACAGCTGCTGCGAATCCCATTGTAGAATATTTCCAGAAATTATCATGTGAACCTTGCAGAACTAGGCGAGGTACTTGCGGAAGTAAACCTGTGTGGATGGCTCATAAGTAAGCTCAGTCGGTGGAGCGCTTGCTCGCGAAATGCGCAGTTCCTGGGTTTTATTCCAAGTAGAAGGCTTTCGACACCTTACCCCACAAAGGGCTTTTAATCAAATTGCGTGGTTATGGTATATCGTCCCAAATTTGCGACTGGATAGGGGATTCCCTGTCAGAGAGAACAGAGTTCGTCGTAATAGATGGTAAGGCATCAACTAAAACAGAGGTGATATCGAGCGTTCGGCAGGGTAGTGTTATTGGTCCTCTTCTGTTTCTTTTTTACATAAACGATTTAGGGGAAAATCTAAGTAGCTGTCTTAGGTTGTTTACAGATGACGCCGTCATTTACCGTCTAGTAAAACCACCTGAAGATCAAAACCAACTGCAGAACGATCTGAATAAGATATCAGTATGGTGTAAAAATAGGCAATTGGCTGTAAATAATGAGAAGTGTGAAGTCGTCCACATGAGTACGAAAAGAAGCCGTTAAACTTTGCTTACAAGATAAATCAATCAAACGTGAAGGCCGTAAACTCCACAAAATACCTAGGAATTACTATTATATCAGACTTAAATTGGAAAGAACACGTGGATAATATCGTGGGAAAGGCGAACCAAAGACTGAGTTTCATTGGCAGAGCCCTTAAAACATGCAACAGAATTACAAAAGAAACTGCATACACTACGCTTGTCCGTCCATTTTTTGAGTATTGCAGCCCAGTGTGGTATCTTTATCAGGTGAGTTTGACGGAGGACATCGAAAGATAACAAAATAGAGCAGCTCGTTTGGTATTGTCACTATACAGGGGAGACAGCGTTACGGAAATGATTCAGGATCTGGGGTGGGAATCATTATAACAACGGCGCTTATCGCTGCGGCGTGGGCTACTTACGAAACTACAATCGGCAACATTCTCCTCCGAATGCGAAAATATATTGTTGACTCTCCCACTTACATAGGTAGAAATGATCATCAGAATAAAATACGAGAAATCAAGAGCTCGAACGGAGAGATTCAGGTGTTCTTTCTTCCCGCGCGCTATTCGAGAATAGAAATCAAAATGTGCAAATGTTTGTATAGCTTATGGGACTTAACTACGGGGTCATCAGTCCCTAAACTAACAAACTACTTATGAACTAGCTAACACTAAGGACGGCACAAATATCCATGCCCGAGGGGGGTTTCGAGCCCCCGACCGTAGTGGCCGTGCAGAGCGTGACTGACGCGCCGCCGTCCCCTCGGCCACCGCGGCCGGCTATTCGACAATGGAATGGGAGATAAATAGTATAACGGTGATTCAATGAACCCTCTGGCAGGCACTTAAATGTGATTTGCAGAGTATTCCATGTAGATGGAGATGCAGGACGTTTCCCTCCCTGACCTGCCCTTTGTGTTGAGCACCGCAGACAGAATTGCCCTTCGTGTCTGCCGCAGGCTGTGTCTCCTCCCAGTGCCCCAGTGCGCCGTCTGGCCTCGTCGTCGGCGAGCAGTACTCGTCAAGAGCCAGCGGCTGCTAGCTGCCAGCTGACAGCTGTTGCGGGAATGCCGGCGTCGCTTTTTCGGCAGCTTTCTCACTGTTGCTTTCCTCGCGGAGCAGAACAGGGCAGGGGGCGATGCGCCGTGCCGTGCCGCGGCGTGGCGGGACATTCCGGAGAGGAGAGGAGAAGGGAAGGCAAGGGAAAGGAAGCGAAGCGAAGCGAAGGGAGGGCAGGCCGCGATTTCACGGCTAGGCGCCGCATCCGGGAGCGCGAGGAGAGGGCGGCCGCCGTGGCGCGTGCCGCTGCCTGTGACCAGGCTCTGACACACCTGCCAGAGGCCTGCGGACTGCGGCTCGTACCACCACCACCTAGAGGCAAGGCCGCGGCACTGTCGAGGCCAACGAGAAAGACAGGCCGCGGCGCGCACGTCATATCACGTGATCCACTGAGGCCTGAGCCGGCGCGATCGCTAGCTGATTGGCTATCCAGTACGAGGCAGTGGGCTGTGCCCCAGCGGCCGGCCAATCTGCTAGCGATCGCGCCGGCTCAGGCAACACCACCTAGAAGACAAGGCCTTACAACAGGCCGTGCCTACGTCACACTTAGTGGCCGCGGCCGCCATCTGACTGGCCGGCCGCTGCGCGGCGGTGGGCGTGCCCCAGCCAACAGCCAGTGAGGTGGCGGCCGGGGCCTCAAGTGTGACGTAGGCACGGCCTGTTGTAAGGCCTTGTCTTCTAGGTGGTGTTGGCTCAGGCCTCAGTGGATCACGTGATATGACGTGCTCGCCGCGGCCTGTCTCTCTCGTGGGCCTCGGGCACTGTCATGTGACGTCAGGCAGTGTAGGCTGCGCGCGCATAGCTGACTGGCTCGCTGCTTCAGCATAGTGGGTCGTGCCCTAGCGGTAACCCAGTCAGCTATGCGCGCGCAACCAACACAACCTAGAAGACGAGGCCTCACCACTGGGCGTGCCTACGTCACAGTTACAGGCTGCGGCCGCCATCTGACTGGCCGGCCATTACGCGGCGGGGGCGTGCCCCAGTGGGCTGACAGTGAGCTGGCGGTCACGGCCTGCAGGTGTGGCGTAGGCACGGCTAGTTATGATGCCTTGTCTTCTAGGTGGTGTTGGCGCAACCTACTCTGCCTGACGTCACACGAGAGCGCCGCCGCCTTCTCTCTAGGTGGTGTTGCTCGTACTCGCTCGAGTGCGCCCGGATCCGCTTGTTCGTGTGCGAATGTTCGGGGCGGGCACATTGTGCTCAGCAGAGGCGGCAAGGGTAGATGCCGCCCGGCCTCGCCAACACCGATTAGAGCAGCGCTTTTCAGCCTGTGGGTCACCACCTCCACGGGGGTCGCCACGTCTTGCTCTCAGAACCGCCGTCACAGCAGGAAGTACTTGCACCGTACAACAACCATCCAGGAGCGTGCCTGTATACTAGGGTTCTGTAGCACCACATCGCGACCATAGCATTAGAATCAGATATTCCAACATTTTTCATCGTTACGTAATTTTAACGATTTGTTTAGAGGCAGAAATTTCTCGTTTTTCAAAGTTTTTTTAGTAATTCAAATTAGATCAGAGTAATTCAGAATAACAGTATCCAGGAAATACGTAGGTCAAAACACCTCGTATATCAAAGATCACTTGTCAGGTTGCTATTATAAATAGTACCCGCAGTTGAATTACTCTCTCTCTCTACATTACTTGCTCCCTATGTCATTAGATCTCAAAATGCTTAACTCTATATGTGATGGCTCTCCGTGATTAGTTTCAAAGTATCATACGCGGTTTATTTCCAAGATAGGAAAGAACCCGAGAAAAAGTATTCATTTGTTAATATAAACTTTCATTTCGTGATCATACGCGAATGTGTACATTATCTTTGGACTTTGATCGGGATAGGCCAGGACGGAAGAATTAGAAACTTCTGCCTCCCGTAATAAACTGATTAAGATTCGTGATTTTAGAATTTGAACGTAATGTCAAGTTTAATGAAATAGCTTAAAAAAGTATCTCGAAGAGTTAAAGTTCGTAAGCAATGTAACAACATCCAGAGACTTTAATATAAATGAGACTTTGACGAAAATAATCACCATAACAAATTAAGACAAAGGAAGGACGATGTTCTTCACAGGAAATGTTCAATATGTTCACCATCATTCCTCAACAATAGCTGTAGTCGAGGAATAATGTTGTAAACAGTACTGTAAAGCATGTTCGGAGTTATGGTGAGGAATTGGCGTCGGATGTTGTCTTTCAGCATCCCTAGAGATGTCGGTCGATTACGATACACTTGCAACTTTAGGTAACCCCAAAGCCAATAATCGCGCGGACTGAGGTCTGGGGACCTGGGAGGCCAAGCATGACTAAAGTGGCGGCTGAGCACACGATCTGAGGCAATATGAGGTGCAACGCCATCCTGCATTAAAATCGTACGTTCCAGTAGGTGTTTATCAGCCAGGCTGGGGATGATGCGATTCTGTAACATATTGGCGTACCTCTCACCAGTCACGTTAGCAGTTACAAAACCAGAATCACGCAGTTCCTCGACGATAAAAGACCCGATAACCATAGATTTTTTTTAGGTTCTAATAAAACCCCATGTCATTCCAAGCATGTGTGTCAACTTTTACGTCTCTATCTACACTATTCCGTGATTTATTAAGTTTTCAAATTTATACTGACTTTTTGATCACCCGGTATTTAAAACTACGCGATTCTTTGTTCATCATCAGTTCTCCTTTGAATACGACGAAGATTGGTTTATAATACAAGCGACAAGCGTGTCAGTAAATAAGTTGCTAACTCAGGGGGGGGGGGGGGGGGACTGAGGCGCTACAGTCACGGTCTGCACGGCCACTACGGTCGGGAGTTCGAATCCCCCCTCGGGCATGGATATTTGTGCTGTCCTAGTTCGTAAGTACTTCATAAGTAGTTTGTAAGTTTAGGGACTGATAGCCCCGTAGTTGAGTCCCATAGGCTTTACAAACATTTGAGCTTACTCAGGTACACGATACAGTACTACGAATCACCCGCCTTGTAGGTTGCAGCAGTTTAAGGAACCAAGTAAAGTTACAGCTCAAGAGCGCTAGTTACAGCATGCAAACGCTGCCACAAAAATTCCAAACTGCTGGCTTTTAAACCCCTCTCCAACCATGGGACGAGTGTTTCTAGTCAGCTGAAAAGTAAAGTAATTTTCAGGCTTCTAAATGCAGTACTGCGTATCTACCGTAGTGTCCCCTCTCAGACCGTGTGAGGGACACCGCGGGAGGTCTGCTACGAACATCAAATATGTATATATTATTACTAAAATACTCTTGGTATTCTGAGTCCTCTTCTTATGTTGACCTTCTTTTCTTCCAGCCGATTTCTGCACAATTTGAGGAAAAGGCATATCGGACAGGTTGCAGCGGAAGGAAAAATCTAATGATTAATCTCTCATAACAAATGATGTACTTGAAACCGTAGTTAAAGTCAAATAATAATGTATTGTACAATATAATACATGGACTGCTTAGCAGCATTCAGAACACATCTTTACTCAATGCCTTCACATCAAAGAATCTTAAATAATATCAACTGTTTTATAACCAAAGAAGATCAAGAGTTTCTCCATACAGATTATCCTTCACTATTTGTCTATTCCATGACAGGTAGAGCTTCCTGTCCAACATGTATACTCCATAAAGCTGCACTCTCCTGCTCCCGAGTACCTGCGTGCACAATCGCATGGCACACAGTATCCGTTCACCTTTATCTTAAACTAATTTCAGGTGAAGCCGCACATTTCAAGGTAGAATATGGACGCATTGTAACCTCAAACGTTTGTTACACTGCACTACCTAAGCTTACGACTTATTTACTGAATCACCCTCGTATTAAGAAGAGTTGGAATGCCGCAAAATGATAAAAAATTATATTTTTCGTTTTTAAGCTTATAACCTAATGTCAAGTTTTCCGCTTAAAATATTGCAAAATTTGTTAAGAATTTCTAACGGCAAGTATTTTTATTTAATTTTTCGAAATTATATGTGCGACCAGAAAAATTACCCAACTTGCGATGTTTACAAATTTAAATTTTCACATTTCTGAAAATGTTACAGAAGGCTGTAGATCTCCCTCTTCAGTTGTTGAATCCTTGATCTTTCCGTTCGTACCATTGTCGTTCAAATAAAAGTTGATGATCGATGTAAATATGTCGTTCAACAACGTCATGTGGACTCGTGTACCTAAGAATGTATTTGTTGCTATAGAAAATTTGAAATGAACTTTATTCACATGAAGTGTTAAGTCTCATTGACAAGGGATCTCAAATCGATTCCATATTTCTGGATTTCCGGAAGGCTTTTGACACTGTACCCCACAAGCGGCTTCTAATGAAATCGCGTGCTTATGGAATATCTTCCCAATTGTGCGATTGTATTCACGATTTCCTATCAGAAAGGACACAGTTCGCTGTAAGTCATCGTGTAAAACAGAAGTGATATCGGGCGTTCCACAGGGAAGCGTTATAGGTCCCCTACTCTTCCTCATGTTTATAAACGATTTAGGAGACAATTTGAATAGCTCCCTTAGACTGTTCGCGGATGATGCTGTCGTTTATCGGTTAATGAAGTCAACAGAGGATCAAAAGCAACTGCAAAGCTATTTAGACAAAATTTCTACATGGTGCGAAAATTGGCAATTGACATTAAATAAAGAGAAGTGTGAAGTAATACATATGACCACTAAAAGAAATCCGCTGAACTTCAATTACGCGATAAATCAGTCAAACCTTAAGGTCGTAAATTCTACCAAATACCTAGGAGTTGCAATTACGAACAACTTTGACTGGAGAGAAACACATAGAAAATATTGTGGGGAAGGCGAACCAAATGTTACGTTTCATTGGCAGAACGCTTTGAAGATGCAATAGCTCCACCAAAGAGACTGGCTACATCACACTTGTGCGTCCTCTCCTGGAGTACTGTTGCCCAGTGTGGGACCCTTACCAGATGGGACTGACAGAAGACTTTGAGAAGTTTCAGAGAAGGGCAGCACGTTTTGTTTTATCACGTTACAGGGGGGAAATCGTCCCAGAAATGTTGCACGATTTGAGGTGGAAATCATTAAAAGAAAGACGTTATTCACTGCGGTGTGATCTGTTTGCGAAGTTTCAATCACCGACTTTTACTTCTGAATGTGAAAATATTTTGCTAGCACCCACCTACTTAGGGAGACATGACCATCCCAATAAAATAAGAGAAATCAGATCGAAAACGGAACGATTTAGGTGTTCTTTCTTCCCGCGCGCTATTAGAGAATGGAACGGTAGAGAAATGTTATGTAAGTGGTTAATGAACCCTCTGCCAGGCACTTAAATGTGATTTGCAGAGTATCTATATAGATTTAGATGAAGGAGAAATCTAACGATTAATCTATTATAATAAATGATGTACTTATCACCGTAGTTAAAGTTAAATAATAATGTATAGTTCAATATAATACATGAACTGCTTAGCAGCATTCAAACAGATCATTACTCATTGCCTTCACATCAAAGGATCTTGAATAATATCGACTGTTTTATAACCAAAGAAGATCAAGAGTTTCTCCATATATATTAAGGTAAAGCAGTCAATAATCCGAAGATTGGTTTGATCACCATAGTGCTTACTAGGCATGGTCCTGTTTGGAGGTGGCATGCCGTTGCCTTCCTCCAACCTTCGAACTGACTTACCCAGCCAGTTATAGGGGGACCTATAGTTTAATGTGGGTTCCGAACCACGGTGCTACTCGGTATTTTTCACTTGAGCAATACTGCCAGAGGTGAAAGAAGTATAAAGTGACAGATAAAAATCATAGGACCTGGGGGGGGGGGGGATAGAACCCGCAGCGTTTGGAATTGTAGTCTGGCACTCTACTACTGTGCAACCGAGGCACACAGATATAGATTATCCTTCACTATTTGTCTATTCCATGACAGGTAGAGCTTCCTGTCCAGCAAGTATACTCCATAAGGCTGCCTGTACTCTCCTGCTCTCGAGTACCTGCGTACACAACCGCAGTATCCGTTCACCTTCATCTTAAACTAATTTCGGCGAAGCCGCACATTTCAAGGCAGAATACGGACGCATTGTAACCTCAAACGTTTGTTACACTGCACTACCTAAGCTTACGACTTACTGACTCGCCCTCGTATTAAGAAGAGTTGGAATGCCGCAAAATGATAACCCTTCATCCTACGCCTGGGGAACTACGATCACAACCATAGGTGGAAACATAATCGCCCAAAAACACTTCTCCTCAGAGACTAACCACCTACGGCCGTAGGGAACACCAACTCACAAACACGATGAACATGGCAAACCCCTGCAAAACAGCAATCTGACTGGCAATGCCAGCTGAGCCCACAGCCGACCTACAGGCAAGGCAGGGAAACCATATTCATTCGCACTAAACACAAACAAACCTAAACAGTCCTGCACACTTAGCCAGTTCTATGACCGAACTGCCTAACTACCTTGACAGACTTGGCTATGTTACAGGTATTCTGCCACAGCCGACCCAGGAGGCATCATTGGAGCTCAGCTGCAGCAGAACCTCGCATCAAAACGGACTGATTCTTTATGACAAACCTAGCAAAGTTAATGGTACTGAGAAAATACCCATCACTAACATTACCAACCCTTGCATGATCTGTCGCAGATAGCATACCGCTACTGCCCTTCATACCTACCCCACTGTCGCAGAGGTTTTTTTCCCTTGGCTCTTGCCTTGGCACTTTTTTTCCTCTGCCCTTACATACCTTTACCCTTCGTATACCTTTCGACCAATTCTATCTCCAGATGCACCGTATTAATGGGTGATCGCGCCCACACGTACGGATAACATCGCGGTTCCCACATCCCGTGATCCACCTTAGCAAACTAACTTAATTACGGAGGTGACAGTAGAACTTTTGTGATGGTCACCACGTTGGTGTGGGCGTGGAGGGGCCCCATCCTTGCCGCAAAATGATAAAAAAAATATTTTTAAGCTTATAACGTAATTTCATGCTTAAAATGGCGCCAAAATTTGTTGAGTAATTATAACGGCAAGGATTTTTATTTAATTTTTCAAAATTATATGTGCGTCCAGAAAAATTACCCAACTTGCGAGGTTTACACATTTAAATTTTCACATTTTTGAAAATGTTACATACAGAACGCTGTATATCTCCCTCTTCAGTTGTTGAATCCTTGATCTTTCCGTTCGTACCATTGTCGTTCAAATAAAAGTTGATGATCGATGTAAATATGTCGTTCAACAACGTCATGTGGGCTCGTGTACCTAAGAATGTATTTGTTGCTATAGAAACAATGAAATGGAGGAGTCAGTGATCTGTTATTCCATTCAGTGATGGTCATATAGGTAGGCTGAAGGAGGGTAGACGAAATGTCATGCAAAGCCTTGGCATTGTTCCTGGTGTCAGCACCATCGGAGAGCTTCGGATTCTGGACAACAGGCTCAGTATGCAGCTCAATTTAATTAGAAAAAAAAAGCAAGGGCTGCTAGGAGTAGAAAATATTCTGCTGGACACTTTTGATAATAGAATAAGACTCATTTGTGAATTTTCATAATAAGTTATTTCAATTCCGTTATGTGGAAATTGACATTTTTCAGTGCACCTTTATCTCACCAACCACTAATCCAATAACATTGAAATTTACAGGAATGCTACATAACAGTTAAAAGAGGCCACTGAACTAGAATCAAAACAAAATCTGGCTTATTATCTGAATCAGGGAAATTTTTGTTAATTTTTTCCAATAAAAATATCTTAAAGGGAAAAAAATCATAAATATTATACCAACAAAAAGAAAACAATGGTTTCAGTTTAGTGAGCTAACAATAGATGCTGAAAATAGCTGCCAAAATGTCATATTTCTATATATAACATCTCCAGAGAAAAAGGTACATAAAGTTAGCAAATGTAACACTGGCAAGATAGGGCATTCCGACTCCCCTTAAGTTAGTGTGGAAGTGGTGAAAGTTAAGTATAAATAAGTCTTTCATGTTCAGAACTTTCCTACTTTTAGTGGGAATGGTGATATCCCAGTCAGAGAGCAGATAGGGCAGAAAAATTGGGGCTATAAGAACGCTTTATGTCACTTCTTGGAAGAAGGAGGACCCGTCTGGGTAACTGAGTCGTTTGCGGCAGATGGCCATGTTGTCGGTACTTTGGCAAGGGCTAATGAGTACAAGTCTAAGATCTTCAACTGTTCCCGATTTCATTACAATACTGTAACTGAACAGTGTACGTGATTCTACAAGAGAATTTTGGAATGTTGATATGTTATTCGTTGGACTAAGATTTAAACTATTTTGAGCTGACGATTATTTCGTGTTGTGTATTTGCAAAATGGACTTCGTGTTTTAGCATCGTCAATGAATACTTAGTTGGGGATTTTGCTACCATTCTCATAACGCAGTTAACGTATCTGTTCTGTTCCATTAAGTTTCGGGTGTGCAGCCGCAAGAATTCTCTTTCTTCTATTATTTCGGCTGTGTGGAACGTTCAGTCATCTTCAGATTGAGCCAAAGGACTGACGCTCCAATGCTCGCTTCGGCCGTTTATACTCGCGTACCGCACGACTAAACATGCGGCCACAGATACATATGCGCCAGAGACGTTGGTCGGCAGCAAAGACGTGCATAATACACGAGTTGAATCTATGACTCCGCAGTCGATCGGTTTTGGCATGTCAATGTATCACTATGAGCTGCACGGTGACGACGTCTTTGTGAGTTTATGACAGAAAGTGCCAGATTCCATGGTTTATCTAGATTGAAAACACTATGTCTATTAATTAAATTTGTCGTCAAGCGAATTTCAATTGCCTCCTTCACTACAGGATGATATACTTGCCAAAATTACAACGTTGTCGCACAACATGCTGTGACCAGTGTCAGTATAGTGCTCTGCCACTGCCTTCTTGTTAGGTTGTAAAAGTCGTGTGTACCTTTGGTGTTCTGTACATCTTTCATGGACAGTACGAGTTGTTTGTCCGATATAAGAAAAGCCACATTCACATGGAATTTTGTAAACTCCAGATTTTTGGAGCAGCAAATCATCTTCGACAGAGCCCACGAGTGCAGCTGTCTTGGCTGGAAGACGAAAAATCACTTTCACTTTGTGTCTGCTGAGAATCCGTTCTGTTTTTGACGAGAGGCTACCCAAATATGGCAGGAAAGCACTGAGAGTTTTGGCACTCTGAAGGTGGCTGAACGTTACACAGCAGAAATATTAGAAGAAGAAGGAGAATTCTTGCGGCTGCACACCATAAACTTAATGGAACAGTCTTTGCGCCGCCAAAACCTGAAGATTCATATCTGTTCTGTTGCCTTTATAAGGTCTATTTCTATTCATTACTAATGTTTGACCACTTAATATAGATAAATACATGTAGTTGAATAAACATTATTCAGCTGAGTTATCTGGCGTTGCCTACATCATTTGCAAGCATTAGAATAAAACCTCTTTTATTAATTAATCATTTAAGTTTTATACTTAATTATTGTTTCCAAAATGCTAGCCTATGCATAGAATGTTTGACTGTAGTACAAGGTACTACTTAGAGCTGTTGTCTTTGCTGATCATGAAAGCAGACGTATAGATTTCGAACCTGAGACTAAAACGGGTCATATTATTTGAACAGAGTAGTACAAATTCCAACACGTGTAGGTTTTTTTGACCAGTACAGCATGGTTTAGGCAGCACATGAAGACCATGTTAAGTCGAAATTGGGGTTTCTCTTGGATTTGAATCTAATTTCTTTCGAATTTTGGTTGTAAAGCTAAAATGTTACAATAATTGGTGATCCAGGTGCCAAGTCAGTTGCATAGTAGGCGTTTCGTGTGGGTGCTCTGAGGGTAGGATTCCGGCTGCAGTTTCGTGCAGGAGAATTGGTAGAAATAATTAGAAAGGAGAAGCTCCTAGCTTCTTCGCTGGAGCGTCAAAGTTCACCATGCACAACTGCGGATCCTACTAATTACGGCAATCAGATTGCATTGTGCGCGAGTTGAGGCGAGGCTGCAGGATTCTGTCGCCGAGAAATGTGCTTCTCTTTGTCTTGTTGAATCTGAAGGGCGTCATTGCAAGATCAGACTCTTCGAGGTAGTTATTGCGGTGGACAGGCACGACAGAAACGTACGCTGACATGTCCCGTGTTTTCGCCGAGAACTATCACACACTCTGAGGTAGGTCCGCAGCCGAAAATTGACGTCGAGGAAGTGCTGCAAGACCAGAAAAGAAAAGACACGTTGAGACACAAAGCGTTTTCGACTCGCGGGGAGCGAGACGCAAATTCTGATCCTGAGGGACTTCCCCATAATCGTTGTAGCACCGTCTCGGTTCTGACGGGAGAGGTTTGGCGACTGATGTACTGTTCTACGTACTTTTGAATGCAGCTGTTTACGACGTTGTATCTAGACACAATATTTAATAAAAAATGTTTAAATGTTTGTTAAGCTTAAGGGACTTAACTACGGGGTCATCAGTCCCTAAACTTACAAACTACTTATGAACTACCTACAACTAAGGACGGGACAAATATCCATGCCCGAGGGGGGATTCGAACCCCCGATCGTAGTGGCCGTGCACACCGTGACTGAAGCGCCTCAGTCTCCTCGGCCACCGCGGCCGGCAATATTTAATAATAACTTGCTGAATATAGCATGCGAAATAAACAGAAACTTAGTTCCTGCAGGCCATAATATAATACTCTTAGAAAATAGCTTTCAGAGACTGTTATCTGAAATAGTCTTCAATGACAAGAGCGAGATTTAATTAATAATTCAGTCACTGAAGTCTAAAGACTATGGCGTGGTATCTATTAGAATTCTACTGTTCTGTATCTGTTCGCCCAGTACTTAACCATATTTGTAAGCTTTGCTTTAGGAATGATCGGTTTCCTGACCTATTAAAGCACTTAATAGTTAAGCCACACCTAAACAAAGGCAAAGGGATAAATGACTTGAGACGTATTTCTATGCCTTCTGTGTCTGATAAAGTAAGCTGGTCAAAACTATTAGGGGCTCAGTCGAGATGCCTACGTTCTGAAGTTCTGTCATCGGCAGAATGAATTAAAATGTTTCGACGTCTTTCTGCCGGTTCTACGGTGTGGAGAAAACAACATTACGGGCAACGGAGATAGATGTAATAACAGAAAGTTGTTGCAAAGAGGCTTGGTGTTGACTTGGTTTTACTCTACCAAAGGAATTGCACAAGCAGTTGGGTTCAAATGGTATAGTGAGCAGGCAGTCCAATGCAACAACAACGTGACTTATCCGAAGCTATGGCATGCAGAGCCATAGGAAGTTTGGAAGCGGGATAAAACGGGCATGTGTCTACAGGGGCTTTGTGCTAACCGGTCCTATATCATTTCCTTTCCTCCTCCATGTTGCCATGGAAGACGCACAACAGTTGCGTTTGTATCGCAATGACAGTGCACGCGAGGGTTATAGTTGTTCCCCACTGCACTGTGTGAAGAGGCGAGTTCACGAACCTGACGTCTTCTATAGATGTCTCCACGCAGATGACAGCACGCAGGTCGGAGTTCTTGAATGAGGCTGAAATTGTTAAACTATTGGTAGGAACTGATCTAGTTACTGAATAAAACTGAAATCCTCGGGAATCGGGATGCCAACTGATTTTATTTCAAGTCAGCATAAAACCAATAAACTGCATAATAACGTCCACTTGACACAGATTGTTTTAATTGAAAGTAAATATAAAGTCATTTAGCATTGATCTAAGATGGTTAAACAATGTGTTATGACCGCCTACGTAATGCATGTTACTCCATCGAGTGCGTGTTCTAGACTCACATGTTACTCCTCAGAGTGCGTGTACTGATCTGAAGTGTGGCGGCTCGATGCAAGGCTGCCTTCGTTCCGCAATTTGGCGCGTAAACATGACCGCCGTGCATCGTCCGTCTTATATTAACTGTTTTGTTTATGTTTTTAGTAATTGTTAATATGTTTTACCTACTCAGGGCATTACTTAGCTTTGAAGGGTTTTTCTAAATTTAGTATGAGATTGAATAAACAATTAGTTTAATAAATATTAACAAAAATAGGAATGCGTTTTGGCGCTACAGCCAATCGGCGTCAAGTGCCCGCCGCTCGGGGATTCCCCTAGAATTCGGGGAGACTTGCCAGTGCTGTTTCCCATGAGAACCCGACATATTGTACCACCTGTCGTGGTTCTCACCAGCTTTTACCATCTGTCGCCTACTGGTCCTAACCGGCTGCACTGAAGCAATACTTCGAACTTAATATGATGGCTTTAAGCCAGAAATGATACAGGGACACACACAGAGGGAGGTGGCTACAGCCATTGGAATGTCCCAAAGTGTAATTTCCAGGATCTGAACGCGATTTCATACAACAGGTACCGTTAAAAGAAGGCAACGCCAATGTCCACGGATAATATCAACAAGAGATGGTCGTTACCTCTGGTAAACAGCGCGTCGAAATAACCCGTAGAAACTGGGCGCAGGAGCACCAGGATTTGAGTTGTAACGAATGGCGCCGGTTTCTGTTCACAGATGAGTCAAGATTTTGTGTTCAGCCGAACAATCGTCAATTCCTCATCTGGAGGGAACGTGGACTCGGAACAATCCTCCTTATTCGCAGGAAACATCAGCGTATCATGATAGAGGACGAATGGTGTGGGCAGGAGTCAGTATTGGCGGACGGAACGACCCCTATGTGCTTTTTTTGTGCATGGCTGTAAATCAGCGACTGTACAATACAATTAAACTTTTAAGGGGCAGCCCTCAGTCGCAAAGTACGAATATAAAGTTATCTGGCGACGTTGGCAGCGGAGACATTGCAGCCCCTAGTGACTGCTCCGCCTGGCCACGATTATTTACTTTTTAGATATGACTATCTGATTATGTCAGATGTTTTTGTATTATTTTAGATCCTGACATGTAGTTTTAACATATTCATCTTCGTCTGAAGAAGGTGCCCATAGCGGCATTGAAACCTGGTTACGATTATATTCGTACTTTGTGACTGAGGGCTGCCCCTTAAAAGTTTAATTGACTTCTATATTGTTCAGAATGATGATTTGACTGCTCAGAAGTGTAGATACAAGATACTTCGACCATTTTTCTTGTCGTAGCTGGTGCCGTAGGAGATGGCTTCCTTCTAGTGGACGATATCGCTAGTTCTCACAGAGCTGCACTGGTGAACAACATGCTTGAAGCTGAGGGAACTGAACGAATGGAGTGGCCAGCTTGTTCACCGGATTTAAACCTGACTGAGAATGTCAGGGATGCACTTTGCAAACGCAATGTAGGCAGACCGGCACCTCCCACAATGGTAGCAGAGTTGGATATTGCACTATTCGAAGAATGGCCAAATATCCCTCAAGAGCTGATTGATAACCTCATACTGGCCGTCCGAGGTGATCACACACCATATTAAAGGGCAACGAGAATGACGTTTTCGATATTATGGTAGCGCCATGGCGCCTTGCTCTAACTAAACACCATGTAAACCTGAAGTAAAGAGTTGAGACAGCAAAATATAGTACTGTATCACACACAAATTATGTATGTATACTGTGTATGATATCTCACCTGATCCGCTAATATTTTAGCAATGTAGGGGAGAGTAGTACACAGTGAAGCACGGTACACAGTGAAACATTACACCTCAGTTGTTTTTAGTAATCTTTTTTCTACTTGTTGGTATCTCTGTATGTTTATTATGATAAAATACATCTTTGACTTTAATGGTGGACAGTTTGGTTGATTATTCTTCTTTCTATACCTCAGAGAAATTCCAAAACAATGTATATTTTGTTGCTAACGTCTTTACCTTTGGGGGAAAAATCGTTACTTGTTTTTTATTCCCAATTGCAGAAGACATAGCCTGTGTTTCGCATAAGGACATTTCAATGAATGCTTTTGCCACGCGAGTGGCCTATGGCTACGAAGAGACTCTCCAATCACCAGTATACTCGTTTTTCAATCAAATTTTGGTGGACTTAATATTCACTGAACAAAATTTAGTATCTGTTAAAGTTTGTACTTGTATTTAACAAACATATTTATACTAAGACGTAAGACGTAATAAACACAAAAAAATGGTAGCTGTTTCACTGTGTACTATACACAGTACACAGTGAAACATTTGCGGAGGTTGTTTAAAATTGTTATTTCACTTACTAATTAGTAGCAAAATTATTATTATTTGTTCCAAAATATTGACAAAGTATTGTTCTTTCTAGTAAATAAAGAAAGTTTGTTTTCTGAGTAGTATTTTACACGAAACGATCAAAAGGATAATTTTTGTTTCACTGTGTACTACTCTCCCCTATATGGCTGTATATTCATTTAACCTCACATAATTTGCTCTAAAATGTAAAGGTAAAGCAGTCAACAATCCGAAGATTGGTTTGAACACCACAGTGCCTTACTAGGCATAGTCCTGTTTGGAGGTGGCATGCCGTTGCGGGCGTTGCCTTCCTCCGACCTTCGAACTGACTTACCCAGCCAGTTACAGGGGGACCTACAGTTTAACGTGGCATCCGAACCACGGTGCTACTAGGTATTTTTCACATGAGAAATACTGCCAGAGGTGAAAGAAGTGGAAAATGACAGATAAAAATCCTACGACCTGGCGAGTATCGTACCCGCGACCTTTGGATTTAGAGTCTGACACTCTACCACTGTGCAACCGAGCACACCTCTAAGATGTTTGTTTGGTTTTGGAAGTAAAAGGCTGCGAATGCTATGCATTTTCTGTGATTTAACAAAAGTGTTTGATTTTTTATCAAAAAATATCATTACAGAAGAAGGAACATTATTGTAAAAGGTGACTCCTTTACAACTGGTTCTTCTCTAATTTTTATAACTGACGGCGTAACGTAATTCTTTGCACAAATGAGAATGCCTACGACATGCAGGCACTGTGGGGTACAGTTAGGTGGAAGGAGGTGGGGCCGCTGCATTTTTATTTACATGAATGATATGTCTTCTAGTATAACAGGTAATTATATAATCAGAATATTTCTGTTTACTGATGACACAAGCTTGGCAGAAATATATATGAATAGTCAAGGATGTTGTTGACAATATTGACACGTACTTATGTCGTCCATACACCTGTATGGTCGATAATTCCAAGTTGTCTGAGTGGATAAAGCGACTGCGTAGTAAGGTTCTATGCTTAAAAAAAATTAATTCAAAGCTTCATCCTACACTTATTTCGTACTAAGGATATTTCGAATCCTTGTCGCACAAATTCACTGCTGTATTACATTCCAATGGTGAACCAATAGGCAACTAAGCTTTTGTTGAAATGTTTCAGGTCATTAGCATAAATTTTAGTAGTAAAACAAAAGTGATTCTTGTATTAAAAAGGCCTACAGATATTTCTAATTGTTGTCGCAATTCTTATTGTTGTCTATAATAGTACTAACAGTAGCAGGTTGTAACGATACATAATTAAATTAATATTTTTTTATCACTCAGAGACGCTTGTCGCCGTGTTTCCCTCCTTCTCCAAAATATTTTATCTGTGGAAAGGTTTTTTCGCTTGTCTTTCTTTTCTTCCGCCGTGTCGAGAGGGCGGAACCGCGTCATTCACTCTCTTGTTTGAGCTTATTAAGTGTGGGCATGTACGCAGACGGCTTTGTGATGTAAGTGTGAGTGCTGTTTAATTTTACTTTAAAATATACCCTCTTTTTTTTAAGAGCCATGTCTCCATCCTGTTTTCATTTAATAATATCCCATCCATCCTTAATTATTCATTTTCTTTAAGATTTTCAGCTCCTCCATATTCCGTCGTAACATGATGTACAGCCGCCATCACTTTCGCTTCGTGAATTGCCTTGATTAAATTTCTATCAGTTACTTTAAATCATTACCTTTCTTCCTATTAAAACCCGCATTCGTATAAACAGTTACGCGCAGTCCTATAGATTTTTTTATGTTTGTTATTTGCGTAGTCAAACTTTAGTACACGGTCCGCCAACAATGACTTACGAGGCAAATAGTCTGAACATTATTTTACTGCGGAATTTATCATAAAGTTTATCTAAACCATTTAACAGCTTAACAGTTTCAGCTGCTGTGATCGACATTTCCAGAAAGAAGCTACAATGGGTACTTTCCGTAAGTTTTCTCTGTAACGTTATTTTTGTGTGTTGCCTCAACCCCAATCTGTATTCCGTCATTTCATCTATTCAATCATTTCGTGTATTAATTTCATCCACCCTTGTCAAAAGTGTTTAATCAGATTTTTTTATCCGAATTTTCTATGATAAAAATTTTAACAAAAATCCTTAATCTTTTAATCGCGGAGACTAACATTAATGAGTACAGGCAACAACACAAAAGAAATGTTACAAGGTAATAAACGTAATAAAAAGTGGAAACCGCGTGGTCTAAGGCGTCAGGCTACGGACTGGGCGGCCATTTCCGCTGGTGGTTCGAGTCCTCCCTCGGGCATGGCTCTATGTGTGGCCCATCATAAGTTCGTTTAAGTTGTTTCTAAGCCTAGGGACTGATGACCATAGCAGTTTGGTCCAATAGGTTTACAAGTGTTTGAGCACTGGAAACAAAGAAGGCACATGTATACTAGCAATATTCGTTCAAAACAGACCTATAACAAAATTGTAGCAATCATCTTTTCGTTACCAGTTGTACACTGTAGACTTAAGAACACATTAGTCATCTTCGTCAAATTTCACAATTTTTCACCTTGTCGGTATTATGCTGTAGCTACACCACACTCGTACTTTCTGAAATTACGTGGTACAGCCAATAACTTCTGAGACTGACAGCATAATGGCACTGTGGTGCTCTATAGCGCATAGGTGGCGCCGTGGTATGGTTCCATGTCAGTCTGTCGACCCAGCATGAGACAGCTGAGCATATGCACTGGAAGCAGGCGTGCGGTCATGGACTTTGTCGCACAAAGCATTGGTTGTTGCTGTATGACTACGGCCCTGCACATCGCTGTGTCCTCTGTCGTTCAAGAGGAACTTGCAAGACAACAGACAACGTTTTTGCCACGCTGTCCGTACTCACCTGATCTCGCACCATGCGATCTGTTTTCCTTTCTTCGCCTGAAAGCACTCCTATGTGGCCACAAATTTAAGTCGTCCGAAAACATCATAACGACCACAAGAGTAGTATGACGTTAAAAACTTAAAAAAATATGTTCTTTTAATTACTTATAATTAATGTGAGAATTACTTTCATACATACGACTTGGGGGAAATAGTGTTATGTAGCTTCTTTGATTTAAGTAAGTTATCTTAACGTCACACAGATAAAATTTTTAAAATGCCACAAATTAGCTTTCGTAGAGCACGGCAATCTCAATAGGCTGGTAACCGTTATTAATATTGACAATAAAAAAGACATCGTTACATTATGGCGTCAGGGCCTACACAAATCTGGTATGGGAAAAACAAGCCGTTATTTCGGCTAAATAGTGCTAAAATATCTCGTCAATGACGCAAAGTTTTATACATAATAAATGAAAGCCACCAGTAAATTTACAAGATAAAATTGTCACTGTAATTTGCGAAAATAATTTTCGGGGCAAGATGGCTGCCAAAAATTAAATATTACGTTAATTAAAATTGGTCATCTAGGGTAACTACAGGTCTAATGTTACATCAGATAACTACATATTAAAACAAAACATTTACTTTTATGCTGAAAGATCATGTATTATTACAATTTAACATTTACATTACGCACCATACACATCAGTAATAACGGTCGCGGGACAAGATGACAAATGCAATCTGTAAAAAACATAAGCCGACAACTACAAACGATACGACAGTAAAAATACAATCGTAGCAAGATGCGTGCTCTTTTACAATTGATCAGAGTACTTCTTTATGAACAATATAGCCATTGATAATTATTAATTCACCAGAGTATATGTATACTTTGACACTGACAGACGTGAATTCTTTTTATCTACGACAGATATATGGTTATATATTGAATATTACAGTTTTTTTTTTTTTTTTTTTTTTTTTTTTTTTTTTTTTTTTTTTTTTTTTTTTTTTTTTTTTTTTTAGCCTTCCCAGGGGACGTCACAGTACCCATACGGGATTTTCTTACCAACTGCTTTCAGCGGTGCCTCTAGCAGCTGTACCAACGTTGGCAAACGTGCATAACGGCCAAGAGGCACTATTTTGAAGGTGCATGTGGGTCTGTGAAAGTGTAGCCGTGTTATGCGGCAGCGTGTGCAACATACTGATTCGTGTGTTTGCCTATCCTCCAGGCGTCAAGTCCCGGAACTTTTATCGGTATTGGCTAGTTTGTTTCACGTTCTATTGATCATTTACACGATAATTCGTAATGATGTGGAGCAAATCATTTTAGACTCATGTAATAAGTTATTTTGTAATTATGGCTACATGACGATCATTTATAAGGAAATTATTAAATACACTGATGTAACATACTAATTCGTAATCACCACTTTTTACACATTACAATAACACACATTATTGTATGATGTAGGAGCTGTCAAGACATTTTTTTTTTCAAATTTTACTTTGTTGTCAGACATTTCATACCACTGCGTAAGTGGTAAAAAATTTTAGTTGCAGATTTTTGTGCTAAAGACAACTTTAATTTGGAGAAATGAATGTAATTTTTCCTTCTATTGTAATTATGTACATCATTATACTCTTGACTGCAGTGAATTGTTTATAACAAACTTCATAAGGGCAGTGCTCAAAATTCCCAACTCCTTAAATATACCTCCACAAAATGAACATAGATGAGCAGCACATATTTTTTTTCAGCACAACAATTGAATCTCGATTTCTTGAGGGTGGGCTACCCAAGAATATTACCCACTTCATTACTGGATGATGACATGCAGAATATGTCAGCTTAATAAGTTGTTCCACCTGAAGATTTGCAATAATTAAAATTGTAAGTGGAAAAGTAACTGAATGAAGCTCTTTTAGGAGTTCCAAAATATATTTTTCCACTTTAAACTTTAAAACATAGGCAACACAAAATTTTCAGGTTTCCACGCTATTTACTATATCTCCACCACGTATTACACATCTTATTTGTTGAATTCCCATGTAATACTGCCTTCTTTTGTTTATGTATATGATTATTCATTGCTTAGTTTTACCATTCTATAAAACATATTTTTACCCTGGATTGTGAGTCACATAGTCAAAGTGCATAGCCTGATCACATAAAATACCAAATGTCACTGTCTTAATGTTAAATTCTTGCAAAATTTGGCGAATGAATGTATAAATGGGATTCTCAATAGTACAAAACTTATTAAAATATAAGTGTTTCTCCAGTGAGATACAATCATACAGAGCATGATCTCCTCAAAAGTTTTGAAATATGTTAATAGTGAAACATCACTATATCTTGACATCTCTGTCATCCGACTTATAGACAGATCATTTCAACATCTCTGGAAATAATATCTTGAGTTTGTTAGGGATACCTTACATAATTCAGATAAGACAGGACTTATTATGTAATAGCAGTTCATACTCTTTTGGAAACTTCTTAAAATACAGATAGGCTTTCTGTTTTCAAGAGATTATTTAAGTATTTTTATTTCAGAAAGATAAGTTGGTGATACATTTTCTTCTTGATGTGTTTCCCTATATTTTATAATATATTTATGAAATGTGTTGAAATTTGTTTGCAACTTGTGACTCATCATTTATAACCCTTCAGCTAAATATTTTTACTAGTAATTTTAAGTAGTTTTAGTAGCTTTCCTCATTTAACGAAGGCGGACAGATACTCCATTACTCTATGCTAGCAAGTAAACGCTCACTAGTATTGGTAGAATAGTCATCCTCACTCATAGTCATTACATGAACCTCCATCTTTTAAATTTACACCCCCCCCCCTTTGGTAATAGTGGGTATTCCCTTTTGGTGATCTTCTTTTGGGTTGAATAATAACTAGATCACTTTGATGAAAAGCGATTTTAGCTGATGAATAAGGCAAAGTTCATCATCACATGTATAAAAATACACCCTGCCTACTAATCTAGGTCAAAATTAAAAAGTAGAGAGAAGCTACATTTATGTTCTGGCCAGACTGTGCTACATATGAAAGTGAAAGGTTTGGCCACTATGTTTGATATGCTTCCTGAAAGACGTTGTTGGTATCAGTTTAACACTGTGGGGTATACTGCATTCATATTATCTACAACAATCATTATTTGTAAGCGGATTGTACCTTTGCACAGTCATCATCATCATCATTTAAGACTGGTTATGTTTGGAGCATAGTCCACCTAATAAAATTCCTCGACGATCCCCAGTTCAATGTTCCTTCAAAATCATTCTTGACCGAATCCGAGTACTTCCTCCTTCATCTACCTTTTCCAACCTGTTCTGCTCAACACATGTCTCTTAGGTAACCTCCCTTCTCCCGTCCCAAGCCTGTTTTTTGCTTACTGTGGACATTCTCCTGACATTGTTCCAATACCGGCAGTCATCCTTGCTACTTTCATATCTGTAACCTCAGCCTTAAGAATAATGTAACCTACTTCCACCCAGCTTTCACTCCCATAAAGTAGGCCAAAAGATTGAACTATCCACTGAAAAGGTATTGTTGGTCACTTGCAGAGAAGAGTAGATCTTAGTTGAGCACTCACTGCATTAGCTATACTACATCTTATTTACAGTTATTTCAGTATGTTGCTATCCTGTGCGATAAGTACTTGATCCTGTCCATCTTTTCTCTCTCCAGGGCGCATATATATATATATATATATATATATATATATATATATATATATATATATATACACACTAGAAGACCCGGTGAACTACGTATCACTTACCTCTTAATATAAATCATATTAATTTAAATCATATGTATTTTAGACCCAGTAGCTTTATAAGGCATCATCAGATAGTCTACGTATCGGTGAACGTCAAATGTGCAAAATTTTATCGCAATCGTGCGAATGATATTGATATACCAAAGAAAAGAGCTCTTTCAGTTTTCCACAAATTTCCCTGTTTTCTGGACAACTATTCCAAGCTTTTACTTCACTCAAACCTTCCTCTCGGTTTGAACGTAGAATATGCAAAATTTTATTGTAATCGTTGAACGTCAAATGATCAAAATTTTATCGCAATCGGGTGAACGGTTCTCAGCTTAGTGTTGAGTACATTTAGAAACACACTGGAAAAGGAACGTGTTCGAATTTTGCGGCTTTCCTTTTTAACTGTCCCTATAAAGTTCTAACAGCATGCCATCCCCTGAGCATGATTCGGCGAAATACTCACATTGGCTGTCGCAGCAAGACAGTCCTCGAGCCACGCGCACAACGTACCGGATGTTAGGGTGCGTTCAAAGCTTACTGTCTACCAACCCTCGCTACCTGAGGGAGATAATACCCTCTACTACTGTTCAGGAGAGGTCTCTTGTTACCTCCTTGGTCCATGTCGATTGGTATCACACTAAGAACAAGTCACCTCGCCATCTTGTCGGGTAAGGATGTCTACGGCTACATAGCAGACGGCAGCGCAGACGATATACGAAACCACGCGATTTTACTATAGTAAACGAGGCCTAGCGCGCGAAGCGGAGACTGTAAGCCATTGTGCGGCAATCAGTCGTTATTACAAGCAACCTTCCACATTTATACGAACACAAAAGTTTTGTCACACGGGTGGAAACATATATAAATATAGGGCATGATTCATTAACAAAGGAATAAATTTCATTTAAAACTTCCGGGCTCATAAGCCGTGGTCGATTTATAAAACTTTCCCCTAACGTTTCATCTTCGGCTGCGAAAGACATCTTCAGAGGTAGAATGGCGAACTGCCATTCTACCTCTGAAGATGTCTTCCGCAGCCGAAGATGAAACGTTAGGGGAAAGTTTTATAAATCGACCACGGCTTATGAGCCCGGAAGTTTTAAATGAAGTTGACGCCGGCCGTGAAAGCTTACATTGTATGATCAAAGGAATAAATTGATTGATGTACAGATAAATAAAATTAATGGTGGAGAAGCACTTTAGATTTATGAAAGTAGACCTTTTTACGGTTCCAAACTCAAAATGGAACACGACCATTCAGTGGACGTTTTTCATCACCCTCCGCTTAGGGGCGATCAAGAGTCTGGAACCAATTCTGTTATACTGGATTGGATCCAGAATAAAATTATGTACACAAAAATCAATAGGCATCTATTCTGGGCATTGTGTGGCAACTATGGGCATCGTTTTTAAAAGAAAAAAATGATAAATTAATAATCATTTAAACAATAACAATAAGCAAACATTTTAAATTATAAGCAAAATTTAAATACAGTAAAGAAGGTGATGTATAAAGTGGCTGGTCACTAATATTGGAGGGTAACAATAGATTCATAAATAAAAATTTACAGATTTGTACAATTTACAGAATTCTTTGAAACACAAGAAAGACAATCACAATGAACTTTTCACTTCTGGGAGTGCCCTAAACAAAAAATCAAGTTCAATCCACTATGGTGAGTGTTCACATTCTTGTAACAACTTTATGATTAAAGTTTCGCCACATACTTCGATATAAACTTACGGGTATCGACGGGGAGGAAGTACTCTTTAGGATAACTAGGAGGGAGGGGGGTGGGGGAACTGCAACCCACACTCATTTAAGAACACTTCACAATTACCAAGTTGTCCTTCAGTGTCCATGGTCGTAGTCGATTGTCCCTTTTTCCAGCTTCAGGCGCATCTCGGATTGCCGACATTTATTCTTCGCTGACTGTGTGGCCGGCCGCGGCGCAGCAGTCACGGCCACTACGGTCGGGGGTTCGAATCCCCCCTCGGGCTTGGATATTTGTGCTGTCCTTAGTATATGGGAGTTTATAAGTAGTTTGTAAGTTTAGGGACTGATGACCCCGTAGTTAAGTCCCATAAGATATACAAACATTTAAACATTTGCTGACTGAGTGCCATTGGTTGGATCAGTCATCACCTTGCATAACGCTCAGAGGAAGAGGATTTTGTGAGCATCCTCAATGGCGAGCTATCACAAGAGGTAGTGCTGATCGTTCGTGGCATAGGATTCAAGAGGTCCCGACATCCAAGCAGGACCCAAGGATGTGAAAATCCTAACTACCGAAGCATGGAAGTATGTTAAGCAAGGAGGTTCATTTAAGCCTTCCGTCACTCGCGAAGTCACAGGAGTGTGGAGATGAATGTTGGGGCGAACCCAAAAATAATGTTTTCTGGTCTCAGGGACCAAGTAGGAGATTGGTAAGATCACTAGAAAGTTTGGAGACGTAAGCGCCTTCCAGCTGACAGTCATGATTTTGCCAGAGGGCTTCGGCAAAGACATATTAACGCAGATAGTGCTGACGTCCTTTCAGGAGGAGACCGGCAGCTTACTTTTTTGTTCTTGCCTGTAAGAATTCGTGTACAGTGTCATATTTTATTTCTTTGAATCGCGTGCTGCCATTGCAGATCGATTTTAGCTTTATCGAAAACAGCTGCAAAGTTGAGGTTCATACAGAAAATACTGAAGACTTCCTCATAGTTGGGTTTTATATTTCTTGAACTTTCAATTTGTGAGACATTTATATGTACACATTTAATCTTAAATGTTCTTTTAATAATAATTATTCATCAGATTAAAATTATAAAACATTCATTTTGACATCATTCCAGAAAACAGGGCTGTATTGCAAAACTAATAGCGTGATTGTGAAAAAAACATCACTTACCATGATCTTGTGCAGTCATATGGAGGTAATTAATAGCTTCCGAGAAAAAAATTAAACCAAAAATAATTCCGCGCTATCTGGGTTAAGGGCTGCCGGAGAAAATCGTGAAAGGGTTAATTGTTCAGTGGCAACGGATCCTGTTTTATACGAAGGGTGCCTGATGGGTGATGCCATAGCATCGATGTTCTAATACTTGCAGCAACTGCTCTGGTTATGCCCCTGGTGCTCTTGCTGATTGACGTGCAGCAGGGCGCGTATTGGTGCCGGACCTGCGCCGACCTCGCCTACAAGAGTGGTCCAGTTGCAGACGTCAGCTGCATCAGGTGGGCGGTGCCCACCGCATTGACAGCAGCGCACGTCATCTGCTCCCTCCGCCATCGCAATATTTGTCGACAAGCGCGCTAGCCACGCCCACTTCGGCACGGACAGGACCCGCGGTGGTTGGCGGCACCAGTAACAGGCGTCTCTCGCCACTGCGCAGAAGCGGCCCGGTGACCTTGTGACGTCAGCGCGCACACTCCGGGGCTGCTTGCTCCCTCAGGGCCGTCGGCGCCACGCTGTCTGTCCTAAGGCTCCTATAAACCCGAGCTGAACTATCCGCAATTTTTTCCCCAAGCTGTAGGAGTTACCAAGTTCCGGACGAAGCTCATGCGTTACCTCGCGTTTCATTCAACTCGCTCACACTCGCAAACTACTCACTGTATCAACGTGAAACTTTCATCAATGTGTTCGTTAAGAACTACACTACATTTTCATTTTAGTTTTATTTATCGCAATAATTTATAAACAGCATATACTGATAGTTTACGACCTTGCACTTTCTGACGACGTTACGGGATTTTCGACATGCGAGGAACTTTTTTATCTTTTGAAGTTAGGTGAACACATTATGCGAATTAAATGTTCAAAATACGACAAATTTTCATTCTCTCCAAACAGAAACTTTGTGAGAAACGCATAATTTGAGATAATGTCAGTTTAATATGGCGCACTGGGATCCGCCCGCACGTCTAGTAATAACACGTCTTCCGTATTAGAGCTCCGAATAATTAGGCACATGTTGTTACTGCATAACATCCATACTTTAAGATACTGGTACTGACTTCTTTTAACCCATGGAATTTAATAGTAGCAGACTACAAAAGTTTTACGTAGTAACCATGTGGCAAAATACTCCCCACTTTGCATGTTATCATTTGTCAAAATATCATTTTCATACCTCTAACCGTGTATGAGATATGCAAAGATTCATTTTGATCTTATCGCCATCGGAAATGAGTGCGCTAAATAAAATAAAGTTTAGCGGTATGAGTGAAAAGTAAAGATCTCCTCCTAAGTCGAAAATAAAATTCAATCCATTAGGAAAGTTTCATCCGCAGCAACATATGGTGCAACAAGCACCAAACGGAATATCATACCAGTCTCTATTTTTACTGCAAACTTTTCCAAATGTAGCGCAGTCTTTTTTCGAAGCCAATATCTTATTAACTATGACTACTAACGAAATGACGAGCATTTCGTCACAATGCTGACATATAAAGATTTAAGTAACGGAAAAATTAAATATTTCTACCAATTAGTTTTTGCGAAATCGTTGGTGAAAGATGGCAGGGCATGCGCCTCTACGCTGTTAGTGCAGCGCGATTCCAACCATGTTGGGGAAAACATGGCGGACGATTCAGCCTGGGTATTTAGGAGCTCTAGGTTGTCCTCTGACGTAGGCAGCGGGACTTCCATGGCATCTCGCATCTCCCAGCGACTCAGACGGTTGCCGAGGATCAGGCCGCACTTCTTGCAGCAGTGTGGTGTGTACAAACACTTTCCTAGGCACTTAGAAAACACTTCAATTTGTCATAACTCATTTCGTTGACCAGTGGTGTTCATAACGCTGGTATAATGTAGTATTCACTAAAATTGGTAATGGGGTTTTACCCATATTTTCACATTAACATAGAAATATAAAATTACACAGATAATTTATAGAAGATAGGCTAAGGAAAGGCAAACCTACGTTTTTAGCGTTTGTCGACTTGGAGAAAGCTTTTGACAATGTCAACTGGAATACACTCTTCCAAATTCTGAAGGTATCAGGGATAAAATATAGGGAGCGAAGAGTTATATTCAACCTATACAAAAACCAGACAGCGGTTACAGAGTCGAAGAGCAAGAAAGGGACGCAGAGGTTGGGAAGTGAGTAAGACAGTGTTGTAGCCTTTCCCCAATGTTGTTCAATCTGTACATTGAGCAGGCAGAGAAAGAATCGAAAGAGAAATTTGTAGAAGGCATTAAAGTGCAGGGATAAGAAATAAAAAGATTGCAGTTTGCCGATGACACAGTGATTCTGTTAGAGACCGCAAAAGATCTGGAAGAGCAATTGAACGGGATGGACAGTTTCTTGAAAGGAAGACGTAAGATGAACATCAACAAGTGTAAAATGAAGGTAATTGAAAGCAATGTCAGAAAATCAGGCGATGATGAAGGAATTACATTAGGCAATGTGACAATAAAAGTAGTAGATGAATTTTGTTATTTCGGTAGCAAGATAAGTTCTGAGGGCCGAAGTAAAGAAGATATAAAATGTAGAATGGCTATGGGAAGAAAAGCGTTTCTAAAGAAGCGAAACCTGTTAACGTCCAATGTTAATTTAAATGTTGGGAAGTCCTTTCTGAAAGCATTTGTCTGGAGTGGAGCATTGTATGGGAGTGAAACGTGGACGATTAGGAATGCAGATAAAAAGATGATAGAAGCTTTTGAAATGTGGTGTTACAGACGAATGATGAAAATTAGGTGGGTAGGTCACGTAACTAACGAGGTGGTGCTTAACCAAATCGGAGAGAAAATGAGTTTCTGGCATATCCTGACTGAGAGATGGGATAGATTGGTTGGACACATTCTGAGACATCAAGAAATTGTCAACTTAGCATTAGAAGGAATCGTTTGGGGTAAAAAGCGTAGAGGGAGACCGAGGGAGGAATACAGTAAGCAGATTCAAAAGGATGTAGGTTGCCGAACGTATTCTCAGATGAAGAGACTTGCATAGGACAGGGTAGCGTGGAGAGCTGCATCAAACCAGTCTGCGGACTGAAGACCACAACAACAACAACAATAATTTATTAAAAAATAATTGAGAACATTACAGTAAATTACAACACCTTAAAAAAAGTAGACTGCTTGGGTTCATATGCTTTACAAAAGGTGGACCCATACTATCAAAGAAAATTTTTAACATTTGAGTAATGTTTAAGAAATTTCATAGTGCTACCACAGAGAATGTTTATAAAAAAGCTAAATTTAGTGATTTCAACGTTGTGGCCCCATTATCACCAGAGACACTCTCTCAGTCACACACAAAAGGAGGCGCTAGCAGCAAAGCGTGCAGCGCAGAGCGGCGACATTGTATGGAATCAAATTAAATTGACCTGGCAGCAGGCCAAGGTCACGCTGCGATACTCTACTATCCAAATTAAATGTTGGCCCCAATTATACCACCTATTATTTAGTATCCGACCCCTTAAAAGATCAGTGGATTGCCTTTGGCTCTCCAACGATTATATGTGGAATCTTCATAGGATCAGAGACACGTTTTTGTAATTAGTGGCACTTCATTTGCCTACTGTCCGTCCGGAATAGCAGCGTCACTATGTAATAACTGCACCAGCAGTTCCACGATTCTTCAAACATTGTATACACAAAATCTTAAAGTACATAAAACATAAATTCTTCTTAGAAAGTAAGCTTAGTATAAAAATGACTAAAGGGATAAACTGACATCCTAATCCTATAATCAGAGAAATATCAAAAGCAAGACATGAAACTACATAAACACTTGGAATGATAAAAAAAGTAATACACAGATGATTAAGTCAAACATAAACAAGACATGTTTTCGTGCCTCTCATGGCACCAAGGAAAACCAAATTACAATCTGTCAGGAAAATCATAAATCAAGACACACACTTGAAAAAGAAATGAGCACCGTAAAAATTAAAAATGTTATCTAAGTTCCAGCTAAAGTTTACAAAAGTGAAAATCATTTTAGAGTACATATTCCTCATTTATACCACTTGTGGATTTCCAAATTCAGGCACTGTTCTCATGCTCTGGTCGCATTAATCATGGGCTCAACATTGTCCACTAGGCTGCATATTTTTTCTCTTCAACAAAATTCAAGTGAGTCTGGTAAGCTAGATTATCCTTAGCACCCGAAAGTTCATCAGTAATGTCATCTGTGGCATTCAGGAGAGGAGTTAGGCTAACATCTTCACCGGTATTTGTGCTGTCCATTATAAAATTAATTTTTTTAGCGTTCTAAGTGCAGCATATGAACGGAATTTATGGTTACTGACTTTTTTTTTGGCACTTTCTCGGTATATTTTACGATGGTGAAAGTTTTGTATAAACATTAATTTTGGAAGAGTTTCACAACACTTTACATCTTTTCTTGAACTCCTGCTATATTTCCCAATATTTATAGATATTTTATAGCACCAAAAATTAAACAGGGCTGCCTGAAACAACTAATGTTAAAAATAGACTGTGAAAATGAAATATCCTATCAGATATATCACTGTAAAATAGCGTCTTACCTTGTCAATACAGCAACCAGCAACTACCAAATTCTTTTAAGAACACGAAGTATGCCATAAATTTCTTAATTAAGCGCATCAAACATTAGCATTAGGGTATGTAGCACGAATATTAGTGTTTTTAATGCTGTAAGCCAAATACCTCACAGTAACGTGAACTGCTCAAAAGTCAGCAACTATTGTCATAGGGTTCAACTTCACAATCTGCATCCAGAGTGACCTTCAACTTCACAATCTGCATCCAGTGTGGCTATGTGTCATACCTACAGGGAAACGTACACAGTTCTCCAAACCTCTTTCAGTTTTATACCTATATGTAGAGCAGATGACCTTTAAATTCTGTGTTACAAGTTGCTAATATTAATCTCATTAACGAAAATTCGAACTGCAGTGAAGCAACTCATCTCTTCATCGAAATAGTTATTTTACACTATCATAGCTCGTCATTGATTTTATTCAAAATCCTATATTGTCTTCAGTAAGAGCCCGTTACGCAAGAGTAACTATTTCTGAACGCAAGTAGTAGGGCTACTTGTATTCCTGAGAAGTATAAATGGCAAGACTAGTATTCGTTATTTTTATTCCTTCCTTAAATCGATTTCTGCACTTAAACGCTGAGCACCTCTTCACCATTGTGCTTTACGTATACTGCAATAGTAAAATAATATAGACGTGACTGCCAACTGAGTATAAACAGCGCAGTAACTATATAACACACGATTTATCTCCTAACAACACTCGTATTTACCTGACCCTTACCACTATCATGGCGGTCGGCCGAAGGTTCAAATTATCCCCAATCGAAAGTGGCTGGTGTAGTGATATGCTGGGTGCAGTACTCTGACCCGATGCCAAGCACAACGGCTGTTCGGAACCAGCGAGTGCAGCGTGGCCGCGGCAGAACACCGGTGCGCACGAAGCCACTTTGCTGCAGCGAGCACGGCCATTCGCCGTCGGGGATTCGACGCTCTCTTGGGCATCGGTGTTTGTGTTTTCCTAAGCATAATTTACGAGGCGTGTTTTTTTTAAGTAAATACCGTTTTGATATTAAGAAAAGACGTGCTGAGCTATCTCAATAATTTTATTTTTACATGAAACCCTGTACCTTAATCTACTTTTCTACATAACTTCCGTCAATATTGAGGCACTTGTCATACGTTGTACCCGTTTTTGAATACCCTCCTCATAGAAATCTGCTGCCTAACTTGTTAACCACTGCATCACAACTGTGTTGGCTTCGTCTTGAAGACGCTGACTGGCCAGGCAGTGGGAAAGTGTGTTTGCCTCTGTAACTTATAAAATAATAGGTGACAGGAAATTTTAATGCGGTAGGTCAACACAAGAAATGTTACACTTTCTGCGGAGCTATGAACATAGTTTATTGTATCATTTTCCAAAGAGTTACAGCACAAAGATATAATATTTTAAATGGAACAATAGTTTTTTCTATCGTGCATTGGATTCGTTGAAACCAGCTGCGTCCAAATCAATTTAAACTACATTCCTATCACTGTTAGTTTGGGAGCTACAACCCTTCAAAGTTTCAGGGGCAGATACCACAAACGCTGCACATAATGCAATGCGTCTTCTAAATGTGGTGCGGCCGAGTTGTATCGTCGCCGGTGTCACGGAGAGAGAAGCTTCCTCGATGCGCTGTCAGACTACCGACTGTCGCCGCACACGGCCGTATACCCGACAGTTGGAGCCACACAAACAACCGGGGCTCAATATACCACAGTTACTGACATCGAATGACGATGGTATACACGAACAACGAGTATGTCGACATGCCACTGAAGCTTCTCGCTCCGTGACACTCGCTCCGACGTTACAACTCGGCCGCACCACATTTAGAAGGCGCGTTGCATTATGCGCAGCGTTTGTGGTATCTGTCCCTGAAACTTTGAAGGGTTGTAGCTCCCAAACTAACAGTCATAGGAATGTAGTTTAAATTGATTTGCACGCAGCTGGTTTCAACGAATCCAATGCACGATAGAAAAAACTATTGTTCCATTTAAAAAATGATATCTTTGTGCTGTAACTCTTTGGAAAATGATACAATAAACTATGTTCATAGCTCCGCAGAAAGTGAAACATTTCTTGTGTTGACCTACCGCATTAAAATTTCCCTTCACCTATTATTTTATAAGTTACAGAGGCAAACACACTTAGTGAAACACCATATATTACAAAAAGGTACGGCAAAACTTTCAGAAAAAGTTCCTCACACCAAAGAAAGAAAATATATGTGGACATGTGAGAGCTCATTTTAGTATTTCTCTTTTAATGTAAATTGAAATAATTCGTGCAGACAATTGTCAAAATACCCAATTGTTTCGTTAGTATGTACTGTACTTCCTCGATTCACCGCATTTGTAAACATTGCGCTGACTGCAAAAGTACGTTCGTGATGATCACTAACCACTTGATGCTACGTACTGATGTGCTTGATGCTAGTACTGTAGAGCAATGAGTCGCATGTCAACACAAGCACTGAAGTCAACATTACCTTCCTTCAATTGGGCCAACTGGCGGTGAATCGAGGAAGTACAGTACATACTAACGAAACAATTGCGTATTTTGACAATTGTCTGCTCGAATTATTTCAATTTACATTTAAAGACAAATACTAAAATGAGCTCTAACAAGGAAATTAAGCGTTTCCGGACACATCTCCACATAACATATTTTCTTTCTTTGTGTGTGTGTGAGGAATGTTTCCTGAAAGTTTGGCCGTACCTTTTTGTAACACCCAAAATATGCACCAAAGCCATAGTCGTTTCTTAGAAAATACTTTTTAACATACATCCATAACTATTAAATTCTGTGCTTTATAGCGTCATTTTCAAGTGGCCATTATTCCAAAAATGTTACAGGGATTAAACCACATTAAATAGTAAAAAGCCTCAATATTTAACATAAAAAAACCACAATGACTTTAGAGTCTGGATGCTCTGTGTTCAGCTGTGACCACATTTGTTTCATCCTTTGTCATCAGAAACGATGAAACTCTTGCTCACATCCGAACACAGGGCATTCAGGCTCTGAATTTAATTCGATCTGTAACTGTTTCTCAGCTTGGCCGGGTACATGCGAATCCCTATACAGAGGAAGCCATGGAAAATTGGCATTGGTTGCCCCACATATTTACAACATTCGAATAATTGAACTATAAGATTGAATAAGACTGACGAAAACACAAACAGTTAATACGGTCGAAAAATTACTTTTGTACAGTGATGCACACAACATTATAATATTAAATTTGCCAAATGAATTAATAGTGACCGTACAAAATATAGGGCATATGGTACAAAATTAAATTGAAAAAAAAAAAAAAAAAAAAAAAAATTCTAATCCTATGGAGCGAAACTGTTGAGGTCTCGGTGCCTTGTGTTACAAAATATTTAAAGTAACTCATTCTAAGGACAGCATGCATACCCTTTCCCGAGGGAGGACTCGAACCCCTGGCGGAAGCGGCTGCGTACTCCGCGACGTTAATCCCAGATGACACGGCCATTCCCACGCTGCGCACATAGTTTGATTGTCTGTTTGATACACGTAGACTTCCATACTCCCGATACTCCTTTTTATTTTGTGGTATATTTTTAAACTTTCCGCTGTTTAATGTGGTTGAATCATTGTAATATTTTTTGTAATAATAGGCTCTTGAGAATGACGCATAGTCCGTCGAAACTAGTAGTGCATTGGTAGTTAGATGGAATTATATTAATTCGACAAGTGAAGACGAGACGATTCTACCTGGTGGTGCCAGGAGCAGAAAACATCTGCTCTAGTTGCAGGACATTCATTTATTTCAGAGAGCTGTCAACGTTACGCTGCCCCTGACACGAAATATTACTGCATACACTGTTACGGGTAACGTTTCCAACACTGCGACGCTGCCTTCCGCCACAGACAAATATATGTTACTCTGTACTTCTGCTCACTGCTCCTCCCCCCCGACAGTCATTGTACACGCCTCCTGCCGCTACCAACAGCTTACCGTGGACAAACAATACTGTACCCAGCGTAGCTGTTTCATCAAACAATGCACTGAGCAACAATCAAACAGCCGGTAAATATGTCGCGCTAAATTTGATATTCCCACAAAACCTAAAATCAGATTTCCTGCGTCTCGTTGTACTAAATCAATTTCTTCTTTGTGCTTTGTAAAGCTACTACGCAAAACTTAATGAGTTTTCAAAGCTTTCCCGATCAACTAAATTACACTTGATTCTGGTTCTAAAAGAATTTATAGCAGCATGAAAAGGCTTTGTATCACATGTGCGGAAAAATGCCTTTGAAATTTTTAATTTGGTTCAATAACTGGAAAATCGAAACAGTTAGCTTAAAATAAAATTGTTTGTAATGAGTGGCAGTGCTATTTCTTAGTGTCTAGGAAAAGAATCCAGAGTGATAAACTGATGACCGAAAACACCTGAATGCGCCAGCCCTAAACGCAACCTTAAAAATTCACGATTTTTTTCATATAGTTAAATCCTTTAACTTTATTTACGTATGAATAAAACGTACACAATATCTCATTTATCTCCCAAGCAATCACAAAATAATAATCGACTTTCATTTAGCTTTATCGTAAATTATTGACAAAAATAGAGCAAGAAGGAATTAAAAGAAAGTATAACACAAAAAGTCAATTTCAGATATGTTAAATACAAGGATTTGGCGTTTTTAATCTCACAGTTACGTGCTGTCCGTAAGTGAAAGTTAATAATTCTTGTGCTGAGATTTCTCCCTCCCTCCCTCTCTCTTCCCCCTCTCTCCCTCCCCCCTCTCTCTTCCCTTCTCTCTCTTTTTTTTGTGAGGCTTTCTGGGGTGGGGGGCACGTGTCCCTGTGCCGCCCCCCCCCCCCCCCCCCCAAATTCGCCATAGCGAACAGGTGTTTCTTCAAGTGTAGGAACAGATGGTAGTCACTGGAGGAAATCGTAAGCTTCCGTTCTCTCACGTTATTGTTCACTTTCTGGATCAAACTTTCGTTAAATACCGAAGGACGTCCACTCCGTTGTTCATCATGCTGTGAGATTCCTGGCCTATGGCCACTTCATATTTCTGGCCGCTGGCCGTTTCTTTGCTAACATCGTACGTGTCTTAAACGCGGAAGTAACACAGAACTGCAGCATATGTTGAAATGTGGGGTGGGGAGCAGCAGCATATGGCACGTTAGGTGCTGGTTCCCATGGGAAAGCCCGCCTATGTTACTGGTACTCTCCTCGCATTGGCTGCTGCATTTCACGTCACGTGATTTGTTTTGAAATGAGTTTTGTTTATTATATACTAAATATTAATTATTCAGAGCTGAGAATTTGTGATAAATATCTCTCAAGGACAGGCTAGGTTTTGACAGTTTAAAAAGTTTAAGGTGCCTTCTCTTATTGTAACAAGAGAAGAGCGATTTTGCATAAGGCGCGCGACGGCCCTGTTTTGGCGCGAAATAGAGCGTCAGGTGCTCTCTCGCAACGCGCCGCAGTTTCAGTCTCGAGCTGACCACTATACGCGCCGGTCATGGGTAAAGATTTGTGTAATAGTGATAACAATCGAGGTCTCAACATGAGCTATGGGCAGCATAGGCCGTGTCGTATTAACAAAAGTTGTTCATATTTAATTATTTATTTAATAAATGGCATCCCTGACAATTAAAAATCTCGCGAGTCGCTTCTTATGCTTCCATTCTACAGAACTTATTTTAGCCTCAATTGTATGCTGTAGAACAACCTACGACCTGAGTGCTGTCTTCTGCGCTGGGGACACAACTATAGAAGACAACAGGTTAGTCAGAACTCTATGCTTTCCATAAAGGCTTGGACAGCAACTACGGCACCTCGTGCGCACTGTAGGGCGGTACAAACGCACACTGCTACGCATCAGCATCCGCAAGGATGTGGAGGTTTTAGGGGACTTGTGGGAGGAAGCAATACTAACTTCTCCGTCCGCAAATAACACCCTAGGTAACTTGTAATGCACATTTGTGCGGCCATCTTTAAATGCTCTCACCCACTTCCTTTCCATTCCATCACTCTTAATGTTTTCTCCGTAAACTGTACAGATCACACGATGAATATCGATCGCTTTTAGGCCTTTAGCACTAACAAAACTTCACAGTCGGCGGGACTCTCGATTATCGGAGGCATCTTAAACACTCAGTACACAACGAAATCAAGGAAGAACCAGACTCGTGGCCCCCACATTCGATAGCGGGCCCTGGACCCAGAATCAGAGACGGGCCCTCTCCCCCCTCCCGCCGTCACGTGCCGCGGCGGAGCGACCGAGCGCATTGAGGCGCTATGCTACGATGCGCTAGGCCGCTCCCCATCGGGGGTTCGAATCTTCCCTAGGGCATGGATGTTTGTGTCGTCTTTACTATAGGATAGTTCATTACTAGTTTGTAAGTTTAGGGACTGATGACCCCGCAGTTAAGTCCCTTAAGCTTAATAAACACTTAAACATTTTTTTTAACAATTACGTCGGAAAAGTCGACAGTTTTGGCCAGCTCATTCTCAATTGATAAAATTTCTAAATGATTAAGACGATTTTGGCCTGTTGGTCTCCTTTGCCAAGTTTTTAAAGAGTTCGCCAGTTTACTAAACGACCTTCCAGCCGTACACACTGTCACTGGAGTGGTACAGAAAAGTCTAATTGCAGTACCTAGGTTAAAAAAATTGAGTGAAGGTTTTTCTCATATATGGAATTTAGAAGTCTCATGGGCTCCCTTTCTGATTGGAAGACTGTACTATGGACGCTCTTCATGTGTAGAATTTCTTCAACTGAGCTATCTGAATCTGAGAAGTCTGAAGAATATTTTGAGACAAGATTGGTGGTTTTAACTTGCAGTACATCATTTTCTATGTCGATGAAAACCAAAACTGTTGAAAACAGATCACAAGTTTGTTCACAACTCGTAAATCCTATTGTCAAGTCTGTTATGATGAAATCCAAAACAGGAAGGAAAACAGATAATTTGCTCTTATTTGAGTCTTCCAGCTGAAGGTTATAACGTTTACTTGGATTTTTAAGTAATTACATTCTACCATTCCCAACGATACTGATCTTTTCAAAAATGTTTAAATGTTTGTATAGTCTATGAGACTTAGCTACGGGGTCATCAGTCCCTAAACTTACAAACTACTTACGAACTAGGACGGCACAAATATCGATGCCCGAGGGGGTTTCGAACCCCCGACCGTAGTGGCCGTGCAGACCGTGACTGGAGCGCCTCAGTCTCCTCGGCCACCGCGGCCGGCGACTCATCTTTTCAACATTACGATGTATGGGGGTTCTGCTCGCTGCAACATTATTCTCCTTACACAAAAATAATCGCAATATAAAATGAAAACTATACACACAATAATTTAGATGGCGCATATCTTTTTAAGTGGAAATCGCGGTTATTGTTGTCTAACAACAAATAGCAATGTTAAATGTCAATTAATTTGTTAATGAGTACATCATACATGTTCCTAACATATATTGAACTATCAAATATCTTGGCCATTCCCATTCACAAAATATACTCAAAATTTCACGTCAATCAATATATACAAAGAATTACAATATTGATATTCCGACTATTACATTAATTAACACAATTAGCTGGTCAACACAACTTCTTTATGAGCCTAACATATATACAATGCTATTTATTTTCATGTTTTTATGTTTTACAAAAGTTTTTACAATTCATCTGTTTAGTTATTGAAATAATGTACAATGACTATTCTTTATAGAATTGTCTGGAAACCTCATATCCTAATCTATTAATTAATGAAATCTATCACTTGTTTTAATCATAGTATCACCGAGACACTGTCCAACACTGATTCCTAGGCTAGCTAATTCGTTTGTAACTGACTTCCCACACAACATATATCACTATTACACCACACGATTCAGGGTCCGACGCAGACGTTATCGTACGATGACATTGAGATGAGAAGGGACGTAAGTATCATCACAAGGTGTTCAGGCGTCTTTCCATCTCCACTGGCTTTCCTTTTGATATCTAACTCTGATGTAATACCAACTGCCTTGGCAAGTACTTTAGCTTCATTTAAAATAGTTTCCCACGAATCTCGAAGGACCTGCATTTCATTAAGTAAATATTTAATTAGTTGCGTTTCTACGTAGAGAGAAATTACTTTCTTTTGTATAATGCTGGTTTTCTGATCAATAGAGGCCAAGATGTTGTGCCAAAATGATGTCAATAGGCCTTTGAAGGATGCAAAGTACTTCTTAAGTCCCAAAATAGTATTTCTTGCTGATGGAGTTAATGTGGTGGTTACCTTATCCACTTGGAACAAGTCTAAAAGTGTGAGGACTGAAGAATAGTGCTTCAAAATAGGCCGCACAGCTTCTAGTCTTTCACTCCAGCGAGTTTCAGAAAGGATTTGCAGAGACAAAGGGACCTTCTGCTTCATCAGTTCCCAACGACTAGGGCTGATAGAGGAGAAATCATAAAAACTTTCAATGTTTCCAAAAAATGTCACAACATCAGAATTCAGCTTAGCGGCGTTGGCACCGACTCTGTTCAGAGAGTGTGCTCCGCAGGGAGAAAAAAATGGCAGACCTGCTTTTTTTCCGAGTATTCTTGACTGAACACAACTTGTGTGACTCACATGTTGGAACCATTGTCATAGCCCTGCGCACGACAATCGGCAAATGGTATTCTATGAGTTTCTAACGTGGACAGTTTTTCATCATGACCTCTTTTCCCATTAATATTCATAATTTCAATGAATCTTTCATAAATTCTGAATGACTTTTTTCTATATTTTGGTGTACATAACGCAGAATGAGCACATTCTTCTCCTGGTGAGAAATGTCAGGAGTTGCATCAACAATAATTCCACAGAATACAGACTCTTCTCTTTGATGTAAAATAGTTTTCAATAGTTTTTCGCCACATAAGGAAATAAATTCATTTTGCGAGTACCATGATAGATAGTAAGCTTGACCTATCATACTTTTATTCATCAGTTGGTATTCTTTTACTATGGCTAGATGTTCACGAGTTACTTTGTCATATTTGCCAATAAGTTCCAAAATTCCTAAAAAAAATTCCATTGTGAACATCACCAATATGGATATTTTCGCCTTTGAAAGCTAAACCTCTACTACTCAAGAATAAAGTTGTGTCAAGAATTCTGTGTAATATAGCTTTCCACCTCGTTGCTTCACAGTTAATCATCTGTTGGAGATTACAATCGACACCGTCGCCTTTCAGTGATAACTGAAGGGTTTTCCATTCTAGGTACAGTTTTCGATGCTCAGAGCTTTTTTCATGTATCGGTAACAACCTGTGGAGTCTTTGTAGGGAGTTTTCTTGTGGAGAGACTCCTTCTTTTGCAAGTTTGCTTTGATTTAAAAATACTGCAAGGGAAACAATGGATACTGTTTTTCGACTCGCTCCACATTAACTATTCACGTGGAAATGGTTTACTTGTTCTGTTAGCTGTTTTCATGTAAAACAATGTCTCATGAAAGCGTTTCCCTGAAAGATCAACAGGAAAAGACTTTAATCTGGTCTCAAAATCTGAAAAACCAACGTAATACGACGCTATTTCCTGTCGCAGATTATCACTCATCACTCGAGGCCAAGTTCTAGGATCGTCCAAAATACAACAGTTTCTTTCGTCAGTAGATTATCACATTGTTCATTACATTCACGAAGGAAATCTATGTCATTTATTGTTTGTTCCGCTTCAGTTAGATGTTCATATATCACAGTATCTAGTTGTGATGCGATTTCTTTTACGTCTTTTTGTGCTGAAACCGAATGAACTACAGAACACGAAGGTCGGTTATCTGGGACTGTTGTAGCTTCTGACATAGCATGAAGCTGCGACTCTTTGCAACTCTTCTTTATCATGATAATTCAAAAATTCTGTAATAGTCTGGCGCCCTTTAGCTACTTGTTCTAATTTGTCTCTTTGTAGTTTTCTTTTTAACGCTCAAGGCTTATGTATGTAGCTCGCTATCTTAAATTGTTGCGTTATGTCATCTGAAACGAAACAATACATTCCGTTTAAAGCACAATGCTTTCAAAAGGCGCGAATCCAGTACGGTAATGGGATCACAAGGCAAGTGTCCTCCTCATTTGGATTATGACCCGAATTCTCTATTTTATTAGTAGCAACATTTTGTAAGAGTAATCGCATTTCTAACTGCTTGAGAGAATCGTCATTACTACGTAAATAATACAAAAGAAGTCAAACATTTTGATAGAAATACTGAAACATCCACTTGAAACACTCCTCCCTTAAGATAACAAACTAATTACGAAAAATTAGACTTTCGAATAATACTTTAGTAGCTACTCCGACATGGATGGGTTGTAGAGTGTCAGGAACCTGTTCCCCGTGATGTTTTATTTTTAATTATACCGATCAAAAATAAGAAGTTCGTTACGGTTCCTCCACAACTATCAACACACCAGTAACTTTTTCTTGGTCAGTCCCATCGTAGAAGGGCAGCATATTTAAGCTAGACTACTATTTGCATTTTATTATGAAATTTACTAAAAAATGGTAAATTACTATCTGAAATGCTCTAGCCGACAGAAAGTTACGAAAAAGTCCTTAAAAGAAAGGAAATATGAGCAGCCTAGTACGACCCGGATATCTGACCCCCGGGTCAAAATTTAGTTATTAACGGATTCTGATAGGAATTTTCTGGCCCTTGCATTGGCGAAGTCCGTTTAAGTGACTGAAATATGATAAACACTGTTCATTCAAAAGCGGACATTTACACGGATTTTTGGTATCAGAACGGAAATCTGCTGAAGAAAGCAATCTGCACTAATGGTAACTGTATATATGATCAAATGACTCGGAAAATCTGTTATGGCGACAGCCTGTCCCAGATATTAAGAAACGCAAGGCTGTACTTCAGTTTTTGAATCATTTTTGCAGGATGGTTACTAATAATTAAATTTAAGGGAGTGCCATGAAACGAAGTATTTCACCAGCCACAGAAGGCAAAGCTAGGAAGAGATCTCGACATGCTGAAAAGTGGGAAAGATAACACGGAAAGAAAAAAGTGTAAGACTCTCTCGTAAATTACACCGTTCTATTTTCGTGTGTTGCACAAAATTATCAATTGTTGGAGAGAATTTCGATGTCAGAAATAATCTGACGACAATTTAACTGCCCTTATGCTAAGAATTTGAGAGATACAAGGTGATGAAATGAAGTAATTTACTCTCTTAATCATTACTGACTGTGTCTGGTGAGAGAAGCTGAGATTACAGATTGCATTGTTGGCTAGAGAGGCATAGGGGACGGTATGAGCGATTCTGCTGTACACACTAATGTAAAAATAAATATCAAAATGACACACTGTAATCAAGCTGTTTCATTTACGTTGCCTGGAGAAAGACAGCTGCGCGTGCTTCTCATGAGTAGAGAGTAAACAATGATTCAATTTGATAGCAGTTGCACACCGATAAAATTTTCGTGGTAATGCAAGTTGACATTCCACATAATGACGATTATGATGAAGTTGATATTGGTGATTGTGAAGCCGTGCCTTGTAATAAGCTAGCTCTACAGATTCGACAGTTTTGTACATTATGATGACAGCCTCGCTGTGTGTGTACAAGATGAAGAGATTATTGCTGATGTTTTCCAACAATGCAGTGATGATCAAGAAGGGGAGAGTAATGGAGATGACGACATCAATCTTAAAACACCTGAACCGAGTGAAATGTTTAGTGCAATCGATCTGTACAGGCGTTAAATTGGTGCAAACATTTGCAGTGAAAAATATCTGAAATAATAAATTCGCAAAATGAGGTGTATGAATTTAATGCATGGAAGATGAAACAAGACAAGTATTTAATCCCTTTAAAGCACGATCAAGTTCAAAATAACATCTTGTTAAAGCAGTGCGAAGTGCCAGATTACATTATTATATCTATTTTTTTTTTTTTTTTTTTTTTTTTTTTTTTTTTTTTTTTTGCACAGGACAAAGTGAAAAGATTTTATTTAAATACTTATCCTATCTTTATCGTTTCTAAATTTTATAAATATACACCCACTCTATCCTTATTTTCACTAAAAAAAATGAAATAACGGTATGGCATTATTGGCTGGCAGATCCGGTCTGGATTATTCGGCCGCCTGGTGAGTTTTTACTTGACACCACTCGGGCAACTTGTGTGTCGATGATGATGAAAATGATGACAAAGACAACACACAACAGCCAGTGCCCTACTGGGAATCGAATCAGGGCCCCTGCGTGGTAGTCAGCGGTGCTGTCGACTGAGCTCATAAATAATGATGTCCGTATCTGACTTCTAAGTAATTTTTCCCCTTGACATACGTTTAAATTATGTTCTGCTGTGTTTAAATTTATTCTCAATATTTCTGAAAAAAAAAATGTTCAAATGTTCGTATAATCTATGGGACTTAACTACGGGGTCATCAGTCCCTAAATTTACAAACTACTTATGAACTACTTACGAACTAGGACGGCACAAACATCCATGCCCGAGGGGGGATATGAACCCCGACCGTAGTGGCCGTGCAGACCGTGACTGGAGCGCCTTAGTTCTCTCGGCCACCGCGGCCGGCAATATTTCTGAGTTTTTGTTTCAACGTATCTTATAAATCAATCAGAACATAACCCAGTTGCAAATATTAGGCATATAACAAACTAAACATTTGTTAATATTTTTGTTAGCATCAAGTTCTTGAGAAGATAGGCAACGGACATAAAAACTGCCCCTCCCTAAGAGAAATCCTGGATCCCCGTCTGAATATACAGTTAATCTAAGTTTTTTGAATTGGATTGTTGGTTATGGTTTCTCTTACCCTACGTTGTGTAAGAATATTATCACATTAAAATCATCGTAGCAAAACGAAGTACTTTCTGTAATGTAAATTTACATCAAACTAAACCAAATAACGTAATCTCTTTCGTAGCAGGAGATAAAAATGTAAAATTAAGCACACGTCACAGGAAGCCGACAGGTAGACTGCATGCGACTGATGACCAGTAAGAGCGGCTTGGATATCTGGCACGTTTGCCGTGGCGCAGATGGTCAGCTTTCAGTGGAGAACACAGCCGTCAAATGTGCCAACAGCTGCCGCGGGCAGAGTCTGGGGCAACTCCAACCCGACGTTAGCGTCACACCGGTTGGCACACAACTTCATACGACATACGCAGTGACACGTTTCATGAAACTGTTACAATAAATGGTTTGCATAAATATCTGTTTCAAACATTTGTCTGTTAGTTAAACAATATTCTAACATTCAATTGGATAAAAATATATTTCCAGTTTGAATTAAGATAATTAAGAAAATAAACTGCATGTGAGCGTTCCCGGGCCCCCTTCAGGTCGGGGCCCTGGACTCAGGGGTCCACCCAGCCCCACCCTTGTGGGGACCATGATCAGACTGTAATGGCGTCAGTGCGAAGACAACAGATGTAGGTAGCCAGTGCGCATGCACAGAACGCCGACCGCAGCGCTGTAGTGTAGCAAAACGATACTTACTTTAAAAAACACGCCTTGTACTTTAAGTTAGTTTCAGTAGTACATAAAGCCGCGGTGGCCGAGGGGACTGAGGCGCTCCAGTCACGGTCAGCACGGTCGGGGGTTCGAATCCCCCCTCGGGCATGGATATTTGTGCCGTCCTAGTTCGTAAGTAGTTCATAAGTAGTTTGTAAGTTTAGGGGATGATGACCCCGTAGTTAAGTCCCATAAGCTATACAAACATTTGAAACGTAAACCTAGTAACTAATGACCAGCGTAATTAAGTCCCTTGTATTTACAAACATTTGAATGCACCATAGATGGTTGTACCAAAGAGCGCTGGTTATACGCATCGATGTCATCACACATAACACAAGTCATCACACAAGAGGACACATGATAAATGTGTTGTTGTTGTGGTCTTCAGTCCGGAGACTGGTTTGATGCAGCTCTCCACAATACCCTATCCTATATCCCTATGATAAATTACGGTTACTGAAATGCTAACTATTTCTTGAAACAATACTATAGTCCACGTCACACAGGAAAGTGGCCCAGTCTTCAGTCGCTCAGCGCATCCCCCTCCATTACCGCACTGGCAGCCAATAATATTCATTCTCCAGGCGCGTGGCTAATTGCGAGCTACGCATTGTTTCTCCTGTAGGCTCAACTGTTGGTGCTCGGCCGTAGCTCCTCCACGATTCCCTCAATAATTAGCCTAAATATTGATTTCTTTTCGATTTATAAGCCGTTAGACAGATGGCGTCCAGTAGGTGGGTTTCGGGCTCCGTTCCCTAAACTTGTATATTACTATCGATCTGTTGCCAAACAGGTAAGAAAGCTGGTGTGAGAGACAATGACAACTGTCCAGAACTACGGTCCAAGATGAAAAAATATGACCTGTAGCAGCGACAATCGAAAGAGATAAAAACAAGAACCATCCGAAAAGTCGCCCTCTGAAGTATAAAAACCGACTCGCCAAGTTGAGAAAACTGCACAGAATTTGCGTGAGACGAAGCCGCATGACCAGTTCGGAACGTTTGTTGCATAGTCAGCTTCTACAGCGACAAACTAACTTGCTACATTAGGAAATTCAAAACTGTACGATACGTTCCTAAGTAGTCCTTATTAAGCAGGTGGCTTATTTAAATACACAAGTTGCCGGAGGCGGATTTTCACCAACTACAAATCATTTACTCACTTCGCATTCAGTGTCGTGAAACAATGATGACAACGTTTTAAAACGTTAATGGTTAATATATTCGAACAAAGGAAGCTTGGGGTTTACGTCCCGTCGTCGGCGTGGTCATTGGAGACGGAACTTACACTCGGAGTTTTGCGTAAGAATGGGGAAGAAAATCGGTCGTGCCCATTGAAAGGAACTATCCCGGCATTTGCCTGGAGTGATTTAGGAAAATCATGGAAAACCTAAAGCTGGATGGCCGGAGGTAGATTTGAACCACCATCCTTCTGAATGCGAGTCCAGTGTGTTACCAGTGCGTCAGCTCGCATCGGTGTAATACTATCACTGGAAAACTTAGCATATAAATTCTTATTAAAAGATTCATCCATTTTTCCCACACTTTATTATGATTCAAGTTTTGCTTTTCATTCCTTTTTACTTCTTTTGATGGCATGAGTTGAAGGAACGATTGTCGTACGAACTACGTAGTTACGTCGATATTTTGCAAGCACCAAATTATGTCAAAATAGTCACCGCTACTTCATTAGCAACTCTGATGACACCCGAGATTACTATCTAGCAAACGCATACGCTAGTGAATAGCTAGCAAAATAGCACGGCTTTTCAATAGTCTCATATATTGATTACAGTGCGCTGGATAGTGATATTTATTTCACTGATTGAATTTCCAAGCCTTCAGTGAACTAATGAACAGGGGGCACTAGTATCGTCGTGTGCTACAAGTTGAGAATTTGTGTTAGAAGGGAAGCTTGCCTGCCGGCCGCAGTGGCCGAGCGGTCTGCGCCGCACCAGTCACAGTCTGCACGGCCGCTACGGTCGGGGTTCGAATGCCCCCTCGGGCATGGATGTTTGTGTCGTCTTTAGCATAAAGTAGTTCATAAGTAGTTTGTAAGTTTAGAGACTGATGACCCCGCAGTTAAGTCCCTTAAGCTTAACAAACATTTGAACATTTGAAGCGTGCCTGGATAGTCCAGTTAGTATACACCTCTGGGTCAGGAACCAACTAGCACTGTTGGCAATAAGCGCCGAAGGAAACTTCAAGACAGACATCCTCCTGTGTTCCGATACCAAGTTTTACTCTATCATAAAAAACAATACCGTTATGTGTGTGTGTGTGTGTGTGTCTGTAATCTTCTCGGGTCTGCAGCCGGATACTAAAGTCAACTTGACACAATATTTCAGCGGCGCAACTGCCCGCCATCCTCAGGTGAGCTTCCTGATAGACAATCTCGCCGGAAGAGATTGTCTATCAGGAAGCTCACCTGAGGATGGCGGGCAGTTGCGCCGCTGAAATATTGTGTCAAGTTGACTTTAGTATCCGGCTGCAGACCCGAGAAGATTACAAATACCGTTATGTGGCTGTTAGGTAATTATGTGAACTACGTTGTTGACATCAGAGGAGAAGACGACTTCCGCAGCTTTTTGAGCTACATGCACACAGCATACTGGATCACTCAAATGTTTGTAAAGCTTAAGGAACTTAACTGAGGGGTCATCAGTCCATAAACTTACAAACTACAAACGGCACAAACATCCATGTTCGAGGGTGGGATTCGAACCCCCGACCGTAGTGGCCGTGCAGACCGTGACTGGAGCGCCTCAGTCTCCTCGGTCACCGCGGCGTCCAAATAACTGAAACCCACAAATTAACTCCGGGATTATCTGCGAAAGCAGCCAAACTTAGAGAAGGCGAACTGAAAAGTCGGTTTGAGAATTCATGCAAAGAAAACATCATTAGCAGAAAAAAAGGCGACCCCTGGCCCGAAGCGGGAAATCCGGGTTCGGATCCCAGTCCAGCAGAAATTTTCAAGTTTGCCGTTGGATTTATTTCAGGGCCCTGAAACGGTCGAAATGTTTAAATATTCGGTCTAAAGCGTCTCGCTGCGGAGCGCGCGGTTCGAGTCCTCTCGGGGCATGGGTGTGTGTGTTTGTCCTTAGGTTACTTTACCTAGGTTTAAGTAGTTTGTAAGCTACGGGCTGATGACCACGCAATTTGGTCCGATAGATTTACAAACATTTGAACATTTGATTTTGTTTCAATATTTCGAATTTGATTGGATCCAAAAAAAAAAAAAAAAAAAAAAAAAAAAAAAAAAAAAGATAAAAATCGATGTAGTCTTTCCAAGTGTACAATTTCTTTCGACAGTGTACCAACTTTCTAAAAAGTACTTTTACTTTTTTATATTCTCTCGTGTTTTTTGCCTACGAGAGTAACGACAGGATCTCCGCGCACATTTCCATGTCTCGCGGACCGGCCACGTGAGCGGTTTCTCGCGGAACGGCCCTGTTAGTTTACCGACCGTAATACAAATACCGACCGAGGTCCGGATGTGCTACATTTACTTGCAGATCGGCGCGAAAGGCGGTCGCGGGTTCGAAGCTCGGCGGCGCTGCGGCGCGCCGGGCGGCCCGTGCTGCGCAGCGAAGCTCGTGACGCCATTGGCCGGCCGCGGCGGGCCGGCACTGCGATTGGCCCGAGGCGGAGGCGGCCCGCCAGTCGCGCTGCGGCCGCCGTGGCGGGCGGACGTGCCGCGAGCGACGCGGGGCTGGCTGCTGACACCTGCCGGTGAGTAGGCAGGCCACGCCTGCGAGCGCTGCCATCTGCAAGTCTGCAGTCACTGGCAACAGGACTGTCCACAGAATACGTTTTGAAGAGACGTCGTCTCTCACGTGGATCGTAGCCGCCAAGAGTCTAAATGGCGACAGTTATGACAAACTCCTTGTCATTAATGAACTCTCTATTCCATCGTAATTTTTATTGTGTGATTTTATGATTACACGCTAAACATGAATGGACGTTTGTATCCGTACAGGGGGACAGAGATAAAGAGGAATATTTCCGCAATCCAATAAAACTAGAAGTGATTATCGAAAGAAATGTAATTCACAATAACTGAAATCTTACAACTTTGCCATTTACGAAACATTGATATCATTCATCACTCTTTTTTTTTTTTTTTTTTTTTTTTTTTTTTTTTTTTTTTTTAATTGCGTCTTTTAGATTGCGTCCATAGGTACGAATATATTCGTGAAATCTGCTGACCTCTGCAACATCTCAGCTGGGATACTGTGCATTTCATCTCGAATTCTCTGTTTTAGCTCATCTAGGGTTCTTGCTCAGGTCGTGTACACATTGCACTTGAGGTAGCCCCACAATATGAAATGACTAGCTGAAAACACGGCTTTGCCCAGGCACTTATTCATTCATTCCTGCCTTCAGTTAGTACAACTCCTATCCCTTCCTTTTTTCTAAAATCGTATTATATTTGTCGGAGAATATATAAGAAATGATGCTTTCTTGCATAATATACAAAATTATAAGTTCAGTATCCAAACAAAGAAAGATAGTAGTTAAAATACGAATGACTTATAAAATTTTTACGATCTCATATTTATTTAATTATATGTTCTACAATTGTATGAATTTTCAGGTATATATTCATTTGTATAAGTGCTGTATGTTGGTGAAATCTGTTTCAAATACAATTAATAATAAAGAAGTAATAGATTAAAACTTGGTACGTGATAGGACGGTTTTCCCTGAATGGAAATTTTTATGTACACTCAACAAAACGCGTGTATACTGCCGGTAAAATTTCTCGCGGCTACAATTTGTAGTATAGAAATCATAAATTGTAACGTCATATGGAAAGCCGTAGCTTTAGTCCATGAACAGCGGAACATTCCTGTTTATGTACTCGTATCTCATGAACTACGTATCGTATTGTGATACAATTTAAAAGGTACATTCAACTATATGCGTTTATACTGTCTGTGAAATATCCTACGGCTACAATTTGTAGTGTAGAAATTATAAATTGCAACGTCATTCCGAATGCCGTAGTTTTACTCCATAAACAGCGGAAAAGTAGTAAGCGAGAAACGTTTTTCATTATTTTTTGCTATGGTTGTCACCGAGAAAAAGACCAATAAAGATTTGAAATTATGTTTAAAGTTTGTTTCAAGTCGCTAAGTACTGTCATTCTCATACTGTGTATGAATAAACTCTCGTCGCATTATGTGGCAGTTTCCTACAACTATATTGTTTATGATATTGTATCATCTAAACCGTGTGTCGTATGTGGTTCTTACCCTGACAGCAGTGTTACCTCACAGAAAGGAATATGTGCACCAAATTTGGTTGAAATCGGTCCAATGGTTTAGGAGAAAAAGAGTAGCATTTTCGAAAAATGCAGCAGTTTTTCGCGCATCTCATTGTTTATGACGTCATATCTCGTAAACCATATATCGTATGTTATTCTTACACTTACGGCGACTGTCCTCATAGATTGAAGCTTACGTGTACAAAATTTCATATAGATTGGAACAAAACTGTAGGTTTGTATGCAACACGTACAAACATACGAACACTCTGCTTTATATATTAGATTTTATAATGATTGTTCGCTAAAAAGTAATGGACGTTTGTGTCGGTACAGGGTGAAAGAGATAAACGGGGCATTTCCGCAATCCAATCAAACTAGAAGTGATTAAAGAAAGAAATGTAATTCACAATAACCGAAATCTTACAACTTTCCCATTTACGAAACGTTGGTACCATTCATAACTTTTTTTTTTTAATTACGTGTTTTAGATAGAGTCCTTAGGTACGAATATGTTCGTAAAATCTGACATCTGCAACATCTCAGCTGCGATACTGTGGATTTCATCCCGAATTCTCTGTTTTAACTCATCCAGGTTCCTTGCTCAAGTCGTATAGACAGTGCACTTGAGGTAGCCCCGCAATATAAAATGACTGGCTGAAAACCCGGCTTTGCCCGGTTATTTATTTATTTATTCCTGCCATTTTCAGGTATATATTTATTTCTATAAAGGCTGTATGACTGTAAAATCTCTTGGGAACACAGTTAGTAGTAAAGAAGTAATAGATTAAAACTTGGTGCGTGATGAGGCGGTTTTCCATGAAATTTACTGTTTATGTGCTCATATCTCATGAACTACGCGTCGTACTGTGTTACAGTTTAGAAGGTACACTCAACAAAACGCGTGTGTACTGCCTGTAAAATTTCTCGCGGCTAAAATTTGTAGTATAGAAATTATAAATTGTAAAGTCACATGGAAAGGCGTAGTTTTAGTCAATAAACAGCAGAACATTCCTGTTTATGTACCGTACTCATGTCTCATGAACTACGTGTCGTATTTTGATACAATTTAAAAGGTACATTCAACTATATGTGTGTATACTGTCTGTAAAATATCCTACGGCTACAATTTGTAGTGTAAAAATTATAAATTGCAACGTCATACCGAATACCGTAGCTTTTCTCCATAAACAGCGGAAAAGTAGTAAGCGAGAAACTTTTTTCCTTTCATAATTTTGCTATGGTTGTCAGCGACAAAAAGTTTAATAAAGGGTTGAAATTATGTTTAAACTTTGTTGCAAGTCGCTAAGTAATCTCATTCTCATATAGCGTATTTATAAAGTCTCGCCGCATTATGTAGCATTTTTTGCCATTCCTATTGTTTATGACCACTCCCATGAACCACAGACATTGCCGAGGTGGGGTGGCTTGCGTGCCTCAACGATACAGATAGCCGTACCGTAGGTGCAACCACAGCGGAGGGGTATCTGTGGAGAGGCCAGACAAACGTGTGGTTCCTGAAGAGGGGCAGCAGCCTTTTCAGTAGTTACAGGGGCAACAGTCTGGATGATTGACTGAGCTGGCCCTGTAACATCAGCTAATGCGGCTTTGCCACACAGCTACTGCGAACGGCTGAAAGCAAGGGGAAACTACAGCCGTTATTTTTCCCGAGGACATGCAGCTCTACTGTATGAACATATGATGATGGCATCCTCTCGGGTAAAATATTCCGGAGGTAAAATAGTCCCCCATTCGGATCTCCGGGCGGGGACTACTCAAGAGGATGTGATCATCAGGAAAGACAATACTGGCATTCTACGGGTCGGAGCGTGGAATGTTAGATCCCTTAAGCGAGTAGGAAAATTAGAAAATTTAAAAAGGGAAATGGATAGGTTGAAGTTAGATATAGTGGGGATTAGTGAAGTTCGGTGGCAGGATGAACAAGATTTCTGGTCAGGCGACTACAGGATTATAAATACAAAATCAGTTAGGGGTATCACAGGAGTAGGATTGATAATGAATAAGAAAATAGGAATGCGGGTAAACTACTATGACCAGCACAGCGATCGCATTATCATTGTCAAGATAGATACGAAGCCAACACCGACAACAGTAGTACAGGTTTATATGCCAACTAGCGCTGCCGATGATGAGGAAATCGAAGAAATATATGAGGAGCTAAAGGAAATTATTCAGACAATTAAGGGAGAGGAAAACTTAATTGTTATGGGAGACTGGAATTCGGTAGTAGGACAAGGAAGGGAAGGGAAGATAGTGGGTGAATATGGTCTGGGCAAAAGGAATGAAAGAGGAAGCCGCCTGGTAGAATTTTGCACGGAACATAATTTAGTTATAACAAACACCTGGTTTAAGAATCACAAAAGAAGGTTGTATACGTGGAAGAGACCAGGAGACACCGGGAGATACCAGATAGATTTTATAATGGTAAGACATAGATTTCGGAACCAGGTTTTGAAGTGTAGGACATACCCAGGGGCAGACATAGACTCTGACCATAACTTGTTGGTTATGAACTGTAGGCTGAAACTGAAGAAACTACAGAAAGGTAGGAAAATAAGGAGATGGGACCTGGATAAATTGAAGGAACCTGAAGTTCTTAAGAATTTCAGAGGGAGCTTCAGGCAACAATTGACAGAAACAGGGGAAAATAAAACAGTTGAGGAGGAATGGGTAAAATTGAGAGATGAAATAGTGAAGGCAGCAGAGGACAAAATAGGTAGGAAGGCAAGACCTACAAAAAATCCTTGGATATCACAGGAGATACTAAATTTAATCGATGAAAGGAGAAAGTATAAAAATGCAGTAAATGAAACAGGCAAAATGGAGTACAGACGACTAAGAAATGAGATTGACAGGAAGTGCAAAATGGCTAAGCAGGAGTGGCTAGAAGGCAAATGCAAGGATGTAGAAGAATGTATAAATAGGGGAAAAATAGATACAGCCTACCGGAAAATAAAAGAAACATTTGGAGATAAGAAAAACAGCTCTATGAATATCAAGGACACTGATGGAAAACCAGTTCTCAGCAAAGAAGGGAAAGCTGAAAGGTGGAAAGAGTATATAGAGGGGCTCTACAAAGGAAATGAACTTCGAGACACTATTGTAGGAAGGGAAGAGGATGTAGAAGATGATGAAATAGGAGATATTATACTGAGAGATGAATTTGACAGAGCACTGAAAGATCTAAGTCGAAACAAGGCCCCTGGAGTAGATGATATCCCGTCAGAGCTACTGAAGTCTCTAGGAGAACCAGCCATGACAAAATTGTTTCACATTGTGTGTAAGATGTATGAGACAGGTGAAGTACCCTCAGACTATAAGAAAAATGTTATAATCCCCATTCCAAAGAAAGCGTGTGCAGACAGGTGTGAAAACTACAGAACCATCAGTTTGATAAGTCATGGTTGCAAAATACTAACACGAATTATTTACAGAAGGATGGAAAAGCTGGTAGAAGCTGACCTCGGGGAAGATCAGTTTGGGTTCAGGAGAAATGTAGGAACACGGGAGGCAATACTCACTTTACGGCTTATCCTAGAAGATAGATTAAGAAAAGGCAAACCAACATTTCTAGCTTTTGTAGATTTGGAGAAGGCTTTTGACAATGTTGATTGGAACAAACTGTTTCAAGTTCTGAAGCAAGCAGGAGTAAAATATAGGGAGCGTAAGGTTATTTACAACTTGTACAAAAACCAGACAGCGGTTGTCAGAGTTGAAGGGCATGAAAGGGATGCAGTGGTTGGAAAGGGAGTAAGACAGGGTTGTAGCCTTTCCCCAATGTTGTTCAATTTGTACATTGAGCAAGCTATAAAGGAAAGCAAGGAGAAATTTGGAGAAGGAATTAAAGTTCAGGGTGAAGAATTGAAAACATTGCGTTTTGCCGACGACATAGTAATTCTGTCAGAGACAGCAAAGGACCTGGAAGAGCAATTGAACGGAATGGACAGTGTGCTGAAAGGTGCATATAAGATGAACATTAACAAGAGTAAAACTAGGGTAATGGAGTGCAGTGTAAGAAAATCAGGTGATGCTGAAGGAATTAGATTAGGTAATGAAACAATAAAGGAGGTAGATGAGTTTTGTTACTTGGGCAGTAAAATAACAAATGATGGTCGCAGTACAGAGGATATAAAATGCAGAATGGCAATGGGTAGAAAGGCGTTTTTGAAAAAGAGAAATTTGTTAACATCTAATATTGATTTAAGCCTAAGGAAGTCCTTTCTGAAGGCATTTGTATGGAGTGTTGCCTTGTATGGGAGTGAAACATGGACGATAAGCAGTGTGGACAGAAAGAGGATAGAGGCTTTTGAAATGTGGTGCTACAGAAGAATGCTGAAGATTAGGTGGGTGGATCGCGTAACTAATGAGGAGGTACTGAACCGAATTGGGGAGAAAAGAAATTTCTGGCATACCTTGACTAAAAGAAGGGTTAGATTGGTAGGACACATTCTTAGACATCAAGGAATTGTGAATTTAGCATTGGAGGGAAGTGGGTGGGGTAAAAATCGCAGAGGGAGACCAAGAGACGCGTATAATAAACAGATTCAAGTGGATGTGGGTTGTCGTTCTTATGAGGAGATGAAAAGGGTTGCTCAGGATAGAGTAGGGTGGAGAGCTGCATCAAACCAGTCTCTGGACTGAAGACCACAACAACAACAACAACAACATTGTTTATGACGTCATATCTTGAACCATGTGTCGTATGTGAGTCTGAACGATGCAGCAATTGTTACCTCACGTAAGAAATGTGTGTAGCACATTTGGTTGAAATCGGTCCAATGGTTTAGGAGAAAATGAGCAGCATTGTCGCAAAACGCAGCAGTTTTTCGCTCATCTCATTGTTTATGACGTCATATCATGTGAACAATGGGTTACACGTGATCCTTACACTTACGACGCCCGTCGTCATGGATTGAAGCTTACGAGTACAAAATTTCATAAAAGATTGGAACAAAACTGTACATTTGTATGCAACACGTACAAACATACGGACACTCTGCTTTATATATTAGCAGATACGATAAAAAGGAATGGACGTTTGTGTCGGTACAGGGTGACAGAGATAAACGGGAGCATTTCCGCAATCCAATCAAACTAGAAGTGATTAAAGAAAGAAATGTAATTCACAATAACTGAAATCTTACAACTTTGCCATTTACGAAACATTGATATCATTAATCACTTTTTAAATTACGTCCTTTAGATGGCGTCCTTAGGTACGAATGTATTCGTGAAATCTGCTGTGGAGATTCCTCACTGACCTCTCCAACATCTCAGCTGGGATACTGTGCATTTCATCTCGAATTCTCTGTTTTAACTCATCTAGGTTTCTTGCTCAGGTCGTGTAGACATTGCACATGAAGTAGCCCCACAATATAAAATGACTAGCTGAAACCTGGCTTTGACCGGGTACTTACTTATTGATTCCTACCTTCAGTTACTAGTTCTCCTATCCCTTCTCTCTCTGGCCATCTCCTTTTTTTCTAAAAATATATTTATCGGAGAATATATAAGAAATAATGCTTTCTACATAATATACAAAATTATAAGTTCAGTATCTAAACAAAGAAAGATATTAGTCAAAATACAAATGACATATAAAATTCGCACGCTCTCATATTTATTTAATTATATGTTGTACAATTGTATAAATTTTCAGGTATATATTCATTTGTATAAGTGCTGTATATTGATGAAATCTGTTGCGAATAGAATTAGTGGTAAAGAAGCAGTATATTAAAACTTGGTGCGTGATAGGTCGGTTTTCCCTGAATGGAACGTTTTATGTCCTCAGATCTCATGAACTACGCGTCGTACTGTGATACAATTTTGAAGGTCCATTCAGCTATATGTGTGTGTACTGTCTGTAATATTTCCTGTGGCTACAATTTGTAGTTTATAAATTATAAATTGTAACGTCATACCGAATGCCGTAGTTTTAGTCCACGAATAGCGGAAAAGTAGTAAGCGAGGAACTTTATTCCTTTCATAATTGCCGCGGTGGAGTAGCCGAGCGGTCTAGGCGCCTCGCCGCGGAGCGCGCGGTTGCTCGCCGTCGGAAGTTCGAATCCTCCCTGGGGCATGGGTGTGTGTGTTGTCCATAGGTTAGTTTAGTTTAAGTAGTTTGTAAGCTACGGACTGATGACCACGCAGTTTGGCCCGATAGATTTACAAACATTTAATAATTTTTCTTTCATAATTTTGCTATGGTTCAGTAAAAGTTTCAAATTATGTTTAAAGTTGGTTACAAGTCACTAAGTACTCTCATTGTCATATAGTCTGTGAATAAAGTCTTGTCGCATTCTGTGGCAGTTTCTTGCAACTATATTGTTCATTACTTTGGATCTCCTGAACCATGTGTCGTATGTGGTTCTGACCCCGACAGCATTGTTACCTCACGGTAAGGAATATGTCCACCAAATTTGGCTGAAATCGGTCAAGTGGTTTAGGAGGAAATGTACAACACTGTCGTCCGATGCAGCAGTTTTTCGCGCATCTCATTGTTTATAACGTCATATCTCGTGAACAATGTGTTGTACGTGATCCAAACACTTACTCATGGATTGAAGCTTACGTGTGAAAATTTCAAACATTCGGAAAAAGGTAGATTTGTGTACAATACGTACACACAAACAAACACACAAATATACGGACACACTGCTTTATATATAAAGATATTACAATGATTATGCGCTAAAAAGGAATGGTCGTTTGTGTAGGTACAGGATGAAACAGAAAAACGGGAACGTTTCCACCATCCTATAAAACTAGAAGCGATAAAGGAAAGAAATGTAATTCATAGTAACTGAAATCTTATAACTTTGCCATTTACGAAACAAAGATGTAATTTATAAGTTTTTTAAAATTTCGTCATTGAGACGGCGTCCTGTACGATTATATTCGTAAAATCTGCTGTGGAGATTTCTGCAACATCCCAGCTGGGATACTGCGAATTTCATCCCGAATTCACTCCCTTAACTCATCCAGTATTCTCGGTCGAGTCGTGTAGACTTTGCTCTTGAGGTAGCCCCACAATATAAAATCATAAACGGATAAACCTGGCGACCTCGGGGGCCAGAGAATGTTACTGATAACACGGTTACCGAACAGTTCTCGCACACACGCAATTGATTGCCGCGCAGAGTGTCACGTTTCTCCGTCCTGTTAAAACCAGGCTACTTGAACGTTTGGAAAATTGTTCAGTGTGGGTGTAACGAAATTTCGTAACATCTCCACGTAAAAATCAGCAGTGACAGTTGTTCTGTTTGCGAAAACGTATCGTCCGATTATCCAATGTGATAAAACACCAGACCATACTGTCACTTGACTAGCTTAAACGGCAGCGGCCATTGATGAATATCCATAGCAGATTTCACGAATGTATTAGTAAAGGAGGACACCACCTGAAGGACGTATTAAAAAAAGGAAAAAATTATATCAATGTTTAGTAAATGACAAAGTTGTGTGATTTCAATTATGGCGAAATAAATTTCTTTCCTTCATCACATCTAGTTTTATAGGATTGTGAAAATGTTCCAGATTTCCTGTACCACCTTATGCAATATATTCTAGCCTTGTGTAGTTCGCGAACAAACTAGTTCGGAAGAGCGCTCCCACAGGCTAACTACGCGAACTAGTTCGCAGATCCCTCGCCTCTTAGTTCGTCCGCTCCTTTTGCGAAGACTGACGGCAAACAGCGAGAGGACTCGAGAGCGCGCAGAATCGAGTGATTCCCATCTGCCAGTTACCGTCATTTCGAGCTGAGATGCAGTTCAGCTGTAGTTTCGTAGTTCGCTGCCACAAATAGTCTTTTCTAAGGTCTTCAGCAGCGTCCAAATAATATTTACTACGAGTAATCTGTATGCATAGCAGTTGAATACCATTGTATCATCCATGCGTGTAAATAACTAGTTTATTTAATTATTTGATGTCTAATTGCCGAAAAATACGGGTAATAGCACACGCTTGGGCAACACTGATCATTATATAAAAAATCTGTCATAACAAAAGAAAGAGCTCTTTTAGTAGCGATAGCAAAAGCCAAAAAGAGCGGACGAACTAAAAAGAGCGACCTACTTCGCGGCCGAGCTGCGATCGATCGCGAACTAAAATATTCGCGATCGGTCTTGAACGAAAACATGCGTTATCGGTCGGGAACTATTATGCCAAACGTATCTCGCTTCTTAGTTCGTTGAATTATTTTCCGAAGACCGATGGGCAATAGCGAGAGGGCGCGCATCAGAATTAAAAATCACGTGTTTGCCTTCTACTGATGAGAGCCATTTCGAGGTGAGCGTCTGCCTGTTAGATTACGTAGTTCAGTGCTACATTATTTCTGTTTTGAAGTATTTTGAACTCTGCAATATCTGACTAATAAATTCCATAATGTCAAGATATAGAAATTAAACTTAAACGCGAGAAATTATCCACAAATTGTTTCTTTAGGTTTGCGTGATATCGTTAGCGGCTCAAGCAGCAAGCGCATGAAGCAGCCATGTGGAGGAACTTCTCCCTCCACCTGCATGCGCAGACCACGCCGCGCAGCCGTCACTGGGAGCGGACGAACTAAAAGAACGAACTAGTTCGCGGCAGAGCCGCGAACTAAAGTGAACGCTCCTGATCACAAACTATTATGAGGAAGTCTAATCGATTCCGCACTTGTTCTCGCAAGCTACATATAGAACATCGACCGTCCGCAACCGTACGAAACTATGCTTAGAAAAACACTTGTATCATGTAAACAAAAATAGTACTGTATGTAATTTTCTTGCGAAACATTGCAGTTCTACCACGTCTACATATACATCCATACTCCGAAGGCCACATTCCGATGTGTCGTGGAAGGTATTTCGTATATCACTCTCACTTTCTTATCCTATTCCAGGCGTGTATGGTTCACAGAAAAAGCGATTGCTGGTACGTCTCCATGCGGGCTCTAATATCTCTATTTTAATCCTCGTGGCCTTCTCACGAGATAGGAGGAAGCAATATATCGGTTGACTCCTCGAAATATATACGCTCTCGGAACTTTGATAGGAGTTCATGCCGTGATAGAGAACGTCTCTCTTGCAGCATTTGTCGCTGATCATCTCCGTGATGTTTCCACTATTATTAAATGAGCCCGTAACGAAGCGAGGCTGCTATCCGTTGGATCTTTCAACGTCTTCCATCAACTCTACCTGGTAGGGATCTCACACTGGTGAGCAATGCTCAAGCGTCCACCGAACAAACGTCTTGTAACATACTTCCATTGTTCATGGACAAAAACTTCCTGAGCCTTCTAACATGAATCTCAGTCTAGCAGCTGCCTTACCCACGATTAAGTTTATAGGTCGTTCCATTCCAAACCGCTTCTTATTACTACTCGCAGATGGTTTATGGAATTAACTGCTTCCAGTATTTGCTCTGCTATTGCGTAGTTACATAGTAAATGAGGTTTCTTTCCAATGGAATCGCAGCATTTTGCACTTGTTTATATTGAGGCTCAATTGCCATTCCCTGTACTGTGCGTCGATACGCTACAGATAATTCCTACACATTTCCAGTGTTGCGACTTCTAGAAAAACTACAGCATAACCTGCAAAAAGCCTCGTTAAACTCCCGCTGTTACCTAAGCAACGGTGCTATAGCACTTCATTGGACCACGTAACACAGATATTTTAATAGAGAGAGAGAGAGAGAGAGAGAGAGAGAGAGAGAGAGAGAGAGAGAGAGAGAGAGAGAGAGATACTTGAAGGGAATTATATGTAATTTAATTCAGTAGTGCCAGTGCATCATTACATTTATAATTAACCGTACATGTTTGAATGCCAAAGTGATTTTAATGTAAGAAAAGGGTCTTAATTGAGATGTGCACAAAGTCTCTTCCACTTTCTTTTAATAATTTTATCAGAATACAGCATGTACACTTTGAGAACTGATGTAAGCACTATAAGGAATGCAAGATGTATGTGTTTCACGCTACTGTAATTACTTTACAGCAGTGTTTGGAAACTGCGGGTCACGATCCCAATGGGGGTGTCTCAACGTCTTGTTGTGGCGGTCGCTGTCATAAGAGGAAATAGTTGCATAGTTGTACCATAAAACAACCAGCCCAGTGCGCGTCGGAATATTAGAGATTCAGCAATACAAATGCATAGGCATAAGGGAAATTAAAATTACTTTCATATTAAAATTACGTAATTACTTATCATCAATTTTTTAGTTGAACATAATATAGATAGTTTTATAATTAATACGTCGTGTTAACGATTAATGTACGAAATCCTCAAATCTGATTCAGGAACCAATCGATAGCTAAATTTACCAGATGCAGTACGTAAATTTCATAAATTCGAAAAAAGAACAACTTCTTTACAAATTCACTGTAAAGTCAGACCTTACTTGACGATTGTAATCCGCTTATAACTTGCAAACTTATATTGTTGTGTAGGAATTGATGTCAAATAGAATTTGATTCATTCTGAAAAGTATACTAAAAATTCATTCTGCGATGTGTAGTACTATAAATTATTTTACGAAAAGGTGAATCAAGCCTTTGAAATGATACAGATCTTTGTTACAGTTCAGCCTGGGGGTAGTCATAATATTTGTACTTGGAAGAAGGGACGTAGTATTCAAAAGAAAAGGGTTTTGTGCACTGTTAATTGAAAATGTAATGATACAGTGACGTCAATAAAACAGATTCCTCCTGTGGCGCAGATGTCTTGTTACGTTGTGGCTCACTTGTCACTTGTGCTAGAATGTATACTTTTACATGGAAATGAGGCAGACAATAGGCCTATTTTTTTCAATCTAAGCATAGTTTACTGGTGTTGCGAGCGTTCGAGGTGAAATAATCGGGTATTTCGAGGAAACTCCGTAGTGAGCTGCATTGCGATTTAAAGTGAATCTCTAGAAAACATGTTACCATAAGATCAAAAGTGATGCATTTGGTGAAAAACTGGAGTTTAAAATGGTCACATCAATATACGTTTGGTTTTATAAAACCAGTTGTCATTTTATAAAAATCACCATTTTTGTAAATTGACCCTTGTTTAATAAATTCAAAAGTATATCTGTGACTGCATGCAATTTAGGCGTATCTGACAATTTTAAATTTGTGTGACACTTAAAAATTGCTGCATGGCCGAAATCATAATTGTTATGAATAAGTTAACCAAAACAGGCAAATGACGTTAATTTAATTGAATAAATTATACATGGAAGTCGTTCACCATCAAGGAACAGTAATTAAATCGGAATATGTGCAAAATATACCCCTGTCTTCGTTATAGCCTGCTTACGAATTTCACATGCCTCGCTTCGTTACCGTTTATATAGATTTCGAGGTATTTTGTCACGTAAGCAAGAGTTTTTTTCGCTTAGAACAGATATGTGAAAAGGTAGCTGTATCCACGATATGACTGTCGCGTGGAACGGCCACGTGGTCTAAAAGTACGACTTCGTTTTGTTGTCGCTTTTATTTCAGAGGAACAGGACTGGAGCATGTCATTTAGTGTCCTTAGTTAATCGTCGTGCTACTTTCCGCATTTACTTTGAACGAACAGCGAGATATGCTGTTCTGGGTGAGCTGTCTGAAGCGTTATCAAGCGGGAATGCACTGATTGTATATGGCGCAGTGGTGTCAGATCCACAATATGTCGGAACTCCTGCTGTAAAACCTACTTAACGTAATCTCGGATTGCAATACCTGTCTAGCAGTCATAACTGTGAGGCAGGTATTTGGGCACTGGCAGAAGAAGGGCGAATCCAGAGGCAGGATTGCGATCCTAGCCTATCGGCTGCAGGCTCTGGCTGTGTGGGTCTGACCGACGCCGTCTAGAGACAAGGTCTCACAACAGCCCGTGTGACGTCACACCAGAGAAGCCATTATCGCCATCGCCAGCTGAGTGGCTGGCCTCTGGGGCACAGCGCATTGCCTCGTAGCGGCCAGCCAGTTAGCTGGCCGTCGCGGCCTATCGGTGTGACGTCACACGGGCTGTTGTGAGGCCTTGTCTCTAGACGGCGTTGGTCAGACGCTGCCATGCTAGCAGAGGGATGTTCCACCTCATACCTGTCACTTGCATTTGGCGGCCGCCACCATACGCCTAATGCAGAAATGCCTGCACACAACAAACCCTTTGCCTTCACAATAATGGACACTGGGGTAAGGCCTCATACCATGTGTCCAGCTCATATTTAACAGATAGCTTAACTCTCATACACTAAGGCAGTGGTTCCTAAACTATGGGCCACGTTCCAATAGTGGCTCACGCTATCTATTCAGGTGGGTCGTCGGACAACTATAGAATCTCCGAGTAAAATACAGGCCGTCAATTCTACTAAATACCTAGGAGTAACAATTACAAACAATTTGAACTGGAAAGAACACTCAGAAAATATTGTAGGGAAGGCTAACCAAAGACTACGTTTCATTGGCAGAACACTTAGAAGATGCAACTGTTCTGCTAAAGAAACTGCCTACACCACACTTGTGCGTCCTATTTTAGAGTACTGCTGCGCATTGTGGCATTCACACAAGGTGGAACTGATGGGCGAACCAAATGCTACGTTTCCTTGACAGAACACGTAGAAGATGCAACAGTTCTACTATACTTCTGCCTCCAGTTTTGGAGTATTGGTGCGCATTGTGGGATTCCTACCAAGTGGGACTGACATAATTTAGAGAAAGTTCAGACATGGGAAGCTCGTTTCGTATTATCGCGAAATATTGTAGTCACGGAAATGATGCACGAGTTTGGGTGGAAATCGTTAAAAGAAAGGCGTTATTTGTTGCGGCGAGATCTATTTGCGAAATTTATTTCATCAACTTTCTCTTCAGGATGCGAACATATTTTGTTGGCACCCACCTACATAGGAAGACCGGATCACCATAATAAAATAATAGAGACCAGGTCGCGAACGGTAAGATTCAGGTGTTCCTTCTTCCCGCGAACTATTAGAGAATTGTGTTTCGATGAACCCTCTGCCATGCACTTCAGTGTGACTTGCAGAGTTTCCATGTAGATGTTACAAACAAAAAAAAATGTGTTTTATAAGTTTTAGGAATTTTATGACAGCCGCGCAGGAGTAGCCGAGCGGTCTGGAGCGCCACGTTACAGATCTCGAGGCCTCCCGCGTCGGAGGTTTGAATCCTCCCTCCGGCATGAATGTGTGTGTTGTGCTTAGTTTATTATTACTTAGTTTGAGTAGTCTGTAAGTCTAGGGACTTAGGACCAAAGTAGTTTGGCCCCATATAATTACAATCATTTGAACATTTTGAATTTCATGATATTACATTTCGCCCCTTAAAGGAAGCTAACAATTAAGTCCTACCGCTTCATAATTTAAAATGATACGACTTACAAATAAGTTGAAAGCACTCTTACTTTATTAGGCCCAGTGAAGTTTATTATCCAAGGCAATTACTTAAAATTAGTTTTCAGATGTTACTTTCTAAGAATCCCTTTCAATTATTATGGATAAGAAATATGTTTGTAGAGGACAACCTTAAAAATGCCGAAGCAATTACTGTATGAGAAAGACTCCGATGTAACGATAACGTAATTCTTCCTTCATTGCATCAGGAAGGGGACATACAAAGTACTTGAAAATATATCTTTGAACGAATTAATGTGATACCCAACCACTTAATTATTCGAGGGTTGTTTTTTAAATGAATATAGAAACAATCTTGACATAGAAAACGATTTACGTGGAAAAGCAACGAGCTTCAGTATACATATGGAAAATTCGCAAATCTCACTGAGCGTGCCATTTAGTAATTTTTATGAAGAAAATTTCTCATTGGACGAATATTGTTACATTTCTTTAATAATGTTTTCGCAATTATTGCTCAAAAGGACTAAAGTGTATAATAATAAGTGCAGTTTCAAATTACATGGAATTTTTATATTACTGTTAATTGCTGTGCAGTCGTCTTGCATATATACCGGATCGCGAAATTTTTCCAGAAGAATAGAGGGTCCCATTACAAAAAAAGTTTGGGAATGTTTCCCAACATTTCTAAACTCGCGATCCCCTTCCAAGAAAAATATTATAGCGAACACCCTCCTTCCGCCCCCGAACCAAAGGCCACTATTTGTGTGATCTAAAGAGCAATAACGTTCTTTTAAAAATGATTTACGGTATTATAAATTATAGAATGTATTTTTAGTGTATGTTACGGAATAGAGCATAGTATTCTATCTTTACAAGATTTTCGACATAAAAATGCAATTTGCATAGCGAGTGTTTCTAGTTACAAGTAAGAGTGAGAAACAAATTGTACTCGTTAAGCAAAGTCCCGCTGTGTAGTCGGTTTTAAAAAAATAGCTCGTTTTTATTTTCGAATTTCTCGAAGTTACTTATTGCAAATTGTTCATTTATTTGTTGAATCATCCCTGAAAATAGTTTTCAGGCTTGCTTTTGTTTATAGTTAACACTGTATTTATTGTAAAACAATCAACTATGTATTATTGAATTCATAATTAATGTTAACAAGTAATTACGTAATCTTCGTACAGGTTGAGTCAGGGGGCAAGGTACACGTTCTGAGGGGTGACTCTAAACAAAAACTTCTAATCAACATATGCACTTTTCTTAACCGTTTATGGGTAAACCAATGAAAGCATCAGGAACGGTTGACCATAAATTAAGATGCTCTTGTGTTATGGTTTTGTTTAATTGTGTAAGTTTCATCACAGACGATGTTCAAACAGTCCACCATCATCTTCAATGCATTTTGCTGCTTCTGTCGACAGGTGTCATGTTGCCAATCGGAGCTCGGCTCAGCAACACAACAGGACTCAGATCGGCGACACACCACCTGTCTACTAGAGCAGCAAACTGCATTGAAGATGATGGTGGACTGTTTGAACATCGTCTGTGATGAAACTTAACACAATTAAACAAACCATAACATAACAGTATCTTAATTTATTGTCATCTGCACTTTTCCCGTTTCTAGTTGTTTTAATTGGTTTACCCGGAAACTGTTAAGAAAAGAGCGTATGTTTAGTAGAAGTTTTCGTTGAAAATCAGCGGTGCATTTCCTCCGATCTCACCCTGTATATAAAGTAGAGTGTCCGTGTGTTTTAGTGTTTGTATTGCATAAAAATATACAGTTTTAGTCCAGTTAAATAAAATTTTGCACTTCACACTCAGAGGAAGGACGCTATGGTATAAGAATTACGTACAACGCATAGTTCAGGCGATATGACGTCATAAACAATAAATTACGCGAAACTGCTGCATCATGCGGCAATCTTGCACATATCCTGTTAAACCATTGGACCAATTTCAACCAAATTTGGTGGACATGCCCCTTACCGCAAAGTAACAATTATGTAGGGTTAAGAACCACCTACGACACACAGTCAGGAGATATGACGAGTATGATGTGTGGTGGAGGGTACTTTACCTACGCACCTCGAGAAAATCTACAGTTTTATTTCGAACCTGGTGACGTTTTGCACACTTAACTTTCATAGGAAGAAGCTCACTGTCTACATGAAATTTCGGTTTAGTGCATGGCGGGGGCTACTTTATTAACGGACTTCACCACAATTTACGTTTTTAATCCAATCTTGATTCAATTTTATACTCGTGACCTTCAACAGCATGATGCAGGGCAGAGGGTGCAGTGCAATTAAACTTACGCACATTCCTTTTTCACCACGAAAGTTGATGGATACATATGATTTTTCATAGAGACTGAGGAAAAAATGGCACAGGAAGTGCGCTGAAGTCGCTGAAAGACCTATAGCCAGCTGACACGATGCTGGATCCTACACGCCACGAACTTTCCTTCCTCCAACGCCGTATGAAGGAGGTGCCATTTTTCTGTGTGCCAGGCCATGTCGAAAATCGGGGTAATTTAGAAGCCGATCGGGCAACCAAAGAGCTTTGCAGAACATCTGACGTGACTCAGTGCCTGATTCCCTTGCAGGACATCACTTCTTCGTTGCGGCTGTGGTTTCTACAGTTGTGGGAGAAAGGGTGGCTTTCAGTGACAAATAACAAGCTGAGGTTGCTGAAGCCCATTGTCTCCGTTGCGATCCTCCTGCCGGCTTCTCAGTCGGGAAGAAGTAGCCATTTCCCACCTCCGAATCGGGCACAGTCCACTTAACCATGGCTTCTTACTCTGACGAAAGGAACCCCGATTTGTAATGCCTGTGGCGTGCAGATGTTTTACGCGAAAATTTGAGTGTACTTTATATCACGCAGAGAGGGCGAATTTTTGTGGTTATTTTGCATCTAAATTAGATGATGACTTGCCAAATGTGAGCAAAGTATTAAAATTTTGCGATTTGTCTGAACTTTGGCCTAAGCTTTTAGGCTGGAGCGCAGAGTGCTGAGTGACTGGACATCCCTTTTTATCCCTGTGTCAGGCAGCCGTGGTCTCCTGCTTAGTTTCCATAGTGGAATATTCTCAATTTGAATTTTCGTGTTTTACTTCATATATTTGCTGGATTGCTCTTCTTTTACTTTCGTTGCTGGTTTTAACTCCGGTTTATGTTCACACTCTTCATTGTGTTCGGGCACTATAGACCTATGTGTTGTGGTCCCAAACCCCTCTACCCATCCCTTTCCACTCTGTCTCTCCATCTCTTCATCCCCACTCTCTAGGCCCATCTCCTATTCTCAAATGTATGTCTGTAAATCACCTTATTGTATCCCTCTCTACCTAACCTGTCTCTCATTCAATCTCCTCCTCCTCCTCTTGTTTATCATTGATGCTCTTCTCTCTGTCCATCCCTTCCTCCCCTCTTTCTCCTAGAATCCCCCCTTCATCCCAACCTCTAAGACACATCCTCTGTCTATCTCCTCCCCTCGCCTGTCTCTCACCATTTCTTCATACCCCCTCTCATATCTTATTTTTTGTGTTCATCTCCTGCTGCTTTGTCGGTCCAACTCCTATATTGCTCACCTTATCCTCCTCATTCTGTGTGCATCTCGTCCTTCTCTCACTGTCTCTTGCCCCTGACATGTAGAGTGCCCTGAAGAGCAGGTCGATAAAGCAGACTCGTACTATACCCACACAACACAGCGATTGAGCAGGTCGATAAAGCAGGAGCCGGCCGCGGTGGCCGAGGGGACTAAGGCGCTCCAGTCACGGGCCTTCACGGCCACTACGGTCGGGGGTTCTAATCCCCCCTCGGGCATGGATATTTGTGCCGTCTTAGTTCTTAAGTAGTTTGTAAGTTTAGGGACTGATGACCCCGTAGTTGCCGGCCGCGGTGGCCGAGGAGACTGAGGCGCTCTAGTCACGGTCTGCACGGCCACTACGGTCGGGGGTTCGAATCCCCCTTCGAGCATGGATATATGTGCCGTCCTTAGTATTAGCTAGTTTGTAAGTAGTTTGTAAGTTTAGGGACTGATGACCCCGTAGTTGAGTCCCATAGACTTTACAAATGTCCCCGTAGTTAAGTCCCATAGACTATACAAACATTTGAACATTTTGATAAAGCAGGCTCGTACTATACCACACAACACACCGGTTGAGCAGGGCAGCCTATATGGCAGGGGCAGTATTATACGTTTTTGCCCATATCTCCACTCTTATGGGAGCTAGTAGGTTATACATTCCACAGTGCTGATTCTGTGTACCAGATTAGGTTGAAATCAGTCCAGCAGTTTTAGAGGTGACATGGAACACAGATACTCATTTACACACATACAGCCATTTTTGTAATATGTATTTATTAAAACCATGCTGTGACGGGGACTCCTCGAGCAAGACTTGTCGATCCACCTGGGTGTCATGACCCACAGGTTGTTCAAATGTTTGTAAACTTAAGCGGCCAAACTGCTTAGGTTTTTGGTCTCTAGACTTAAAAACTATTTAAACACTAAGAACAACAAAAACACACCCAAGCCCAAGGAAGGACTCTCCATGCAGCCACGTAATTTGTGACATGGCGCCTCAGACCTCACAGCCATTCGCGTGCAGCAGACGCAGATTCAAAAACACTGCAATAAGGTAACAAAATTCACGGTATATCTCGAACTTGATTTGTTTCAGGTAATGTGGAGGTGGCATGAACTGGACAAGTCGTTGGACGCCCTCAGCAGAAATACTGAGGCATGCCGCCTCCATAACCAACCATAATTGCGAAAGTGTTCCCAGTACAAAGTTTTTCTGCAGGAACTGATCTTTCGATTATCTTCCGTAAATGAACGATAGGATTCTTGTCTTGCGATATGGGTTGGGAAATCATAAGCTGCAATTGTCCAGATAATACTTCAAACTAATCACGAATGATTTTGGCTCGTTGACATGGTTCATTCATCATCAACTAGAGTTGATGGCCGGGTCTGCTTGGAACATAGGCCTCTCCACCTCTCCCTTTCCTTCCACCACTTTTCCTCTTGCACTTTGTCCCATTCTTCTCTCTTCTGCACTCCTTCCTTTACTCCCATGATCCATCCATCTCTTGATCTTCCTCTTGGTCTCCTGCCTGCTATTTCCATCTCATGTGCTTTCTTTAGAATCCTGCCATCTTCCATCCTCTTGACATGTCCATACCATGTCAGTCTTGGCTGCTCTATGGTCTCTTGTAGAGGTTTATTCTTCACCATTTTCCTCAGCTTCTCGATTCTCATTCTGGTTACAACAATCCTGCTTCGGTGGAATTTCGTCTCACACGCCTGTATTCTGCCCACCTGCCTTTTCATCATAACCCACGTTTATGATGCATACGTGAGTATTGAAGCATAATACTACCGGTATATCACCTGCTTACTCTCCTGTGGTACGTCTTTGCTCCACACCAGACCGCACAATTTGCAGGACTCTGTCGGCTTGCTTTCCTCTTTCACTAATCTCCATATCTTTCCTCCCAGTTTCTTCGATAACACTTCCCAGGTACTTAAAACTGTCCACCCTCTTCACTATTTCCTCTCCAATCTTCACATCTGCTGCTGCTCTTTCTTTAATCCTTGTTTTCACCATAATTACATACTTGTTAACATTAAATTACATTCCATACTGAGCCACCACCTCCTCCCATGCATTTAGTCTCTCTTGTACTTCTCCTTCTCGATTACTCCACACCATAATGTCATTTGTAAACACCATCGCTTTCATATCATTTCCTTTCGTGTTGCAACCCCTGTCATTATTTCATCCATTACAATGACGATTAGCAGAGGAGATAGAGCACTCCCTTGCTTCAGTCCATTTTTCTGCTCAAACCAGTCCGTCCTCTATCTTCCTACCTTTACCCAGCTCACACTTCCTTGGTACACTTCCCTTATTCTCCAAACGGTTTCCCTCCCGACTCCCCTTTTCTCTAGTGCTTCCCATATTTTGCTTCTTTTCACACTATCATATCCTTTTTCTATGTCAAGGAAGGTCGTTACCAAATGTCTACCAAACTCATAGCTGCCTTACACAAAAAAATCAGATCTACTGTTGACCTCCCTGGTCTTAACCCATACTGCTCTTCTCTTTCCGCGCTCTTCCATATTCTCAAATATCTCCTCGTATACCTTGACTATATGGCACATCAGTCACTCCCCTATAATTTCTAAGTAATTTATTGCGTCCTTTCTTTAAAATCGGCACAATTATTCCTCTTTTCCAGTCCTCCAGTGTCTTCTTTTCCATCCATACCACCATCATAACCCGGTAGAACCACTGCAATCCCACAATGACAGCTGCCCTCACAATTTCCACGCTGACTTCATCCAATCCCTGTGCTTTTCCTCCTTTCATTACCTTCAGTGCTTCTACCACTTCTGTCCACGTTACGTCTTTCTCTCTCTCCTCCGCCTGTTATTGTTCAACATAACTCTTAACATACTCCTACTCCTCTACGTTTTCCTTGAGATTCAACAGCTCCTCAAAATATTATTTCCAATTAAGTTCCTGTATGCGTTATCACCCACAAAAAGTCCATCGTTGTTTAGGAACGTCACGACTGGCTGAAAATAGTCTACAAGTTTTCGAATGTAGCTATTACGTGTGCCTGAATCGTTTGGTTGGACCAAAGGACCCATTTCAAACATATAAAACCTTCGTTTCAGCTTGCTAAACGCTTTGTTCACAACTTGGATAGATCCTGAAAAGAATTCATTTGACTAAACAGACATAAAGTAAAATACGTAGTGTTATTCACTTAACAATAAGAAAAATATTACAGAACGTTAATGATTGAACCATTATGTTTTTCTAAGATAAAAATACGATGCAAATCAGAAGCCATATATTAAAATACATGTAATAGGCCTATGCAGTTTAATGAACGCTGTATAAAGCAGTGGTTTCAAACTTGCAGACTGTAACTGGCTTCACAGTAAATGACTGAAACCTTTTGTATGTTTTCGAGAGAAAGCCAAGATATGCCGAGAACGAACGTTCTACATTCACGGATGTGACGGGACGTACTTCATTTTCGCTGAATTTTGGGCAGGAATGCAGCATTCATGTTTGAATGTAAACATGGCGATGTTTGGAGTGACAGTTGTAAAGTGTACTGTGGCGATGTTTGGAGTGACAGTTATAAAGTGTACTGTGCAAAACCTGAGACATGGGAGTGCAAATTAGCATCATGTTGCTGTTACTACAATGTCCTCAACTAATAAATAATATCCATGAGGAATGTACGAACACGAACTGGATAACCTACTTATATTCAACAACACTGAATGTAAACACCTGAAGATGGGCACAAGCCCGAAACCGGTAGTGTTTTAATAAACCGCCAATAATTGTGACTGGTAGCGGATTTTATCTCCACAACCTAAGGTGCCAATTGTATTGCGTTATACTGGTGACATTCTCGAACCCCATGTGCGACGTTTCCTACATGGCGTCCAAGCGACACTTTTCCAGCACGATAATGCGCTCCGTATTCAGGTCGAATTGCTCGAGAATTTGCACGCCACCTTCAAACTTTTTCATGCCGGTGTGATCCTCGAACGTGTTCCCTGTAGATCATGGGTAGGAACAGCTGATGCAACGAATCACGTTTTGCCCATACGTGGCTGTGCACTACCGTCTTGCTGGGCACCGCTGGTGACGGGAACCTGGCGGCTAGATTTTAGACGCGCGTCTGCAAGGCGCCTGTAAACGCTGGCTAGTTGTTCTGGAAGCCGTGCATTTGCCTGTGTCGTGGAACGAGCCACTCTAGAGCCTCTGCTACCTTGGTGCACAACCCCGCCGCCTCGTCGTCTTCCTCGTCGCACATACGTACCGTCCTGTGGCCGCCGCTCTACATCTACTGTACATAGCACGCAATCTTCTGCAACACGCAGCACCACTACTAGCCATTTACTATTCTGTTCTGCATCCAAATAGATGGAAAAACGAATGTCTGTGTGTCTCTGTACGAGTCCTAGAATTATTCTGGTGTCACCTTCAACTTACGGCCCTCTAAATCTGCTCAACAATTTTTATTGGGTAGAACGTCTCCTTCCCTCCAGTGACTCCGCAATAGCCTCTGAATTGCTTTAAAGACTCTGGTGGGGAGACGAAAAGGATTTAGATTGCCTTTCTTATTTAGAGATAAAGAGGCTCGCACAGTACTGAGTAGCGGAGAGAGCTGCGTCAAACCAGTCTGAGGACTGAAGACTGCAACAGCAACAATAACAACTCTCAGGTGGGGACCTCGATCATTTGAGCAGCACTCAAGTTGCGGTCGCCGAAACGTTTTATACGTCTCCTTCAAGATTGAATCACATCTTCTCAAAATTCTACCAATAGCCCGCAGTCGACTATCCGCCTTCTCCACGTCTTCGTCCCAAAATCGTCTAACAAGACATTCCGAACGAACTACCTGCCGAGCTACATGGAGTGGCGACCAATCTGCGATTTTAATGCCAATAATTGCAACCTTCTAAAACTAGTTTAACTGTGAGAAATGCCGCCTGATTCATTAACCGAGCATTTTGCACCTACTAAATCCCTCGTCGATTCGTGTAGTGATCTTCACGCGTTCACTCAGGTTTTGTGGACATTAGCACGAAACTTGAGTCATTAGCACAACTTGCCAAGTTTCACACAAGTACCTTTCTTCCTCCTTGTGGGCGCGCCGAATGTTAGTGGGGTCCGCAAACACATATTTTCCTAGAAATAGAGGAAGGAGACTTTTACGACGGTCACTTACGTACCCACGAGATAAGAGGTTCTCCACGGCAGAGCGGCTGTCGAAGCGAGCAAGGCATTTGACTGGAGAGAATATGTCTTCTGCATTTTTTTCCATAACGTAATAGGAGGGTTAATAACCTAAAAAAGAGAAAACAAAAGCGAATAATCACAAAAATAGGTAAATAAATCGCTCAAATTAGTAATAAATGCAACACTATACGTGACGAAGAAGCGCTGAATATTGTGTGGCACGTGTCGTTGTTCATTATTTTTTTTAAGGAAAATTGTACACAGAAGAAAAGGCTACACAATGTAAGTACTTTTAAACATATTGTTCCCTTTTTCATGGTTAAGTAATTGTGGATTTCGGAACAAGATGCAGGGTATGTACAGACGAATATGAATCCCCACTTGACGAGAAACGTGATGTAATTTTTAATTTCAGTTCTGGTGACAATGCTATACGCATAAGACTATCTTGTTTCCTTATTGCATTACTATAGTTGAAAAAAACGTAAAATGCTCTGTTGACATTTTAAGATAATTAAAATAATTTGTAGGGTCTTCAACCACAATCTCTTTCAGCAAGGCCCGAGATCAACCGAACTGACGTCTTCCATTTAACAACCGAAACACGTTTCTTAGTCTTTTTATGTTTAGTCTTATTAAGTGACTTCACACAGAGCAGTAATAGCTCCGCTGCAACTCTTACAGCTGCCAAAACTTTCATTTTACGACGACTGCGGCACTCCAAAACAACGAAACTGAAGGGTATAGTTTCGGTAACATACACGAAACCAGTTGCGTGCAATTCATTTCACACAAGTGTCGCAACCTGGTGTCGTCGTGTAGACTAGCCTTTACAGTTACAGTCATGTGAACATTTTGAGTACCAGTATACCGATGTAAAACGCGAAAGTTCGACACTCTCTTATAAAGGCGTCTGCATACTATAATAAGAGCATAGTGGTGTTATAGGCAGACTCAGAATTGGATTGATTTTACCGACAAATTCCACTTCTGACTCCAACACTACAACACCGCGATGGTCTGATTACGATCTACAGACACTTTGATGAGAGAGCATTCAACTGTTGCCATACAGTTTTTGTACTTCTGAGTTTTTGTCAGGCAGCGTAAATAGAAATACAACGAAACCAGTCAGTAATGTTTTTGTTTATTTATGACTCGTCTCGAAGACTATTCTTCATTATTAGGTGGCAGTTCCAGTGTTAATTTGAAGCGCATTGTTTCTGGGAATCCTACGATGTCTAAATTCTAGCTTTCCTCGGTGTACTGCATTTTGAGCTGGATCGATGAGCTCCATCATCGATCGGCTAGATTTTTTTTTATCGATTCGTTATCTTCAAATGGAAGTAGGTTGCCGCTCTTATGCCGTTCTTCTGAGGAGATGAAGAGGCTTGCTCAGGATAGAGTAGGGTGGAGAGCTGCATCAAACCAGTCTCCGGACTGAAGATAACAAGAACAACTCATCTTTGGCAGAGAATTTAGTGAGCGGAACAGAAGAGTCTATGGAAGGCGTGACTAGTAGGATTGTGTACTGGAGGCAGAATGACACGGGCGATGGCGCACTAGTGCGGCCACGGCCAGTTTTAGACGGAGGCGCGCCGTGCCGCGCACTGCAGTCGACTGCGGCCAGCGCCTGGTCATGCGGCCAGCGGCAACGCCACCTGGATACAAGGCCTGTGCGCTGTCTGCCAAGAGTAGTCATAACACAGGCAAACTATTTGTCTTATGAAGCGTTGTGTTGAGTTTGGGAATACGTATACGTTGCGCAATGTGTTGCAGAATGTTTTTCGTGTTATCTATGTGATTCTCCGTGCAGACTTTTGCTGTTATAGGACAAAATGCCTAATATGAATCGTCCGATTCCAATATCGGTAAGATATCTTACTAGTAGTTCATAAATATCTTACACCATAACAAATGTGTCTGTTAATCACATAAATAATATTAAGAACATTCTAACATTCTAAAACACAGTGTACGTGTTACCAAACTGAGCAGAACGCTACATAAGACAAATAATTTGCTTTTGTTATGAGCACTCTTTGCAGGCAGCGGCCGCTGCGGCTGAGGGGAGCGCCGCGGGCGACAGACTGCCGGTGAGCGGCCAGTCGTCGATGCGGTTCATGCAGATTTCGATACGGAGACATTTATTTTTAAAATTAGAGAGGGTCTTGTCATGCGAAGAATATGCTGATGGAAATTTGAAAGTGTCGGAGGAAGTGAAAATTATGTTCGGCGGAAGTTAATATGCAACACCACAGGTACAAAACACGCTGGCAGTTATTGTATCTTTATTTGTATGTAATTAACTAGCAGTTTTTCTTCATTTGAGATGTATCTACCTTCCCCCCCCCCTCCCCCGTGGGGTTCACGGTTGTTTCGTGAGTACGTGTCTGGAGAGCATGGTGCCCCGAGCTAATGCAGTCTTTCTTCCATTCTTCTTGCTTAAAGTGCATTTCCTTTCCCTTTGCCTCCTATCCTATCCTCACTCCGTCCCCTCCCAACTGGGGGACTGATGACCTTTCCAGTTTAGTGGTGCTGTCTCCAACAACCCAACCAAACAACCAATCCAGTGCATTGTTGCACTACTGTGTCTATCGCAATTACGTTGTCTTCAATTTTCTTTAATAAATAATCAAAATTCTTTGTACATATTCTAGTGAAATTGAAGAATTTATCTTCGTGTTCGCGATGTCCGCAGAAAAATCGCACTGACGTGTTTTACGGCCCACTTTAGATTTGTAGTTTTGTAAGTTTTTGCAAACATTTTGGATCAAAATAATAAAAAATTCATTAATAAGAGTGTCTGAATCTCTTTTAGGAAAAAAAAGTTAGTGGTGGGTTCCGAACTACCGACTTTTAGCTTCATAGTCCAAAACCTTGCCCACTACGCTACGGCTATCCATAAAATATATGTCCTTTAATGTGATACTATTAATGGCCGTTGTTAACTGATGCTAATATGGCATTTGTGGAAACTACATTATCATTAATCGTACGAAGAACAATGTGTTTTTGTTAATTCTTCAGTGCGCCATTACTTTGGAATGACAACGTGTAAGTTACAATAAGAATAACATCAAATACGTAAAGCAAGATGACATATGCCAGAGAGAGTTCTGGGCGAGGAATGTCACGTGACATCTCCGAACGGCTGGTTTTCGTTAATTCAATGTAATTCAATGGAGGGTGTCAAATCTCCGTTATTTTTGCAAATATGTCTCGAACGATACGCAAAATGAAGAAAAAAAATAACGTAAGGGAGCTAAATTGTAGAGAATTTTCTCCTCTACGAATTAGGTTATTCAATTTTCGTGTTGATGAACGGTTCTTTTGCAATTATAATTATATTACAAACGGCTTTTTTTGTTGGTATTACTACCGTAATTTGTGTCCGAAAAATTTGAAAAGGGAGGTTCTGGTCTCTGGCGGCCTACAATCATGTCTGTAAATTTGGTGCTGATTGGTTGAACGGTTCGTCTTAAAAACAGGGAACACGTTACGGACAGACAGACAGACAGACATACATCCCAAAATCGCCGTTATTTTTGCAAATATCTTTGAAACGCCAGGAGTTATGAAAAAAAAAAAGACAAACAAAAACATATGAGAACAAAGTTGTAGAAAATTTTCTCCTCTACAAATTCGGTTATTCAATTTTAGCAATGATTAGTTAAGCTGTTATTTTCATTTAAATTTCGAGCCGTCAAAAGACGATCGCAAAGGCCCACTTTTAGTGTTACTACCGTAACTAAAGTGGGCCAAAAAGCAGTGGCGGCTGGTGATAATGTGCTAATGTGCTGCAGCACACTGTAAATATATTACTAAAATTATGCCATTTCTCTTCGAAAGCAAGCGAGAAATCGCTGTAAAATTACATCCTTTCTCTTGGTATGCAATCCAGATATCACAATAAAATTATGCCAATTCCCTTCCAATACGTATTACAATGCTAGTAATAAAGATGAAAACGAATTTTGGAGCGCTCTCGCCGCAATAGCTGGAAACCAGCTCCGTGTGCTGAAGTGTGATTCAGCCGCGTTGCTACGTGCGCAGAGAGGCGACGCAGTCGTCTGTTCGCTAGTGCGCATGCGCAGACGTGACGTCAGGCCTGGCGGCTCATGTGTGCTGAGACCGACTGTAGCACCAGATCAATATTTCTCTTGGTGCTGCGTGTAACGGTTGCGGAAGAATAGTATATGACGAATATTGCGGCATACAGAGTCAAATAGCGCGCTGGCTCAGGCGTCTTGCGTGTTGTCTCTCAAACCTAATTGTGTGAGGCTCATATTCAAATACCTCTGAGTCCAAATTTTTAATTTCTATACATAAAACTTTAATCACAAACAACATTAGTAATGTATAGCCAACATGTGAGTGAAATTGCGCTTTTCAGCCAAGCAGTTTCATTGGTCGCTTGTGTAGAACACAGATGATGTGGTGGGGATATTGCTAAGTCCGTTATTTCCATTGTCAGTCAAGATTTTTATTTTATTATATTTTGTTTGGTGTTTATTTTTGTAATATTGTAGCACACTGGTCAAATTTTGTCCGAGCCGCCACTGCCAAAAAGTAGGAAATATTCCGTTGGTAGAGCGGTACACAGCCGTAGGCATCTCATGGCGCGACTGAGCTGCGGCCAGCTAACTGCCAGGCGTGCCGACCTGCCGCCGGCCGCGGCGAGGGGACTGAGGCGCTCCAGTCACGGTCTGCACGGCCTCTACGGTCGGGGGTTCGATTCCCCCCTCGGGCATGGATATTTGTGCCGTCCTTAGTTGTAGGTAGTTCATAAGTAGTTTGTAAGTTTAGGAACTGATGACCCCGTAGTTAAGTCCCATAAGCTATACAAACATTTGAACATTTTGAGCCGGCCGCGGTGGCCGAGGTGACTGAGGCGCTTCAGTCATGGTCAGCACGGCCACTACGATCGGGGGTTCGAATCCCCCCTCGGGCATGGATATTTGTGCCGTCCTAGTTCGTAAGTAGTTCATAAGTAGTTTGTAAGTTTAGGGACTGATGACCCCGTAGTTAAGTCCCCTAAGCTTAACAAACATTTAACATTTTTTGAACATTTTGAACAAACTACTTATGAACTAGCTAAGACTAAGGACGGCACAAATATCCATGCCCGAGGGGGATTCGAAACCCCGACCGTAGTGGCCGTGCAGACCGTGACTGGAGCGCCTCAGTCCCCTCGGCCACCGCGGCCGGCTGCGGTACAGGACGCTCCAGTTCCACCCATACACGTGAATGCAAAGACTGGCCGAGCTGCCGAGCTGCAACCTAACGTTGCCAACTACCTAGCGTCTCGTGCAATCAGCACCTCATGGTTCAGCAAGAATAACTGCTATCGTACGTTTCACAAATCTTACCAAGGTGTGTGCAGCCTCGTTAGGGATCCTTCGGATTGGTCAACGGTTTCGGTTGGTAGTGATGCAATTTGAAATATGTCGTCTCCGTTGTTGATGTTATACAGAGTCATGCCTCAGCCTTTCCTTCTGCAAATATAGTTATTGTTCGGTAACAAAGACTCACTCATGAGTAGCCGTTCTTCATTTCTTGGCACTTTCGAAATGTTCAAATGTTTGTGAAGCTTAATGGACTTAACTGTGGGGTCATCACTCCCTAAACTTACAAACTACTTATGAAGTACCTCATACTAAAGACGGCACAAACTCCCATGCCCGAGGAGGGATTAGAACCCCTGACAGGCAACGAACTCGCGCATCGGAGCATAGAGCCTCAATGCGCTCGGCCACTCGGCCGGGGCCAGTGGTGATGGTTCCTCACTGCGGAGCGCGCGGTTGTTCCCTGTCGGAGGTTTGAGTCCTCCATTAGGAATGGATGTCTGTCTTCTCCTCACGTTGGCCGCGGTGGAGTAGCCGAGTGGTCTAAAGCGTCTCGCTGCGGAGCGCGCGGTTGCTCGCCGTAGAGGTTCGAGTCCTCCCTGGGGCATGGGTGTGTGTGTGTGTGTCCTTAGGTTAGTTTACCTAGGTTTCAGTAGTTTGTAAGCTACGAACTGATGACCACGCAGGTCCGATAGATTTACAAACATTTGAACATTCTCCTCAGGTTGGTTTGAATTAAAATAGTTTGTAAGGCTAGCGACTGATAACCTCATTACTTAAGCCCCACAGATTTACAAACATTTGAAATTTTTCAGCCGGCCGCGGTGGCCGAGGGGACTAAGGCGCTCCAGTCACGGTCTGCACGGCCACTACGGTCGGGGGTTCGAATCCCCCCTCGGGCATGGATATTTGTGCCGTCTTAGTTCGTAAGTAGTTCAGAAGTAGTTTGTAAGTTTAGGGACTGATGACCCCGTAGTTAAGTCCCATAGACTATACAAACATTTGAACATTTTTTGAAATTTTTCAAGTAAAACTTTCTGGAATTCTGTGGCCTTTTTCAAGACAGTTAGCTTGAATTTATAATTATTAAAAAAAAAAGCTTATTTTATATTTTGCTTATTTAAGATTTAGGCAAAGAATCTAATTTTGACAATTATCTGTTAAACATCAGCCCTTCAGCCGTTGCATTTTTTTTAATAATAAGAATGTTTGGTTTAGCCCAACAGGCGTTTTAGTCTCTTTAAATGTTAGGTCTTCAGCCATTTGAATTATTCTTAACTACACTTGTTAAAAATTGCCAAGGCGTTTGATTTGTTTTAAACTTGAAATATTTTTCGGATACCTCTTGAGGCTCATTGGTTAGCGTTAATTTTATTTTTAAATTATAAATAATATTTTAAACCAGCCCTTCAGGTGTTGATTTATTTTCCGTAATTGTGATTTTTTTTTAATGATGCCTTCTGGCGTTACTGGTACCTTAAAACTGACGAATGGTAAATTACCACTTCAGGTATTGTGAATCTAAACCGCAAATTATGTTTGCTTTTGTATGCGTAAAAATGTTTATCAGTGTGCAGATTAACTAAATTATGTGTAAACTGTCCATCGGTTAACTGCAAGTGAGTGTAAAACCGGCTTCGTCATTCGTTTGATCCTTCGGTTACGTGGGACCGGGTTCCAGATATGTCCACAGAACACATTTGAACTTAAAGCATTCACTGTATCGTTTCTTAATAGTGAATATATGAAGCACAAATATAATGTTCTAGAGTTTAATACTCCAGAAGAACACCGGAACTGCAACTTAAGTTACAACACAACGTCCGAAGCGCGTCATAATTAACATTAAAATTAGACTAGTCACGTTCTGTAATTTCTGTATATTATAAATTGACGTGTTTCTTCTTATATTTCACTCGTCAGCCAAAACTACACATCGCAAACGAATAGTGTTTGGTTGTGGTAGTAGGTATCAGTCTCCCTTTGTGTACTATGGTAGTAGACGGTTGATAACGACAGGGGGGGTGAAAGATATGAGAGTTGAATGTTATCGACTTATATAAAATTCTACGTGTGGCTGTCAATATTTTGATATTCAGCAAAAACTACACAATAGAGACGCTCGATATCTCTGTGTAGTTGTAGTACAAAGTCTCGCGTTGTACACCATAGAAGTTCCGTGTCGATAGCTATAAGAGGGTGGAAAATATAGTGGTTGGAAGTCGTCAGCTTATATAAAATTCGGACTGAAGTCTAGCAATGACTTTTGATACATTAATAGCAAAGAGGTCGTATTCAGTGAAGCGGGTTGCTTTTTCTTCAGTTGCTATTCTGCAACAAGCGTACGAATAAAGAAAAATAAGTGCATATTGCCAAAGCGTAAGAAAGAAATTTCGCGTTCTCGGTCCGTTTCTAAAACGACGCTGAAAAGTGGATCTACAGACAGTAAAACTTGAAATTTGTAGACGTTGTTTATCTTACATTATAGGTAATAGCGATTTTGCGATATTCCCATCCCTAAGGGGGTGAAATAGGGGATGAGCGGTTTTTTGAAAATACGTTGCTATTCAGGCAATTTTGAAGCAAGAAATACAAAACTCTGGATTTAGATTTTAGATTGGAATTTTAAAAACACAGGTTTCGATATTTTTGGAAATTGAACCATTAAGCGGACCAAATAAGGGAAATCTTTTAAGGGTGCTACCAGGATTATTTTGATGCTAGAAATGCGAAAATTTGGATTTAGAACCATGGTTACAATTTACAAAAAAATGTTTGTACTGCCATTTGACTGTAAGGTATTATTTTCACAATCCGGATTTCGACTTTTAGGCCATTATCAAGTGTACAAATAGTTCAATTATTTGGTATAAGTGAATGACCAAAATGTCATTTTTTCAATATATGCTTGCATATACACAAAGATGCAAATTATCATTAAGTGGACAGTCAGACGATTACTAGAGCAATGCTCAATTTTGCTTCAATATGTATATGTTCTGTTACTTTGACGCTTAACTTAATGATAACTTGTATCTTTATGTATATGCAAGCATATATCGAAAAAATGACATTTTGCTCATCCACATATACCAAATGATTGGACTATTTGTACACTTGATAATGACCTAAAAGTCGAAATCCGGACTGTGAAAATAAAATAATAAAGATCTGTAAGAGTGAATCATCCAGTGCCGTAACAACCTAGGTTGTACCTTTTGCCAAAAGAGTAAAAGCTAATCCACATATTAGCTACTTCAAATAGCTTACTTTATATAGGCTTGTTCAGCATGAGTGGAAAGTGCACAAGAGGGTGCATGTGGACTACTAGCCAAAATAAATAATATACCACGAATAGCCTTAGCTACTTTATTTCACTTAGTAGCCCATATAAATACAGAACGGCTCATCTGAAGATGGGGATACCCCTGTTGGCTGCAAGCAACTGGTTGCTGCATTTCATTAATTTATAATAAAATAATACCTTACAGTCAAATGGCGGTCCAATCATTTAATCAGTACTGTATGACTGTGGCTCCACATAACAAAATATTTAAAAAAAATGTGTTGCGGGATGTTTTGAATTCTGCCATCAGTGGTGCAATACGGGGTGTCAAGTTGTATCAAAACACTTTATTAGGAAAGCCTTTTTAAAGCTAAATCTATGAACATTTATATTTAGAAGTGGAAACAACCAATGCAGATCACCCAGTCTACGCGTGCAAAGCATCGGGAATTCAGCTAGTACATAACTATACTGCTACAAACAAATTCAAATTGATCTTGATGGAATTAGTGTACAGAGATGAAGACATTTTGACAGTACAGCCTAAGACTCAGAGCAGCATCAAACAAGACTTCGGAGTGAAGATTACTGCTGGTCGTTCTGGTTCGCCTTATCAGCCATTACTTATCGTTTCTTTGGCTTCATCCTCTGTGTTTATATGCTGGAAAGGTTATCGTCACGTAAACATCTAGCACATGACCTGGTTCAATAATTACTAGCGCTGTTTTATGGCAAAGCTTCACTAATGAGGTAAGGTAGATGTGAAATATTGCGACGAGGATCTAAACAGGGAAAAACGTTACATAAACCAAATACGATAAAATTGTGAATGTATACTGCAATGAGTGTTGTATTATACGTCCGGAACAGTCTTTACCCAAACTTCCTGCTGCCTTTCACTTCCCAAGGAACACTTGAAACTTTGAAATATTCACCAAAAATGCATTTCTCTGTGTGTTCCAAAAGAATCGACTTCTTTTTGGCACAAGTGAAATGTATAATACCCGTAGTCGTAGGTTTCAGTATTATAACATGAACTGTGAATTTTAATTTATCTGCAGATGTACCCCTAGTGCAAACGAAGGAATACATAACGTTAACAACATACTTTTATGTAGACATTATTGAACGAAATGTTGCCCAGATGTGCCCCTAGTGCAAACGAAGGAATACATAACGTTAACAACATACTTGTATGTAGACATTATTGAACGAAATAATCCATGCACAATCTAAGTCATAATATCGACCATTGTGTTGGAAAGGATTAATGTTACAACGTTGTTAAATTGATGAAATCTAAAAGCGATGACCTCCTCGTTAAAGTTCGGGAAAAGTTTCTCCTTCGCGAAAATCCAGTCTTCACTATTGAGATGGGTGAGCTACTCCAGTCTTGAACCATTGGTCTAATGCAGAGGTTCCCAATCTGAGGGTGGCGTGATCTATGCTGGTGGGTCGCCGGACGACTTGAAAATAGCTAAACAAAATAACTTCAGGCATATGAGAGTACAATTCAAGGAGAAAGTTTTATAATCGGGAAAGTTACGTACAAAATCCTTACTACCGGATGATCAAAACGTCAGTACAAATTTGAAAACTTAATAAATCACGGAATAATGTAGATAGAGAGGTAAAAATTGACACACGAAATTAAGACAAAGCAAAGATGATGTTCTTTACAGGAAATGCTCAATATGTTCACCATTATTCCTCAGCAATAGGTGTAGTCGAGGAATAACGTTGTGAACAGCGCTGTAGAGCATGTCCGGAGTTATGGTGAGGCATTGGCGTCGGATGTTGTCTTTCAGCATCCCTATAGATGTCGGTCGATCACGATACACTTGCGACTTCAGGTAACCCCAAAGCCAATAATGGCATGGACTGAGGTCTGGGGACCTGGGTGGCCAAGCATGACGAAAGTGGCGGCTGAGCACACGATCATCACCAAACGACGCGCGCGAGAGATCTTTTACGCGGCTAGCAATATGGGGAGGCCGGCCGCGGTGGCCGAGGGGACTGAGGCGCTCCAGTCACGGTCTGCGCGGCCACTACGGTCTGGGGTTCGAATCCCCCCTCGGGCATGGTTATTTGTGCCGTCCTTAGTCTTAGCTAGTTCATAAGTAGTTTGTAAGCTTAGGGACTGATGACCCCGTAGTTGAGTCATAAGTTCTACAAACATTTGAACATTTTTGAATATGGGGTGGAGCGCCATCCTCCATAAAAATCGTCCGGTCCAGTATGTCTTTCGAAGCATGTGTGTCAATTTTTACCTCTCTATCAACATTATTCCGTGATTTAATAAGTTTTGAAATTTATACTGACTTTTTGTTCACCCGGTACATAAGAAACCACTGTGGATAATAACGTACTCACGGCGATATGAGAGCAGCACAGGTTCTGATGGATGTGGTTTGCCGTTGTTATAAGGAGATGAAGAGGCTTATTCAGGATAGACTGGAGAGCTGCATCAGAGATTCTTCGAACTGAAGACAACAACAACAACACTTTCATTTTGGTCTATGCCTCGGCCATTTAATACCCTCTAAGTTCTACTAATAACGCCGAAAACACCAAGGCTAGGAATTAGAAAAAAAATGTCAAATGTTTGTAGAACTTATGGGACTTAACTACGGGGTCATCAGTCCCTAAGCTTATAAACTACTTATGAACTAAGACTAAGGACGGCACAAATATCCATGCCCGAGGGGGGATTCGAACCCCCGACCGTAGTGGCCGTGCAGACCGTGACTGGAGCGCCTCAGTCCCCTCAGCCACCGCGGCCGGCTAGGAATTAGAAAAACTCGCCTTGCGGAGCACTTGGCTGGCGTTGTTGTGAACTGGTGAGGAACAGGGGGCGGGGCTGGAGGGACGGACTTCCCGCGAGCAAGCACTGCCTGCGATAGCACATTTGCCCACCCCTGCCTTACAGTGCTACAAGTGGACATCAGATGAAGAAGGGCACACCGCGAGTTGCAGTACTGAAGAAAGAATGCGCTCACACCGGCTGATATTATTTTCTAGACTAAGGCCGGATTCACACATTGGACCCAACGTTGGCGCCAACAGTGTTCGTCCAATGTGTGGATCGGTGAAATAACGTTAGAGCCAACGTTGGCGCCAACGTTGGTACGGCTCCGTTGCTTCTCGGTATTTCGGCCAAACATCAAAGGACGTTGGCCCAATATGGCTACGTCGTCCACACATTGGCGCCAACGTTTCATTGTGACTTTGTCGTCTGCTCATCTCGAAACTGTTTCTTTCTTCGTTCGTCCTTCGTCGCTGTTTTAAAGTTTCGAAATCTCTTTGTAAATATTAGAACTGTATCAGAAAGTGATCCATTTGTGAAAGCAACCTCAGAAAACGAAATGCCACAGCAAAACTTAGGCGCGAACTGTGAAATTAAAAACTTTCTAGACTTTCGGCACACTCCATTACTGAATTTAATTTTTAAAATTAACAGTAGAGTACTTAATATTTCCTGTCAAGTTTTAAATATCGTTTTGCAAACTTCAAACACTACTAATGATATCAATTACATGGTTATTTAAAAAGGGAAGTGTAGGCTTCTAATATTGTCTCCTTTAGCAAGAAATCGAAGCGTAATACGAAAAGAATAGCATCCCTGCAAAACATCTCTTTCTTTTTTATTTTATTTTCAACCATTTAAAGTAGCAGGTCTAAGTTTTTATAATGTGTATCGTTTACTGGTAGCATATTTTAAAAAATTAATGATTTCGTACCGTAATTAATGTTCGGGAGGAAGTCATACAATACCCCATCATCTTTTACGTATGTTTCCCACTTTGATTTATAATGACAATATGTAATTATTCACACTCAAAAGCGCTAATGCATTGGCCGCGATTTGTACGTCAGATATGTCTTCGTTGGCTCTCAACGAATTCAACTGAGTATTGGCTCCAATGTGTGGACGCTGTCTCAAAAATGTTGGCCAATGTTGGCGCCAGCGTTGGTACCAATGTGTGGACGCGGGCTAAAACTGCCGTGGGTACCAACTGTGCACCAACTTACCAACTTCACGTCCTAAAGAACAGGCACTAATTAATGCTGTAGCCACTTTGGCACAAAACACAAGGGAATTACATACATTAGTTGTCAATGGGCACTCAACTACATCAGTGCGAAAAGAGGAAAATTTGTACCGAACTGGGACTGGAACCCCGTGCTCAGTGGCGAGGTGTGTTGGCCACTATGCCATTGGGAGAGAGTCGTCACCGCAGTTGCACGGACTACTCCAGCACGCCTCCCACCCCATCAGAGCCGGATTCTGAATTTATCTACACTCTCCTGCCAATTTATCCTCATTACGCGTGACATTTCTTCGATTCTGATAAGAGGTCGAGCGTGGTGCCGCTCTGAAGTGAAGGCATCACTGGTCCTTCATGGCCTTAATTATACGGGCTGTTTCAGGAGGAACTGTAAATATTTTAGGAGGTCGTAGTACAGGAGAAGTGCAATAAAAATTATTTATCACATGTCTCAACTTTTTATTGACTACAAAGATACAGCTGAGTTCAATGCATTTTTGTTTCGTGTGCTGGTACATCCGTTGCTATGGGCGTGTTTACCGAATTACACCAGTAGAGTGTTGATGTTCAAGTTATGAAGTTGTGTTTTACATTGAAGTTTTCATTGTGATTTGTTCGGAAAGTATGCTGTATCGTAGCGTGTAAATATGGCGCATATATTAACACATTTTGAGTATACCGATATGATATTTGTGTAACGGGTTTGTAATGGAAATGCTGCTGCTGCTGCTTGTGATGACTATCAAAGAGTGATTACTGTGTGTTTAATACAATGAGTGACACTGGTTTAGTGCCCAGCAGTCATATTGCATCTCGGCGTGGAAATAAACAAGCAGTGGATGAAGTGCGAGTCGTTATGCAGTCCGAAGAACGTTGACGTTCAACAATCAGACGTAAAATATAACACGCATAGGATTCCACCCGTATCAGTTAAGTGTTTGTAAATCTATGGGACTTTACTACCGTGGTTATCAGTGGAACTGACTTAAACTAACCTAAGGACAACACACGCAATCATGCTGGTGGTAGGACTCGAACCTTCGACGCGGAGCAACCGCGCGCTCTGCAGCAAGGTGCTTTAGAGCGATCGGCCATTCCCCCGGAGCGTATCATTTACAGCTCATACACGATCTTGGAGCAGGAGATGAAGATAGACGATTGGAATGTTGTCGTTGGATACTTGAAAATCACCAAGTAATCCCATTTTTACCTTTCACTGACGAAGACACTCACTCGGGACGGCATCAATACCAACTCGCAATTCACATTAGTGGTCAGAAAAAACCCACTTGCCATTATGGAGACGCGTCTTAAAGAACGCTTCTCTGTAAATGTGTAGTTCGCGAACGAACTAGTTCGGAAGAGCGCAGATCCCTCCCCTCTTAGTTCGTCCGCTCCTTTTCGAAAGATTGACGGGGAACAGCGAGAGGACGCGAGAGCGCGCAGAATCGCGTGATTACCTTCTGCCAGTTACCTTAATTTCGAGCTGAGATGCAGCTCAGCTGTAGTTTCATAATTCACTGCCACAAGAAATCTATTTTAAAAATAAAGTACTGAGAGTACACTCTATGCAAAGTAGTTGAATACCATTGTATCACCCATTCGCGTAAATAACTGGTGTATTTGCCTAAGTATTTGATGTCAAATTGCCCAAAACTACGGGTAATAGCACACGCTTTGGCAACACTGATTAATTATATAAAAAAGCTGTCATAAAAAGAGCTCTTTTAGTAGCGGCAGCAAAAGCCAAAAAGAGCGGACGAACTAGGAGCACGGACGATTATGCCAAACATATCTCGCTTCATAGTTCGTTGGATTCTTTTCCGAAGACCGACGGGCAATAGCGAGAGGGCGCGTAGCAGAATTAAAAATCACGTGTTTGCCTTCTGTTGATAAGTCATTTCGAGGTGAGCGTCTGCCTGCTATATTACATAGTTCAGTGGTACGAAATTTCTGTTTTGATGTGTTCTGCACTTTGCAATATCTGACTAATAAATTCCATAATGCCAAGATATAGAGACAACTCTAAACTTAAACGCGAGTAATTATCCACAAACTGATTCTTTTGGTTTGCGTGATATCATTAGCAACTCAAGCAGCTAGGTGGGGGAACTTCCCCCTCCACCTGCACGCGCAGACCACGCCGCTCAGCCGTCACTGGGAGCGGACGAACTAAGACAGCGAACTAGTTCGCGGCTCTGCCGCGAACTAAAGTGAGCGCTTCCGATCGCGAACTATTATGCGCAAGTCTAGTGTAAATGGACATGTTATGTTAAAGCATCGTAGTAGAAGATCCTGTTATCGACACTATCCTGAAGTGATTTCTTTGGCTACAAGTCTGGGTTCATTCCTCCACCGTTATGGTGTTCCTGCACATTCTAGTTGTCAGATGAGACATCATCTACACCTAACATTCCTGGACAATGGATCGGTACACATGAGCACGTTTCTTGGCCAAGGTCTCTTGATCTTACCCCTTTCGATTATTGTCTGTGGGGATTGTTGAAAAGCGATCTACAAAGAAAAAGTGAACACAAGAGCCGATTTCATCTTTCGAATTCTGAGTAGAGCAGACGTCATAAAAGAAGGAAAAGACGATCTCCGAATAGCTGTATGATATGTTATCAAGATAAGTCAAAAGTGCTTTGAGGTTAGTTTTTGAATTCTTGAAAATCAATTTTGAACTTTCTCATTTTCCTTTGCAAGTTTGTTTCGGTAACATATTAACTGATGTGTCTCCGTACTCAATAAAAATTGGACACATGTATATACTACCACAACTCAAAACATCTACTATTCCTCCTTAAACGCCACGTCCGAAGAACAGACATCATTTTGGTTTTGTAGCTTCAATGAATCAACATACAAAGGAATTAAAGAGATTAGTTGCCAGTAGCCATTGCGTTACACCAGTCCCTAGTGATAGAGTTTAATTCCCCCAGTGAGCTAATGTATATAAATTCCTTTGTGTCTTCATCTTAGATTTTGCCTGCACTCCATTAGATATATCCAAGGACAAATTTCCTCTCTAGTTCTAAAGTCTATTAGAATAGTATGTAGCGTTTGATTTATATTTCAATCTAAAACTAATTATATCTGTACACATGTGCAGCCACATTATTTTTATTTTTTTCTGGTAAATAAGTACATTATAATGGTTAACTCGTCCGATAGAACAAAGAGAAAACTCACAGCAGCAAGAGATTTTCCGAGCAATCTGAAGCATATGTGAAACTAAAGGCAACATTACACATTGTACAAGTAATTCGCCATTTATATCACAAAAGGAAGTTCTAACTATGTGTTTCTGAATGTAAAGTGTGGCGTGACAGAGGTGCAAGATGAGCAGGTATGAAATGATTTCAAATGTTCAAATGTTTGTATAACTTATGGGACTTAACTACGGGGTCATCAGTCCCTAAACTTACAAACTACTTATGAACTAGCTAAGACTAAGGACGGCACAAATATCCATGCCCGAGGGGGGATTCAAACCCCCGACCGTAGTGGCCGTGCAGACCGAGACTGGCGCGCCGCAGTCCCCTCAGCCACCGCGGCCGGCATGAAATGATTTAAAGTTATGTTGCAGCCGATGTGAACACTTACCTCACACTTCTAGCGTGTCAACTATTTGCCTTAGCAGGCTCTAACGCTCTGAATGGACAGGTAACTAAATTGAAATGGGTGCCTTGTTAATGTCTGATAGTTTTGCATGAAAAGAAGAGGAAGAAGAAGAAGAAGAAGAAGAAAGGAAGCTTAGGGCTTAATTTCACGTCAACAGCGTGATCATTAGTGACGAAGTTGCCGTTCGGACTTTTGGGTGAGTATGAGGAATAAAGTCGGACGTGCCTTTTCAAAGGAACCATCTCGGCATTTGCTTGAATAGATTTAAGGAAATCACGGAAAACCTAAATCTGAATGGCTGAACGTGGGCTTCAACAGCGTCTGCTGGAATGCGAGTCCAGTGCGTCACCACTGCGCCACCTCGCTCGGTTTTTTGCACGCAGTTAGGCGAGGAGCAGCAAGCTGGTTGCGGGCAGGACGCCGTGGTGCTCGCAAGTGCATACGGATTCCTGTTTGGTGAGCGCCAAGGTGACTTTGAGCCGGCCATCTGACAGATACCTGCGTGCGCTGCTCTCTTGCGTCACTTACTATTACGGGCGCTCACTGCCGGCGATGACGTTACGTGTTACTGAACGCAAAGTGCGTGTCTGCATAATGTGTAATACCTACAAATGGGAAATTCCGTCATGGTTACTGGAGGCGATTCATCCAGCCCATTCATTGGTGTTGGTATTCACTTCATCCGTGCAAATGTACACGGTTTTCCAAATCAAAATTTAATAGATTTGTATAATATCTTTTACTGTGTCAATGTTGACACCTAAAGCCCTTCTTAAACTGTGAACGAAAGTGAACAAGATAAATAATATTCTACTGAAGCGCTCCTAGCGTACTAGTCCTGAACTACAAACTCGTGCAAGGTCTTGTGGCAGCATGTTTAGACGATAAACGTAATCAGTCAGTAATACCCGATGTTGAAAGTGAGGTTATGACTGGCGATCTGTTATGTAGGAAGCCATAGTTTAATACTGGAATTGAGGAAACAACGCTAAATGTTACTGACGCCCAAAGAAAACTTTGGTAAACTTAGTGTGGTAAAGTGCTGGGAAGGGAAACAACATTTCAAAATATTGACATCTATTTTCAAGCGAACAAAATAAACATATGAACACATCAAACAATATTTATAAGAGCGTAAATAGACCTTGTTTACTCTATCTACTATGATTTGCCCACTGACATTATTAATAACGTCATGCACAACTGAATTTTTGTCCTTCATCTGGACTGACTTTTTCATTTAAAATGCTATTTAATGAAAATTGCGTCATCAAATTACAATCGTATTCAAATAAACAATTGGCTTCAGTCTTTTATGTTACAATGTTGCAAAACATACACCATATTTCGGTTTCAGATATACGACCTCGCTTTTAGGTGGACACTCAATTGAGATAAATATTTAAGTCGTCTTGAAACGTAAAGTATAACAATGAAATAAAGATTAATAAGACAAATTTGCGTGCAAACCGCGTAATCGTCGACTATAATATGAAAATCACGTGACGAAAATAGGTTAACTTCCGATGTCAGCAGACTACCGTTCAATCAAAACAATCTTCTCGAGAAAGCTTAACGTGGCGTTGATGTGAGGTGACGGTCCGGTGACGGACAATGTGAATGCAGCCATTAGAAATACATTGTGGAATACATTCTGATCATAAACTTCGACAAAAACGCAAAATACACGTAAATACGAAGGAAAATGGCGGACTAACTGGAGCGGTGCTGCTGCAGACAGCTACTAGCTCGCGCATGCGCAGTGAACCCACTAGTACCGAATTTAGGACAGCACTATTTGTTTATCGCTATGATTATCGCGCTTTGATACTAGCGCGGTCATACTAGTGCAGCCGTTCAAACGACAGACGGCCGCCATTAACGCAACTTGTTATCAATCTATTACAAGTTCGTTCATCGTTTAAAACGGGCTTAAACGCCAAGCACGATGTATTTGCAGTTCCTCGATGCGCTGTTTAAGATCTAGTCCGTTTTGGTCGTCCGGCGTGGCACCAGCACATCTCATTTTGTGGGAATTTGGAAGCATCGTGTCAATGAGCACAGGTCCAGACGACTTCGAACAACACACTGAAGAAGCTCGTCCGCCGATCGTTCAAAAGGCAGAGTAAGTCGTGCTTTAATGAGAATGAGCATTCTTTTGAACACCTTGCTAATTTCCCGTCGCCAAAATTTTAAAAATGCTTTTGCAGAGCATTTCCTCCTTGAGCAGCCTTTCCTGGTGTCGGGATGACACTTGTGGGCACACACATTGCTTTGGCCACACAATGACCGCCTTCGATAGGTCCGCTTTCTAGTCCACGATCGTATACTCTCAAATGGTGTCTTTGCAGAAATGTTGACTGAGGCGCTCCAATCACGGTCAGCACGGTCACTACGGTCGGGGGTTCGAATCCCCCCTCGGGCATGGATATTTGTGCCGTCCTAGTTCGTAAGTAGTTCATAAGTAGTTTGTAAGTTTAGGGACTGATGACCCCGTAGTTAAGTCCCATAAGCTTTACAAACATTTTTTTGTTGTCGTACCAACCACGCTAAGTGTCGCTCTAATTGTTTCCACAGCAACTTTCGTCAGACACTGTTCTGCATGCACTGCCGAATGCGTGTAGTACATTCGAGGACGGGCTTCGCTGCACGTATTTACCCTCAGACCTACAAGTTTCGCTATGATTGGTCGGAAGCTCGGTAGCAAGTGTCAATTGTTCCTTAGTAATCGTGAAGCAGTAAGAGTGCAAAGTAGAAAATCTTTACCCTCATTCCAAAATAAGGTACATTAAGGCAAGTTACAAATATAGACTACATCCTATTATCCGGAACTGACGCTATTTTTCCACGTAATCCCCCACACCACTTCACATACTTGTCCCACTGCAGCATTAAATTTGCGATGCCGCTACACTTAGTCTGGCTGACTTTGGTACAACCTTCAGATTTGACTTCTTGGTTACTTGTCATTTGTCGTACTGTCAGGAACTTGTTCAGGGGCCCGCAAACGTGGAAGTCATTGTGGTCCAGAATCTTCCGATGAAATGCCTGGATCTTCTCGAAAGTTCTGATAGCCACATATGGCCTCGCACCATAAGAACCCTTGAACAATGTTGTAAGCACTCCCATACGATATGTATGGAAATGGACGTGATTTTCACACGATGCAACCATGGCGAGAAATTCTGTCGTCTTCGACGAACGCGCCGCCTCAGACTGATCATTGCTAAGAGAGACTTCATGGACAATTCACACCACCACCTAAAGCCGTCGGCACACGGAGCGTGTGTCTGAACGTGTGTGGTCAACGTGCCGAGTCCACCGTGCGGCTGAACGCTCGGAGACGGCGCGACTTTAGCATACGAGACGTGTGCCTTAACGAGCTATATGCGACCGCAGCGCGCTCCAGCGACAGTTGTCGGCGGTATCAGTTGCTGGAATCACACTGTTTACCAAATCAAAAGTGGAATTCCTGCTTTACCTCTATTGAACCGCTTATTTCCGAGCTTGTGCTTATGTTCGTTATGTTCTGTGATAGGCCTAAATAAGTAACAACAAAATACCTATGAACATAAGACTCTTATAAAAAGACATTGTAATAGAGTTCCAGATTGCTGCTTATGTTTTATTTAAAATTGCTACAGCTGTTTCGACAGTTTGTCATTCTCAAGCGCGTCTACGATGTTTGGACGTTAATTAATGTTGACATCTGGCGTAACTGTTGCTTTAACTGTCAGATGTTATGCAGCTTTTTTACATTAAAACTTTAAATTAAAGAAACTTTTGTATTTTTTCGTAATTAGCAACAGCTTTGCCAAAGATGTTTACATGTATCTTAAAAAATCATGCTTCCATGGTCAATGTTACTATTCAGTAGAAGTATGTTAAGAACGTGTAAAATGCATTAAGTGAAACAATAAGTGCGTATTTTACTCTAAGTGAGGTGCAAACTGTTGTTCATAAAACTAATCCAACAAACTCACTCCTCAGAGGGTGCGCACTTATTTTTACATAGCATCGAATATTATGCAGTTTACGTCTAAGAAATTTATAAGATAGCCTTTGAGTCTATCAGAAAACCGAATAAAAGAAAAAAAAAAATATTAGCTGGTGTGGAGCCTTGAAGCAACACCACAACTTCTTAGTCCACGACTTAGCCCCTATGCTACGGCTAGTTGCATTACCAATGCATCCTCACCTACGGTATTAGACGTGTCGTATATGCTACTGGGTGATATGTCAGTTGCTGAGATGTAATTACAACAAATGATACAAAGAACTATTCGTATTGATAGATCTTCAGTCTGCCTTGCCTTGAAACGGCAGATTACAGTAATACGGAAATTTAACAGCGTATAAGACGTTTCCAGTATTTATTCCAACGAATACTACCTTAATGGCGGGTTTCCGAGAGATTCTCAGTTTACTCAGTTACTTTTACTTGCTTTGAAATGTCATACATTCATAAGACCTAATTTATATACATAAAAACCACGGTTGCCAATATGGTGTCTTCGTCTCTACTGAAAAGACCTGCCCCCTCCCCGGATAGCCACGTGGTGTGACGTCGGTGGCGTTCTCCCACCTTATTGGGGATGGTTCAGACGCACGTTGAGAATATCTGGCATGCTTGATACTGCCCCACACGTTGGAAAAGCCTCGCCAACGTGCGGTTCGCACGTTCTGACGGCAGAAACTCGCCACGTTGGCCACACTCGTTCAGATACACGCTCCGTGTGCCGACGGCTTGACACTTCTTAAAGCGAAACAGTTTTCCGCATAAGTGAGCTGCATTTCCGTCGACCGTCCCGTCCTCCACAGAAAACGAACCACATTTCGTTGCTCTAACCTCATGGACGTGTGAAGCACAATCACCATATCTAACAGCTGTCAGCAGCGCCTTACGGAGGAGCTACCGGCAGATAGGCGGTCCGAACCAAAGAAGGTCCAACGCAGGGAATGGATTACGTTGACTTCAAATTTACTCTCGTAATTTGGCTAAAAAGTAATAAAAGCAAAAACTTTGCTTTGCCGTCGTACACTGAGGTGACAAAAGTCACGGGAACCTCCCAAATGCCGCGGTGGAGTGACCGAGCGTTCTAAGAAACCTTCCTGCGGAGCGCGCCACTGCTGCCGCCGGAGGTTCGAGTTCTCCCTCGAGCATGTGTGTATTTGTTTGTTCGTAAATCTATGGGACTAAACTACTTTGACTATTAGTCCCTAGGCTTACAAACTATTTAAACTATTATATATTTTTGACGACGTTACAGCGTTCATTTTTAATGAAATAAATCGCAATTTGCGATCACTTATGGCCTCACTGTACTAGGTTTAGATGTAATACCAATGTGCGGCGAATGAAACTATATAATTGTATACAAGCCGAGGCTGGGCTCCTGATGACAATTAATTGGTCTCGATACCTCATGGTCTTTTCTCCCTGATGTGGGAATACAGTATTGTGGCTGCGAGCATTACAGAACAAATAGGCTGTGGTATAGGAAGGAGACAGCGTGGCGAATGGAGATTTGGGTGTGGCGGGAGACGTGCAGAGAAGAGTCCTCTGCAGTGGTGTTCGTCACTGTGTCCTCAGTGGCGGAGTGCTCAACGCATCTGCCTAGTAAGCAGGAGATCCCGGGTTCGAATCCCGGCCGGGCACAAATTTTCATTCGCCGCACATTGCTATAACATCTAAACCTAGTACAGTGAAGCCATAAGTGATCGCAAATTTCGATTTATTTCATTATTTAAACTATATTAAACTAAGCTAAGGACAACACACACACACACACACACACACACACACACACACACGCACCCATGCCCAAGGGAGGACTCGAACCTCCGACGGCGAGCAGCCGCCTCTCCCCAGCGAGCGCTCTAGAGCGCTCGACTACTCCATCTCGGCAGGTGTATTTGTTCTCCTTAACATAAGTCAGTTTAAGTAGTTTGTAAGCAAAGTACTGATGACCAGAGTAGTTGAGTCCAATAGATTTACAAACATTTGAACTATTTTTAAACCTCCTAATAGCGTGTCGAAGCTCTTTTTCCCCGCGAAATACAGCCAGTGGCTGTCACACGAGCGTTGTGGAAGTCCCCTGCTGGAATACTGAGCCATGCCGCCTGTACTGCGTGGCTGAGAAAGTGCCCCGGCAAGATTCTGCACACGAAATGACCTCTAGATTTTCTACATCTACCACTATATAGATACTCTGCAAGTGCCTGGCAGAGGGTTCATTAACCACTTTCATAACCTTTCTCTACCTTTCTCTAGGAAAAAAGAACAGCCGGCCGCGGTGGCCGAGGGGACTGAGGCGCTCCAGCCACGGTCTGCACGGCCACTACGGTCGGGGGTTCGAATCCCCCCTCGGGCATGGATATTTGTGCCGTCCTAGTTCGTAAGTAGTTCATAAGTAGTTTGTAAGTTTAGGGACTGATGACCCCGTAGTTAAGTCCCATAGACTATATAAACATTTGAACACTTTTAGAAGAAAGAACAGCTACCTAAATCGTTCCGTCTTCGATCTGACATCATTTTATTGCGATGGTCATGTATCCCTATATGGGTGGGTGCTAGCAAAATATTTTCACATTCAGAAGTAAAAGTCAGTGATTGAAATTTCGCAAATAGAACTCGTCGCAATTAATGACGTCTTTCTTTTAATGATTTCCACCTCAAATCGTGCAACATTTCCGTGACGCTTTCATCCCTGTAACGTGATAAAACAAGACGAGCTGCCCATCTCAATATCTATGTGTTCTCTCCAGTCTAAGTTGTTCGTGATTGTAACTCCTAGGTATTTGGTAGAATTTACGACCTTAAGGTTTGACTGATTTATCGCGTAATTGAAATGCAACGGACTTCTTTTAGTGGCCATGTGTATTACGTCACACTTTTCTTTATTTAGTGTTAAGAGCCAATTTTTGCACCATGTAGAAATTTTGTCTAAATCGCTATGCAGTCGCTTTTGAGCGTTACGGAAATGACACAGGATCTGGGATGGGAATCATTACTACAACGGCGCTTATCGCTGCGGCGTGGGCTACTTACGAAACTCCTATCGCCAACATTCTTCTCCGAATGCGAAAATATATTGTTGACTCCTACTTACATAGGTAGAAATGATCATCAGAATAAAATACGACAAATCAGAGCGCTTCCCGCGCGCTACTCGAGAATGGGAGATAAATAATATAAAGGTGGTTCGATGAACCCCCTGCCAGGCACTTAAATGTGATTTGCAGAGTATCCCATGTAGATGTAGATCCTCTGTTGACTTCACTAACCGATAAACGACAGCATCATCCGCGAAAAGTCTAAGGGGGCTATTCAGATTGTCTCCTAAATCGTAGTAGTGGAGTAGTAAAACAACTTAAGTCACTAAACAAAAATAAATCTTCCGGGTCAGATTGTATACCAACTAGATTCCTCTCAGAGTATGCTGATGAAATAGCTCCGTACTTAGCTATAATTTACAACCGATCACTCAGCGAAAGATCCGTACCCAAAGACTGGAAAGTTGCCCAAATTACTCCAATATTCAAGAAAGGCAATAGGAGTGATCCCCAAAATTACAGGCCTATCTCATTGACGTCGATTTGCAGTAGGATTTTGGAACACATACTTTGTTCGAATATTATGTACTACCTCGAAGAGAACGACCTATTAACCAATAGTCAGCACGGATTCAGAAAGTATCGCTCTTGCGAAACACAGCTTGCCCTTTATTCACATGAAGTGTTAAGTGCCATCGACAAGGGATCTCAAATCGATTCCATATTTCTGGATTTCCGGAAGGCTTTTGATACTGTACCCCACAAGCGGCTTCTAATGAAATTGCGTGCTTATGGAATATCTCCCCAATTGTGCGATTGGATTCACGATTTCCTATCAGAAAGGACACAGTTCGTTGTAATTGACGGTAAGTCATCGAGTAAAACAGAAGTGATATCTGGCGTTCCACAGGGAAGCGTTATTGGTCCCCTACTCTTCCTCGTGTTTATAAATGATTTAGGAGATAGTCTAAGGGAGCTATTCAGATTGTTCGCGGATGATGCTGTCGTTTATCGGTTAGTGAAGTCAACAGAGGATCAAAAGCAACTGCAAAGCGATGTAGATAAAATTTCTACTTGGTGCGAAAATTGGCAATTGACACTAAATAAAGAAAAGTGTGAAGTAATACACATGACCACTAAAAGAAATCCGCTAAACTTCAATTACGCGATAAATCAGTCAAACCTTAAGGTCGTAAATTCTACCAAATACCTAGGAGTTACAATTACGAACAACTTTGACTGGAGAGAACACATAGAAAATATTGTGGGGAAGGCGAACCAAAGGTTACGTTTCATTGGCAGAACGCTTAGACGATGCACCAGCTCCACCAAAGAGACTGCCTACATCACACTTGTGCGTCCTCTCTTGGAGTACTGTTGCCCCATGTGGGACCCTCACCAGGTGGGACTGACGGAAGATATTGAGAAGGTTCAGAGAAGGGCAGCTCGTTTTGTTTTATCACGTTACGAGGGGGAAAGCGTCACGGAAATGTTGCACGAATTGGGGTGGAAATCATTAAAAGAAAGACGTTATTCATTGCGGCGTGATCTGTTTGCGAAGTTTCAATCACCGACTTTTAGTTCTGAATGTGAAAATATTTTGCTAGCACCCACCTACTTAGGGAGACATGACCATCCCAATAAAATAAGAGAAATCAGATCGAAAACGGAACGATTTAGGTGTTCTTTCTTCCCGCGCGCTATTAGAGAATGGAACGGTAGAGAAAAGTTATGAAGGTGGTTAATGAACCCTCTGCCAGGCACTTAAATGTGATTTGCAGAGTATCGATGTAGATGTAGATGTTATAAACACAAGGAACAGTAGAGGACCTATAAAGCTTCCCTGGGGACGCCAGATATCACTTCTGTTTTACTCTGACTTACCGTCATTTACTACGAACTGTGTCCTTTCTGATAGGAAATCGCGAATCAAATCACGCAACTGGAGCGATATGCCATAAGAACCCAATTTCATTAGAAGCCGCTTGTGAGGTACAGTGTCAAAAGCGTTCCGGAAATCCAGAAAAATATATATATATATAAATGAATTGCTGTTCGTTAGTCTCGCTAAAATTCGAGAACGACTGAACCGATGTGGCTAATTTTAGTCTTGAAATATTCGTGTAAGTCCGGGGAAGGTTTATACCATGATAAAATATGGAAAAGTTGTCCGAAAAAGAGGAAAATAGGGAAAACTGAAACAGCTTTTTCGAGTGAGCTATCAATACCGTTCGTCTGAAGGCGATAAAATTTGGTGCATTTCATGTTGAAAGCAAGAGGAAGATTCACATCAAATAAAAATTTGGAAAAGTCGCCCGGAGAGTAAGAAAACCGAAAGCGATTTTTTCTATGAATAAAAATCAATTACCATATGGTTGTAAGAGCATCACTTGAGTACGGCCTGACAGGACAAGGTTTGTATGAAATAATTTTTTTGGAAAATTGGTAAATTTGAAACAAACCGAAAGTGCGTTTTTAAATGTGTTTTTGATTTAATTCAGCACTATAATCAACTATTCGCACGACGGTTAGGGGTAATTCTTTTTTGTTTTGTTCATTATGGTATTAGAAAAGTTTTCAGTAAAGAAAAATAGGGACAGTTAAAAAGGAGAGTCGCAAAATTCGAACCAAGTTCCTTTCTTGATGTGTTTCTAAAAGTACTCAACACTATATGTTGGAGAACCGTTCATCCGATTGCGATAAAAGTTTGATTATTTGACGTTCAACGAAAGATGAACGTTCTTATGAACTAAAAATTTGGGAAAGTTACCCGTAAAATTTGCGAGAAACCGAAAGAGTTTTTTTTCAATGGGATATCAATATCATTCATACTATTACGATAAAATGTTGCACATTTGACATCCAAAACAATAGCAGATACATACTGGGGGTTAATGTCCGGCGATCTGGCTGGCAAGACAAATCGCGGCAGTTGTACAGAGGTCCACGAAGTCATTCAAACTAATTGCCAACAATTGTGGCCCGGTAACACGACGCATTGTCACACATAATAGACCAGTCAAATTAGACATTGAAAACGCAAATCGTGATGTAGTTCTAATTTTTTTTATATGTTGTTAGGACCTGTTAGAGTCGCGAGACGCTTTAGACCGCTCGGCTACTCCACTGCGGTTAGTATTTTGTCTGTAGATGGATGATGGATACTGAACCATTTATTAAGTTTTTCCAAGTCAGCAGTGTGTCGTATCATGTGTGTTGACCTCATGTCAATGTGTTGTTGTTGCAGAAGAAGTGTCCCAAAAACGTTCCAGCTCTTCGCACAGGTTTAACATGTACACCATTCCTCCTGTCCACCGCGAAAGCACACTGCTGGATATACCACGGCCGTGAGTTAATCCTCCCTGGCTCTTCGTTGATCTCATTAGAACCTGTTCGATGGTTAAATCTGTCCACAGCCCTGACAAAATTTATGAGATTTGCGAATCGCGAAGTCTCCTCTAGTGAAAACAGTAAATTCCTCTGGGAGCAGAGTGACATTCCAACAATATAAACAGGCGAAGACTGAAGTTGTACATTTTATGTGGGTCCACAGGTCGTTACAATTTTTATAATACACGAGTTTCATGTAAACATACAATCGTACCTTTCGCTGAATGCCCACAATTTGTCATTAGTGTTTAGGCTCATTTCTTCAAAAATTTCAGTTTGCTGACTTTCCGTTTTTGTACAATTTGAAGAGAACTACTCGCTTTAGAGAATTCATCTTGTGCTTATTTTAAAGCTAATAAAATTTACTACAACTTCAATTCGCATGTCTATTCTCGCATGATGAGCGGTTATGCCAATATCCAGCTCGAAATCGGAGTAAAACTAAAAATTTTCATTTTTGGTAAAAATAAGCCCATTTTTGACGCTTCATATATAGAAAACTATTGGATGTATAACGCTAGGCTTAAATTGTTACATATTCTATGTATTTTGGAAATGGTAAAAACTAATAATATCGTAAAACTCATAGTTTATGCGTTAGAAGGCAAAATCTTAAAAAAAGTCCGAAAATTTCGGAGTTTTTCACTTATAACTTGGGAAGCACAGGGTTTTCGAAGCTGCAAACTTGGTTTCATACTACTCTAACAGGCCCTAACAACATATAAAAAAATTAGATCTACATCACGATTTGCTTTTTTAGCCCCTTTTTTGTACGATTTACTGGCCTATAAGTATTTCGTGGTTGTGTGGGAACGTGAAGGCCACGAAGAGTCGCAAATGGTCTTAAAGTAAAGCGAATAGGGCCATTACCAGCAAATTAGTGCTTCAGTTAGTCTGAAGGAAGCAATGCACCACTACGGAGCCACCGGCGCCTCGCACAGCCGCTTGTTTGGGTTTCCGTAGGAATTCAGAGCAGGGCCGGCCACGCAGTGCCAAACGGCGAGCGGGCCAGCTGGCACGCCACGGCGCCGCGCGCGCCCAGCCACGCTCGGCAATGCTCGGCAATGCTCGGCAGTGTTCGGCAATGCTCGCTGCGGCGTGGCAACTCCATGCTGCAGTACAATGCAGCATATTCCCTTTCCGGCTTCTGGTGGGATATTTTTACTACTTCCAGCTTCATAGATAAAAATCCAACTTCGTAAAATTTTTCAGAAAATACAGGAATTACTGGCCATTAACCGACAGGAAGAAGATGCTGTGATATGCTTTTCACAGAATTCATACAAGGTTGGCGCCGGTGGCGACACCTACAACGTGCTGACATGATGAAAGTTTCCAACCTATCTCAACTAGGGTTGCCAGATTGAACTCGAGGCAGGCCCGGAGACCGGACGTGCCCCCCTCCCCCTTGGCCAATGACTCACCCCCCCCCCCCCCACCCAACTGCAGCCAACTCCCCCCCCCCCCCAACCAGGATTACACGTGAATTCTAAAAGGAAAAAAAAATGCCTAATGAAAACGGGACATTTTGCTTTAATTCGCTAAGTAGCTTCTCTTTAGCATAAGGCAGAAGCGCATTTTTTACTAATGCCTCGCTTTTTGTTCGGCCGCATCTTACTTTCTTTGCCACTCATGAATCTCTAAAAACATAAGGATTTAGCTTATTACCACAATATTGAGAATTGTAAGAATGGTGGTGTTTCACACCATGGTAAGTCAAAGTTAATTCCATTACAGTGACTTTGTCGTCTTCTGCAGAAAATTGTTTCGGCAAGAATTTAAGAAGCGACTGATTCTTCTTTTGTGTGGTAATATCCGCTTTGTGTCTTTCTGACTGTAAATGTTTATTCACAGCTTTCACTCCGTCGTACTTAACAGTAAATAAGATATTGCAAAAAATGTTCAAATGTTTGTTAAGCTTAAGGGACTTAACTACGGGGTCACCAATCCCTAAACTTACAAACTACTTATGAACTACCTACAACTAAGGACGGCACAAATATCCATCCCCGAGGGGGGATTCGAACCCCCGACCGTAGTGGCCGTGTAGACCGTGAATGAAGCGCCTCAGTCTCCTCGGCCACCGCGGCCAGCAAGATATTGCATATTCTCCACTTACACTCATCAGTATCGACTTTTTGTAGCCACTCTTTATAATTTTCTTCCTGCAACCATTCTTCACGGAACGAACTTAGATATCGTTTCTTCATTTCACTGTTATTACTCACTAATCTGAGTTAATGTAAGCTTGTCTGTTCACACAAGATCCGAGTATTCCAAAAATTGCCGGTAAACTGATAACAAACAATGAACGAACGAACACAAATAATAGACGTCGCCTGTTGACATGTTGCAACAGTGTTTACTTAATAATGCGCTAGCCGATTACTACCGACGCAACAGCGAAAAGTTTTCAGAGGAAGAATAGAAAAGTAGCGTTTTGTTGCAATAAGAAATTGACATTTATATAAAGTTATTCATAATTACTAGAGAGGAGCCGGCCGGGAATGGCCGAGCGCACTGAGGCCTCTTGGCACGGTGGGCGAGGCTGCTCCCGCCAGAGGTTCGAATCCCCTCCTAGGAAATGGATGTTGAGTTCGTCCTTAGTTTAAGTTACGTTAAGTTCGATGTAGATCGTCGCTACATAAGAATAGTACTTAAAAGCGTAGCAAAAAAAAAAAAAAAAAAAAAAAAAAAAAAAAAAAAAAAAAAAAAAAGAAAGAAAGTTAAGATGAAGGTTACATTCAAGCCCGGAGATGAGAGACTTGTCCCGTAGACCCGGAGAATTTATTCCAAACCCGGGCACTCCGGGCGGCGACCGGAGATCTGGCAACCCTAATCTCAACTCCTGTTGACCGGCGTTTCCTGGTGAAACGTTGTTGTGATGCCTCGTGTAAGGAAGAGATATTCGTACCATCACATTTCCGACTTTGATAAAGGTCGCATTGTAGCCTATCGCGATTGCGGTTTATCGTATCGCGACAATACTGCTCGCGTTGGTCGCGATCCAATGACTGTTAGCAAAATAGAAGGGCAATACGGAACGCCGTGCTGGATCCCACCGGCCTCGTTTCACTAGCAGTCGAGATGACAGGCATCTTATCTACATGGTCGTGCAGCCACCACACCTCGAGCCCTGAGTCAATAGATGGGGACGTTTGCAAGACAACAACCATCTGCAAAAACAGTTCCGCGACGTTTACAGCAGCATAGACTATTAGCTCAGAAACCATGGCTGCGGTTACCCTTGACGCTGCATCACAGACAGGAGCGCCAGCGATGGTGTACGCAACTACGAACCTACGCGCACGAATGGTAAAACGTCATTTTTTCGGTCGAATCCAGGTTCTGTTTACAGCATCATGATGGTCGCATCCGTGTTTGGCGACATCGCGGTGAACGCACATTTGAAGCGTGTATTCGTCATCGCCATATTGGCGAACCACCCGGTGTGATGGTATGGTGTGCCGTTGGTTACACGTCTCGGTCACCTCTTGTTCGCATCGACGGCATTTTGAACAGTGGCCGTTACATTTCAGATGTGTTACGACCCGTGGCGCTACCCTTCATTCGATCCCTGCGAAACCCTACATTTCAGCAGGATAATGCACGACTGCATGTTGCAGTTCTTGTACGGAACTTTCTGGATACGGAAAATATTCGACTGCTGCCCTGGCCAGCACATTCCCCAGATCTCTCACCAATTTTAAACGTCTGGTAGCCAAGCAACTGGCTCGTCACATTACGCCAGTCACTACTCTTGACAAACTGTGGTATTGTGTTGAAACTGCATGGGCGTTTCTACTTGTACATGCCATCCAACTTCTGTTTACCTCAATGTGCAACTGGCTAGGTCGTTGTATGTGTAAAGGGGCTACTTAATATGTATGTGTGATGCCTTCAGTACTAACGGAGGTCTACAAAAATGAAAGATCGTATCGGGCTACTAAAATTATGGATCTGACTGCAATACTAGTAGGAGAGTAACTTGACAATTAGTGCGTAACGTAATGCTGACCAACGTAAGGCAAGTTTGGGCACGTCGAAACTTACGCTATCTGACTGCAAAATTAGAAAGATTAAAAAGATGCAAAATCTTGGTTGGCTGATAGTTACTTTCGAGAAGAATAAAAGAATGTCGTACTGTTTTGTACTTGTTGGCCCTGTCTTAGTATTGCTATAGAATCAGTCGGCACACACAATAAATAAAGGTGTGCAAGAAATATTATTTTGTTGTAAAAATGGAAGTGATACCTCGCTTCACACCAACACATATTCTGCACTTCATATCGTTCATGTCACCCACTTGCTGCAATGTACTTAATTACACTAACGTACAATCACTTACAGCGTCAAGAATAATCACAAACAAAATTAAACCAATAAAACTGTATTAAAGAAAATTAGCAGTCAGCAAATTCGACACGAGTAACATAAACTGTAAAAATGAAGAATGTGCATATTATTGCGAAGTCGTGCAATGAGGCAGTTTCTAAAACAGGGATGCAGCCCTACCCTCAGGAAAAGATTAATTATAAAAAATCAAAATGTCAAAAAGTGAGAGGAACAGCTTTTTTATTATTACGTTTGGTTAATGCCCTATCCATGTTATTACGACAATTACATTGACGAGCCGCGAATTAATCAACGTTGTGTGTAGGTTCCTACTGAATGGAAAGTGATACAAAATAAAATAAAATAATATGAGCGACATTGCGCAATGAGTAAAACATTGCAGCATCATGAGCTCCACTGCAACCGTCACGCTCCGCTACTACTCTCCGACTCAACGCGGTAACACCGAGCAAACCCCGCCTTACCGGGCGCCAAAGATAATCTTTGCGGACCCAACAAAGATGTTGTTGCCAACATATATAATCCCAAAACTTAAGGTAGGAAATTTCTATTCAGTAGCCACCTTACAAATGCCAGGCGTATCAATACCGTTATTACGGCCAGAGATGGTTGTACTGGGTACTGATTTCTCAGGATCTATACACCCAAACAGCATGAAAATGTAATCTCATGTCATTTCTAGTATAATATATTAGTCCAATGAGTTTATCAACTGCATTTCTTCTTGGTGTAGCAATTTAAATGGTCATTAGCGTATTTTTGAAATACGAGGCGTATTTATTTAAGTAACTACCGTTTTGAAATTAAAAATAAGACGTGCTAAGATATCTCAACAATTTTATTTTTAGATGAAAGCCTGTATTTTAATCTACTTTTGCCGCGGTGGAGTAGCCGAGCGGTCTAAAGCGTCTCGCTGCGGAGCGCACGGTTGCTCGCCGTGGAGGTTCGAGTCCTCCCTGGGGCATGGGTGTTGTGTGTGTTGTCCTTAGTTTAGTTTACCTAGGTTTAAGTAGTTTGTAAGCTACGGACTGATGACCACGCAGTTTGGTCCGATAGATTGACAAACATTTGAACTTTTGTTCCACGTTGTCTCCAGCAGGGGAATGACGATTATCCTGCTGAACACAAAATTTATACTCATCTGTGAACAGAAGCCGGCGCAATTCGTTACAGCTCCAATCCTGATGTTGCTCTGCCCACTTTCTGCGGGCTAAACGGTGTCTTCCTTTTTAATGGGACACATACCTGTGAGATTACCGCCCAATAGAAATATTGGTAATTAACAGCATTTGATAATTAAACAGTATGAAGTTCACTGCAAACATTGACCATGCCAATGCACTAAATGTTACACAATTTTTATCTTATTAATTATGGTAGCAATGTATATACGCAGTTGGGTGACAACATTTATAGTTAGGCCATAGGTAGAAATTCTCCACGTTGAGATTTGCTGTGTGCTTGTAGCTGACGGGAGGCCAGCGAGCAGGCCGACGTTGGTGGCTTGTTCCAGCTTAGGATTTTCCAGTTCGTTTCCGGTGAGGGGAGAGAGGGACAATGGCGAGTGCCAGGTGCAGTGCAGTGCACAGAGTGAAATAAAGTATTCTAATACTACTTGCATTTGAAGTAATACGATGCAGTTAGGAACCTTTAAGGCCCTCATTACAAAATAGCCTGTTGACAAATAAACAATACATTAGCTGATAGTCACAACTGACGTAATATGTTTAATTGACAATGAAAAGTAATAAATTACCAATGAATACAAGACAGTTACACAACTAGCATGGCAATGTTTGTTTATAAAAATAATATATTAACTATTTCTCATTTTATTTTCAATTAATCTTTTGTATTTTATCTTGAAATATTCAGTTAAATCAATTTTCTGTGATATAAGAAATTGCACGATTATAATAAATAGTACAAAGGATGTTTATACCAATATAAAAAAACTAAGAAGAAATTTGTTTAATGTGTAGTGTAATTATTTTGAGTTTAAATAAAGTTTTAGAAATGTATTGGCTGAGTGCTGTACGTTGGAAGTCGGTTAGAAAAGCTCACATGGGGAAGTTGATGACGTAGGAAAAACACCCGGCAGTTGGGCTTTTAGCGTGCGCGCGCGCTCGAGGGTAGGAAGTGACGAGTCGGGAGCGAATGGTGCAGCTGGCCGGGCGGCGTCGCTCTGGGCAGTCGGCATGTGGATCTCCAGGGCGGAGACTTGAGATTTTTGTGTGGCAATTGCCAAGTGTGGTTGCTCCTCGTAGACTGCACCAAGTTGTATCGAGTGCTACTGTGTGTTGTGAATATTTAGCCGGTGGAAGAAGGTGTGCATCGCACTAAATTAAAGTGACTGTGTTTTGTTAATGTAACACGTGTCGTCGCATAGGCATGAACGTAAACGGTGTTTGAGACAGGCACATGGTGTGAAAACAATTTGCGACAAATATTCATTTTGTCTGGGGGCTCACGAGCTATAATTCTTTTGATAAATGTGTCGACGTACAGACGTATCAGCCACAGGGTTCTAATATTGTGAAATAAACAACAGAAAGTGAACTTTCACGTGTTTTCAAAAATAGTAGTTAGTACATCCTTTTCTCTCATGAACTTAAATTTATTATGAAATTATTATTATTATTATTATTATTTTTTTTTTTTTTTTTTTTTTTTTTTTTTTTTTTTTTTTTTTTTTTTTTGTTAATCATATGCGAACGTGTGATATCATCCCCTAGAAAACGAGTCAAACAGTCGCAATCACAGTTCCAGTGTTTTTGCATGTTTAGAAATTTGGTTCGCAGCTGGTGGTTGTGAGTTTTTAAAAATTAATCTTTCCCTATTTTAAACTCTCACCCCCCGCATACCTCTCTGCGTAGATGACACATTCCTGAAGACGATTTCGTCTTATTGCTGCCCGGAAGGTACAGCTGAATTGCAGCTGAGTTGCATTCAGCCTCCCGTCTCGAGGGCCTGTTAACTGGAGATAGCGGTCATCTCTTGCTGTTGTTACCCGTGGACGACATTGGCTTTGCCTCGTTTTAACGGTACCTTTTGTCTTATCGCGTCCAGGTCTTGAAAATTACACTTTGGGACACTCCAATAGCTGCAGCCACTTCCCTCTGTATCTTTCCCGCTTCCAAGCTTCTAATGGCTCTCCATGACACAGCTTCGGGTAAGTCACGTAGTTGTTGCATTTTACTACCTGCTCACTAAACCCAACTGCTTGTGTAATTCGTTTGTTAGAGTAAACACAAGTCAACACCAACCCCTCTGCTGCAACTTTCAGTTATTTCCACTATTTAGGTTGCCGTAGTGTTTTGTCTCCACTTCGTAGAACCGACAGAAAGACGTCGAACCATTTCAATTCATTGTGCCGATGACAGTACTTCAGAACCTACATATCCTCAACTGATCCCCTAATTGTTTTGACCAGTGTAGATACGTTTGTCGCCCATTTGGTTCTTTCGATTCACTCTTAACATAGTGGAAATCGGAAAATTCAAGTCCCTAATGATTTCGAAATAGCGCACCTCATGTCTGTATCTCCATCATCATTCTACTTTCAACGTCAGTGAATTCCCATCCTACGACCGTAATCACGTCGGAGTACAACTTGCAGCTCTTTAGTCCTTTGTGTACTAAAGTCCTGCATAAAGAAATGGGCGACAACTTAACGGCACCCGTCACGTTTGGCCGATGCGGCTGGCCTACTTTCACAGCGTACTCCAGGCCCGTCGTATTACAATAAGTTTATCGCTTTACGACGGAAGTGAAAGTGCAGATGGGAGCGTAGTAATGAAACATACACCGAAGCACAGTTGGCTGCGTTAGTGAATGCTATAAACACAGAAACAAGCAGTCAAGACGATGCAATTTGTAATCTGTCTACCAGAAGTAGTTCTTGGACGTAGGCTTCTATTTTCAAACACTATTTACAGTTGCTCTGAAATGACTACATTAGGATAACCCTTACTACCATATGTTAATGTCAAACATTTCGCTGAACGATCAGAATGAAAGATGCTCATTATAATTATTTCAAAAGTTTACATTTTGTAAAACTAATAAATGCATTAAAATTCCAAATAATAATTTTAATCATGCAGTGAAGACTTTCACGACGGGCTGAAATAATTGCTGTTGAATCTTCCGGGTTATGTGGTCGTGGTCGAAGAAACGTATCTGCTCCTGACGTTTCGTGCAGAGCTGCGCTGGACATCTTCAGATGTGCTACTGGTAGCGGTGAGTCTTGCCGACTGACGAGTCGGGCGTCGGAGAGCCATATAAATATTGTCAAAAAGGGGGCGTGGTCAAGTGTTCACGTGCGCAGCAGAGGTAAGCCTTGTCAAAGATAAAACATAACTTTCGATAGTCGATGGTCAAAGATAAAAGCGTAACTACCTACACTGAAGAGCCACAGTCAATATGTCATTAAGTTTCATTGCTTCTTCCTTTCTATTAAAATTATCCCCATGTTTGTATATTTCGATTGCTTCTCTGTACAGTCATAGATAATAGTTCGTCGTTGTAGTTTGGCTGTGGCTGTGACTCTTCAGAGTAGGTAGTTACGCTTTTATCTTTGACCATCGACTATCGAAAGTTATGTTTTATCTTTGACAAGGCTTACCTCCGCTGCGCACGTGAACACTCGACCACGCCCCCTTTTGGACAGTATTTATATGGCTCTCCGACGCCCGACTCGTCAGTCGGCAAGACTCACCGCTACCAGTAGCACCTCTGAGAATGTCCAGTGCAGCTCTGGACGAAACGTCAGGAGCAGATACGTTTCTTCGACCACGAACACATAACCCGGAAGATGCAACAGCAATAATTTTAATGTTTACAATATTTACAAACTCATTTTGCATTTCTCATACTGATCCTCTTGCTATTATTTGTGATTTTGCTGACGTCCGAAAATACCGATTACGCTACTTCAAAAGTAGGTGCTGAGTCCACCTTTCACATAGCTTATTTTTCATACGAACCATTGGGCCGAGATACAGAATAACAATATAATTATAGAATAATACGAGCAACCACAGTCTACCACATTCCGCATTTCTTCCTTCTTGTGGACTGATCAATAGTTTGTATCAACAATTGGGCCTTGAAGTACAATTAACGCCATGCCAGTGATAAATTGTTCATTTAAGAGTGAGAAAAAGGTCGTATTACCATACCGGTAGCTGCATTAGCTATCTTTCAAACACGGTTATTTTAAATTGGATAGTGTTACCAAAAATTTTAGATTAAATGCAAATTCATGTTGCTCATTGTTATTTGCTTGCACTTTACGTATCTGACAAGCAAATAAAAAAAAAAAAAATCATATTCAGGGAATGGAGGACATTAACTGTTAATGGGTGAATTTGAAAATGTGTAACCAGCTGCGATTCGATCCCTGATCTCCTGCTTGATAGGGCAGCGGTGGATTAGCCGTGCGCACTGGGGCGCTGTGGTGAAGTGCGCGCGGCCGTTCGCCGCTGGGGGTTCGAGTCCGCCCTTGGTCATGCGTGTTTGTGTTGTCCCTAGTTTAGTTTACCTTGCTTTAACTAGTTTGTAAGCTATGCACTGGTGCCTAAGCAGCTGAACAGATGAACTGCTTGCTAGGCAGTTGCGCTGACCCCTACACCACTGGAGACTCTGTGATCACAACCCCTGCACGGACTTCTCAAGCTCGCCTCCCGTCTGACACGAATTCTCTATTTTTCGCTGCCCTCTAATACTCAAACTATTCCCGTAAGATTAAGGGTCTAGGAGGGCCTCCGCAATGAAAAAGGATCATTGTCCATCATTGTTCCGTGATTACCCGTTATTGGCATATTTACACTACTGGCCATTAAAATTGCTACACCAAGAAGATTACGTGCTACAGACGCGAAATGTAACCGACAGGAGGAAGATGCTGTGATATGCAAATGATTAGGTTTTCAGAGAATTCACACAAAGTTGGCGCCGGTGGCGAAACCTACAACGTGCTGACATCAGGAAAGTTTCCAACCGATTTCTCATACACAAACAGCAGTTGACCGGCGTTGCCTGGTGAAACGTTGTTCTGATGCCTCGTGTAAGGAGGAGAAATGCGTACCACTACGATTCCGACTTTGATATAGGTAGGATTGTAGCCTATCGCGATTGCGGTTTATCGTATCGCGACATTCCTGTTCGCGTTGGTCGCGATCCAATAGCCGTTAGCAGAATATGGTATCGGAGGTTTCAGGAGGGCAATACGAAACGCCGTGCTGGATCCTAACGGCCTCGTACCACTAGTAGTCAAGATGACAGGCATCTTATCCGCAAAGCTGTAACGGATCGTGCAGCCATGTCTCGATCCCTGAGTCACCAGATGGGGACGTTTGCAAGACAACAGCCACCTGCACGAACAGTTCGACGACGTTTGCAGCAACATGGACTATCAGCTCGGAGACCATGGCTGCGATTACCCTTGACGCTGCATCACAGACAGGAGCGCCTGCGATGGTGTAGACGAACCTGGGTGCACGAATGGCAAAACGTCATTTATTTTTTTATTTTTATTTTTTTTTTTTTTTTTTTTTTTATTTTTTTTTTTGGATGAATTAAAGTTCTGTTTACAGCATCATGATATCATGATGATCGCATCCGTGTTTGGCGACATCGTGGTGAACGCACAATGGAAGCGCGTATTCGTCATCGCCATACTGGCACATCACTCGGTGTGATAGTATAGGGTGCCATTAGTTACACGTCTCAGTCACCTCTTGTTCGCATCGACGGCACTTCGAACAGTGGCAGTTACATTTCAGATGTGTTACGACCCGTGGCTCTACCCTTCATTCGATCCCTGCGAAATCCTACATTTCCCCAGATAATTCACGACCGCATGTTGCAGGTCCTGTAAGGGCCTTTCTGGATACGGAAAATGTTCAACTGTTGCTCTGGCCAGCACATTCTCCAGATCTCTCACCAACTGAAAACATCTGGTCAATGGTGGCCGAGCAACTGGCTCCTCACAATACGCCAGTCACTACTCCTGACGAACTGTGGTATCCTGTTGAAGCTGCATGGGCATCCAAGCATGGGCACCCAAGCTCTGTTTCACTTAATGCCCAGGCGTATCAAGGCCGTTATTACGGCCAGAGGTGGTTGTTCTGGGTACTGATTTCTCAGTATCTGTGGACCCAAATTGCATGAAAATGTAATGACATGTCAGTTCTTGTATAATATATTTGTCCACTGAATACCCGTTTATCATCTGCATTTCTCCTTGGTGTAGCAATTTTAATGTCCAGTTGTGTATGTGTTGTCTATTGTTTCCAACATGCCCGAAAGAACAGACACCACATCTACAGGGTGGGCTATTGATAGTGACCGAGTCAAATATCTCACGAAATAAGCATCAAACGAAAAAAACAATAGAGAACAAACCTTTTATAGCTTGAAGGAGGAAAACAGATGGAGCTGATGGTGACCCGCTAGATGGCGCTGCCATAGGCCAGTGGATATCAACTGCATTTCTACAATAGGTACCCCCATTTTAATTACCTATTCGTCTAGTACGTAAATAAATACGAATGTTTTATTTGGAACACTTTTTCCGCTTTGTGATAGATGGATTATAAGTAAGTGGTACCGCGTAACATTTCGACAATACGAGCGGTATTGCTTCGTGATACATTATTGGTGTTAAACTGGACCGTTTCCCAATTGCAGAAAAGGTCTATATGGTATTTATGTGTGGCTATTGTGATCAAAAGCCCAACGATCCTGTGCTATGTATGTTGATGGTTATCCTGGAAGACATCATCCAACGGTCCGGACCTTTGGTCGGATGGTTACGTTATTTAAAGAGACGGGCAGTCTTCAGCCACAAGTGAAACGGCAACTACGAACTGCAACAAATGATGATGCCAAAGTAAGTGTTTTAGCTGCAGTTGCGGCTAATCCGCACATCAGTAGCAGACAAACTGAGCGAGAATCGGGGATCTCAAAAACGTCGATGTTGAGAATTCTACATCAACATAAATTTCACCCGTACCATATTTCTATACACCAGGATTTGCATGGCGAAAACTTGTGCACTGGGTACAAAATAAATTACGGGACGATAACAGATTTTTTTTTTTCACGCGTCCTTTTCAGTGAAGAAGCGTCATTCACAAACAGAGGTAAGGTAAACCGGCGTAATATGCACTATTGGGCAACGGATAATCCACGATGGCTGTGACAAGTGGAACATCAGCGAATTTGGCGGATTAATGTATATGGTGCGGCATTATGAGAGGAAGGATAATTTGCCCCTTTTTTATCGTTGGCAATCTAAATGGTGTAATGTATGGTGATTTCTTACGTAATTTTCTACCGATTTTACAGCAAAATGTTTCACTGCATGACAGAATGGAGATGTACTTTTAATATGATGGATGTCCGGCACATGGCTCGCGTGCAGTGGAATATTTAATGACAGGTATATTGGCCGTAGAAGCACCATACCCTGGTTATGTGCGAAACATTGAATGATATTTGTTAATCGTGATTCACCGGCAACGACTGAAAACATGCGTCAGCGCATTGTCAGTGCATGTCAGAACATTACTGAAGGCGAACTACTCGCTGTTGAGAGGAATTTCGTTACTCGTATTGCCAAATGCATTGAAGTTGAAAGACATCATTTTGAGCATTTATTGAAGTCATGAGGTAATCACAGGTAATTACGCAGTAACAGCATGCGTTCTCATAATGTATGATAATTCACAAAAGTACATGTATTATCACATTGGCACAACCGAAATAAAGTTCAAACGTACCTACGTCCCGTGTTTTAATTTAAAAGAACCTTCCTGTTACCCACTGTTCGTCTAAAATTGTGAGCAATATATTTGTGAATATTACAGCGCCATGTATCCCAAAGCGAAAAAAGTGTTCCAAATAAAACACTGCTATTTATTTACGTAAATACGTAATCAGTTGGGGGTATCACAGGAGTAAGACTGATAATGAATAAGAAAATAGGAAAGTGGGTAAACTACTATGAGCAGCACAGTGATCGCATTATCATTGTCAAGATAGATACGAAGCCAACACCGACAACAGTAGTACAGGTTTATATGCCAACTAGCTCTGCCGATGATGAGGAGTTAAAAGAAATTATTCAGACAATTAAGGGAGAGGAAAACTTAACTGTGATGGGAGACTGGAATTCGGTAGTAGGAAAAGGAAGAGAAAGAAAAATAGTAGGTGAATATGGACTGGGCAGAAGGAATGAAAGAGGAAGTAGCCTGGTAGAATTTTGCACGGAACATGATTTAATTGTAACAAACACCTGGTTTAAGAATCACAAAAGAAGGTTGTGTACGTGGAAGAAACCAGGAGACACCGGAAGGTATGAGATAGATTTTATAATGGTAAGACATAGATTCCGGCCGGGCGCGGTGGCCGAGGGGACCGAGGCGCTCCAGTCACAGTCTGCACGGCCACTACGGTCGGGGGTTCGAATCCCCCCTCGGGCATGGATATTCGTGCCGTCCTTAGTGGTAAGTAGTGCATAAGTAGTTTGTAAGTTCAGGGACTGATGACCCCGTAGTTAAGTCCCATAGACTCTACAAACATTTGAACATTTTGAACATAGATTCCGGAACCAGGTTTTAAACTGTAAGACATACCCAGGGGCAGATATAGACTCTGACCATAACGTATTGGTCATGAACTGTAGGCTGAAACTGAAAAAAACTGCAGACAGGTAGAAAAATACGGAGATGTGACTTGGATAAGTTGAGGGAACCTGAAGTCCTTCAGAATTTCAGAGGGAGCTTTAGCAGCAATTGACAGAAACTGGGAGAAATAAAACGGTAGAAGAGGAATGGGTAGCATTGAGAGATGAAATAGTGAAGGCAGCAGAGGACAAAATAAGTAGAAAGGCAAGACTTACAAAAAATCAGTGGATATCACAAGAAATACTAAATTTAATTGATGACAGGAGAAAATATATAAATGCAGTGAATGAAATAGGCAAAATGGAGTACAGACGACTAAGAAATGAGACTGACAGGAAGTGCAAAATGGCTAAGCAGGAATGGCTAGAAGCCAAAAGCAAATCTGTAGAAGAATGTATAAGAAGGGGTAAAGTAGATACCGCCAACAGGAAAATAGAAGAGACATTTGGGGACAAGAAAAAGAGCATACGAATATCAATAACTCAGATAGAAAACCAGTTTTCAGTAAAGAAGGGAAAGTTGAAAAGCGGAAAGACTACATAGAGGAGTTCTAAAAAGGAAATGAACTGAGAGACAATATTGTAGGAAGGGAAGAGGAAGTAGATGAAAATGAAATAGGAGATACTATACTGAGAGATGAATTTGACACAGCCGTGAAAGATCTAGGTCGGAACAAGGCCCCAGGAGTAGATGACATACCCTCAGAGCTACTAAAGTCACTGGGAGAGCCAGCCATGACAAGACTATTTGAACTGGTGTGTAGGATGTATGAGACAGGCGAAATACCCTCAGACTTTAAGAAAAAGGTAATAATCCCCATTCCAAAGAAATCAGGCGCAGACAGGTGTGAAAATTACAGAACCATCAGTTTGATAAGTCATTGTTGCAAAATTTTAACACGAATTATCTACAGGAGAATGGAAAAGCTTGTAGAAGCTGACCTCGGGGAAGATCAGTTTGGATTCAGGAGGAACATAGGAACCCGGGTGGCAATACACACTTTACGTCTTATCTTAGAAGATAGATTAAGGAAAGGCAAACCTACATTTTTAGCTTTTGTAGATTTGGAGAAAGCGTTTGACAATGTTGGCTGGAATACGCTCTTTCAAATTCTGAAGTCGGCAGGGGTAAAATACAGGGAAAGGAGAGTTATTTACAACCTGTACAAAAGCCATGCCGCAGTTATTAGACTCGAAGGGCATGAAAGGGAAGCATTAGTCGGGAAGGGAGTAAGACAGGGTTGTAGCCTTTCTCCGATGCTATTCAATTTGTACATCGAGCAGGTGGCGAAGGAAAGCAAGGAAAAATTTGGAATAGGGATTAAAGTTCAGGGGGAAGAAATAAAAACATTGCGATTTGCTGATGACATTGTAATTCTGTCAGAGACAGCAAAGGACCTGGAAGAGCAGTTGAATGGAATGGACAGTGTGTTGAAGAGAGCGTATAAAAGGAACATTAACAAGAGAAAAATAAAAATAATGGAATGCGGTCTTAGAAAATCAGGTGATTCAGAGGAGTTCTGCAAAGGAAATGAACTGAGAGACAATATTGTAAGAAGGGAAGAGGAAGTAAATGGAGGGGGGATGCCGTTTTTTATATTATTTTTTAATCAGTTTTATTCCTCTTTTTTTTTTTTTTTTTTTTTTTTTTTTTTTTTTTTTTTTTTTTTTTTTGGCGTTCTGAGTGTCAACTCAATGTGGCCATCTACAACACACAGTGGAAATCTACATATATTTAAATAAACAGACAAAACAGAAGTACATTTTGTCAAAATGGAAAGTGGAAACAAAACGAAAACTGCATTACATTACAATTTAAATACTGTTGGAACATATTCACAAGCAAAACCTTATATTACCAACTCATTTGATGCTTATAGATTGTGTACAGTGATCTTAATAAACTTAATTATGATTTTATATACACGAATGTTTTAAGGGAAGAAGCTGACTGGGGAAGGGGACTGGTTTGTAGGGACTTTCGTGGTGAACGTAGTTATTTTGGACACTTTATGTGGGGACACGGTTGGAAACGAGTTGGCAACACTGAAGTAGAGGCTAGTGATGAGTTTGAGAACGAGTCCCTGCGGCGTGGCGATAGTGGTGAGGTAAGCGCGACAGGCCCACATTTCCGGCAGACACTGGGCACGGGCAGTGGGCGGACCGCCGCGCCGGCTAGACGTGCGATAGAGCCGCGCCGTAACGGCTATGTGCGCCGCGATAAGGAAAGCACGGCGCGTGGGCCACGCCGCTAGCCGGGGAAGTCTGCGCGTCCCCAGGTACCGCAGCTGCCGTCTGCTGCAATGATGCACTCCGGCCAGAGTTCTTACTTCCAGACCAATTGCTTATTTTCTTCATGCGTACACTAGCAGAAAAAACAGTTTACCAGGAAAACTCACGTCGAGTTTCATCCTAAGATGTCAGATGAAACATAGGGGTATACATACTGGAAATATTCACAGAATGACATCAACTGCAATTGGGCAAAGCTGAAAATGTGTACCCAGCCGGGATTCGAACTCGGGTCTCCTGCTTTCTAGGCAGTTGCGTTGATCCCTACACCACTGGGGACACAGTGATCACCGCACCTGCAAGGACTACCTAAGCACGCCTCCCGTCAGATACAAATTCCCAGCTTCGCCCTGCCCACAGTAGTTATTAAACTTATTCCCGTAAGAGTAAGGGCTTCAAAATTGCCCACCCCTCCCCACTAACGATATTATCATTGCCCGTCACCGGCATATATATGCCGGTGACGGGTAATGATCCTATCGTCAGTGGGCAGGGGTGGGCACATTTGAAGCCCTTACTCTTACGGGAATTAGTTTAATAACTACGAGTTTGAGTACTGTTGGCAGGGCGAAGCTGGGAATTTGTATCTGACGGGAGGCGTGCTTAGGTAGTCCTTGCAGGTGTGGTGATCACTGTGTCCCCAGTGCTGTAGGGGTCAGCGCAACTGCCTAGCAAGCAGGAGACCTGGGTTCGAATCCCGGCTGGGTACACATTTTCAGCTTTGCCCAATCGCAGTTGATGTCATATATTCTGTGAATATTAAATAATAACAACTGCAGCATCAGAAGTGACGTCTGTTCTTTCGGAACAGACGCCACATGTGTATATATACTGGACATAGTTTCAACGCCGTCCGCCAACAGACAGCCGTCACAGCACCACCTGCGTGTACATCTACATCTACAACCATACTCTGCAAGCCACACGACGGTGTGTGGCGGAGGGTACCTTGAGTACCGCTATCGATTTTCCCTCCTATTCCAGTCACGTATTGTTCTCGGAGTTCTTCAGTGTTTTTTCCAATTCAGTCCCTCTTCAATGCAAACACCTAAACATTTTGAATCCTTATAATATTGATTGTCAAATGTATACAACATTTACTAGACTCACAAGTTCTACATCATTACGAAATGTCGTATATATGATCTATGGAACAAGCATTAATCTACTCTAATCTAATGTCACTATGTTTTTGAAAGAAGAACAACGGAGTTGGATCAAGATTGGATGTACCAGAGGACATACAGCGCGACAGGGAAATCAAAGTTTTAAAGAGGCGTGCGGGAAATCGGCATTACCATACAGGACAGTGGTATGTTGGGTAAAAGCCTTCAACGAAGGTCGTCAAACTGTGGCACACATGCATCGAGCAGGTCGTCCTACCGTCTCTGAAGAAGTGTATACTGTCGCCACGTTAGTGGACTGTGATCGACACCAGACGATTCGTGAACTCTCCCACGAAACCGGATTAGAGCATACGACTGTGCTTCGCATACTGAAGGAACGTCTAGGGATGCGAAAAATTGCATCACGATGGGTTCTGCATGAACTGACTGAAATGCAGAAATGGATGCGTTTCGACGCTCAGGCGCACTTGGAGCGCTATGAGTGCGAAGGAGAGGCCTTTTTACGCCTTGTCGTAACACTGTATGAAACATCGGCTACATCGTACGAGCCAAAACTGAATCGTCAATCCAACGAGTGGTGTCATTATGTGTCGCCGCGAAAGTTGAAAGTGCATCATAGATCTAGTATGATGAAACGTACGGTCATTCTCGTGTACGAATGTGGTGGTGGTATCATGACATATTACGTTCCTCTACCGAGACTGTTCGTTTTGGAGCATCACCAGCGACCAGCTTTGTGAAGGAAGCGGCAACACTTTCTGCGCAATCCACCGATCATTTTGCACGACAATGCGCAAGCGCATACAGCGCAAGCTGTGGCTGCTCTGTTCGGTCGCCGAGCGCATTGTGGCTCTGTGCTCCGATGCGCAAGGCCGTTCTGCGTCAAGGGTTCGAATCCTCCCTCCGGCATGGATGTTTGTGTTGTCTTTAGTGTAAGTTAATTCATAAGTAGTTTGTAAGTTTAGGGAGTGATGACCCTGCAGTTAAGTCCCATATGCTTAACAAACATTTGAACATCTGTTCGGTCGATGGGACTGGGAAGTACTGTACCACTTACCTTACTCCCGGGACTTAAGTCCTTCTGAAGTTGATATGATTCCGAAGATGAAGGAACCACTTCGTAGCATCCGCTTCAGCACTGTTCCAGAGATTCGACAGGCAGTAGACCGCTCCATTCGCACCATCAACAGAACAGGCTGTCCTAGCGGTATACTATACCTTCCACAACCTTCCTGGCAACGGGTTCTACACAAAACTGGTGACTGCTTTCAAGGGTAGTAACAGCTGCAAAAAATGTAATGCTTTTGTATAGGTTGTGAATAAATAGTTGCCACTATTTACGTTACAACCCTCGTACGTACCTTAGTCAATTGTTCCTAAATTTTTCTGTCGAGAATAACAACACTTCAAGTTATAAAAGGCACTGGTATGATTTCACGTAAATTCCTTACTCACAGCGCCGATGTGGAGGGAAAGGGAACAGAAGTGAGCGAATGATCGACAGCCGAAACGAATCAGCTGCGAATGTTGTTGCGCTTGCGAAGTGAGTAGCCACGGGAGCAACAGTAAAAGGGAAATGCATTTACGGTAACTCCCATAAGCCCGACCGAATCTGTACGGACGGTGTGAAGTGTGACAACTGTGAATTGTAGCTAGTACCAGTTCATTGGAACTGAGTGGTTAGTTGACGCTTCACAGGAGTAAAGCGTTCATTGTGAAATAGTCATTCACGAGTTAACAACAGCGGCGGAGTGGCTGAGCGCATTGAGGCGCTGTGCTCCGTGCGCGAGGCCGTTCCCCGTCGGAGATTCGAATCGTCCCTCGGGCATGGATGTTTGTGTTGTCATTAGTATAAGGTAGTTTATAAGTAGTTTTTAAGTTTAGGGACTGATGACCCCGCAGTTAAGTCCTATAAGCTTAACAAACATTTGAACAATCACAGCACACAACTATGGGAGCGACGTAAGGAGCTACGCCTCAGCTGCACTACCTTTATGCAGAAAAGGAACGGAATTCACTAGCAAGCACATGATACATCCACCCCTCTTTGACTGTCCCAACAGAAGCGGGTTATGTGTCTTATCGAAGCCTCACCCTTCAGCTATTGCGTCACCACTACAGTGTATTGCAAGGTTGATGCTTACTCGACAATGATATTACGGCTCCAGTTTCTTTGTTTAGCTTTCTTAGTTTGTTTTCAAATTACAAGCAACGAGGTGTTGAATTTTGTAAGAAGTACAACGCGCCAATGCTCGTGTGACAGTTACAACCTCTCTTCTAGCAGTCAAGTTGGCTGCAATTCGTACAGTATTGAAAGCTTTTGTTGCACACTGTCGAAATTCTTACAGCGTGAGTGGATTCACCACAATAGAAGAAATTCTTCGCACTTTCAGAGGCCGGTGTGGATGGATTCAGTACATGTCCAACAAACCATCAAACTATGGAATAAGAATGTTAGCACTATGTGCTGCAAAAACATTTTTTGCAGTAATGTTGAGGTTTACTGTGCCGTACAACCAGAAGAGAAATACCGAGTACTTAATGCTCTTGAGGAAATAGTGACACTACGGTCGTGGGTTCGAATCCCCCCTCGGGCATGGATATTTGTGCCGTCCTAGTTCGTAAGTAGTTCATATGTAGTTTGTAAGTTTAGGGACTGATGACCCCGTAGTTAAGTCCCATAAGCTTAATAAACATTTGAACATTTGAAATAGTGAAGCGGATTGTGGTACCTATAGAAAATTGTGACAATTGGTACACAAGCTACCGCCTTTCTGAATATTTACTGGAGAAAAAAAAAACTGCATGGGAACAATGAAGAACAAGAGGCGTGAAATTCCTCCAGAATTTCTCCCAAACAAAACAAGAGAAACTGGAACGGATATGTTTGGATTTTAAGACGGTAAGACGTTAGTTTCATATGTTCCGTGGCCTACAAGAAAAATGCCGCAGCGCAGACGTTTTGTCACGTAAGCAATGGCTGGCCTACATGAGGCTGTGGGCAGTGCCCCAGCGGCCGGCCAATCGGCTAGCGATCGCGCCTGCTCGGAACTACCTTGCTTACGTACGGCATGACGACTGCGCTGGGGCCTGCCTTTCATATAGGCAAAAAATTCAAATGTTCAAATGTTTGTAAATCTTATGGGACTTAACTACGGGGTCATCAGTCCCTAAACTTACAAACTACTTATCAACTACCTACAAACTAGGACGGCACAAATATCCATGCCCGAGGGGGGATTCGAACCCCCGACCGTAGTGGCCGTGCTGACCGTGACTGGAGCGCCTCAGTCACCTCGGCCACCGCGGCCGGCTTATAATTATAAATTTATATACCTAGGGACTGTTTTGCGTCTCGAAAATGTCAGACATGTAATAACTTTGTAAAGAGGATACTAAGAAACAGAGTAACTTGTAATTTGAGGCTGTTTGCTGATGATGCTGTGGAGTATGGGAGGGTGTCGTCTTTAACTGACTTGTGAATATTAGTACCATTTTTCCCTAAACAGGGCTCTTTACATCTGGTAGCAAAAGCTCGTCCTATTTGTCCTATGTAATAAGAGGGGCACGATCCACATGTTATTTGGAGCTGCCTTTATTTTATTTTTGACTTGATAGCCTTTTGCTAGCATGTTGCATAATTTTATAAGTCTGGACTTGAGCACACTGCTCGTAATTGCACATCTTATGTAAGTACATATGTATACCTATAATTTTGCATAACGCAACTTATGTAAAGCATTTTTTTCTAACGTCATGTATACTAATGTAACTCAATGATTGTTTTTAGGTTTTAATTTTTATTCTTCTGATGAAGGCACCCTTAGATGGTGCCCAAATCTAGATGAAGGTATTTTGTCAAATTTCTGCAACTGGTAGGGGCTGAACTTTGTCAAATATAATTGGTAATGCTAGTGAGTGTGACCTTTTTATTCAACAAGTTTCATACTTTTTTTACGTTAAAATGCCTATGTTGTGTATATTGCAACGCGCGCCTGCTCATGTGACACTTGAGACTCGCCTGCCGGAAGCTTAACACTTTGAGTGCCAGCCATATATGCGAACCGACTTCCCCCAGTGCCGGTCATTTTTACAGTATTTCGTCCTGTTCGTACAGATTCAGGAATAATCATTAATACATTTTTCTTGGTCAGGAATAAACCTCATTATTTCCTCTTCAAATACTTGCCCCGTACATTTCCCTGCTTTTTAAACCTTCATCACAACAATCAAAACAAGAAACGTTGTTTTCGGGTAGGTAAAAAATTGTTTTTAGTATTATCAACTATTTATTAATAAACATGGCAATTTTTATTTGATTACATGCAAATATCATGAATATTAAACATCAGCAAACGGCTTTTAGTGCTGTTGTTGCTGTTGTTGTGGTCTTCAGTCCGGAGACTGGTTTGATGCAGCTCTCCATACTACCCTATCCTGAGCAAGCGTCTTCATCTCCACATAAGAACGGCAACCTACATCTGTCTGAATCTGCTTACTGTATCCATCTCTTGGCCTTCCTCTGCGATTTTTTCCCCACACACTTCCCTCCAACGCTAAATTCACAATTCCTTGATGTCTAAGAATGTGTCCTACCAATCTATCCCTTCTTTTAGTCAAGGTATGCCAGAAATTTCTTTTCTCCCCAATTCTGTTCAGTACCTCCTCATTAGTTACGCGATCCACCCACCTAATCTTCAGCATTCTTCTGTAGCACCATATTTCAAAAGCCTCTATCCTCTTCCTGTCCGCACTGTTTATCGTCCATGTCTCACTCCCATACAAAGCAACACTCCATACAAATGCCTTCAGAAAAGACTTCCTTAGGCTTAAATCAATATTCGTTGTTAACAAATTTCTCTTTTTCAAGAACGCTTTTCTACCCATTGCCATTCTGCATTTTATATCCTCTGTACTGCGACAATCATTTGTTATTTTACTGCCCAAATAACAAAACTCATCTACCTCTTTTAATGCTTCGTTTCCCAATCTAATTTCTTCAGCATCACCTGATTTCCTTACACTGCACTCCATTGCCCTAGTTTTGCACTTGTTAATGTTCATCTTATATGTACCTTTCAGCACACTGTCCATTTCCTGCAACTGCTCTTCCAGGTCTTTTGCTGTCTCTGAGATTATTACAATGTCGTCGGCAAAACGCAATGTTTTTAATTCTTCACCCTGAACTTTAATTCCTTCTCCAAATTTCTCCTTGCTTTCCTTTATAGCTTGCTCAATGTGCAAATTGAATAACAATGGAGAAAGACTACAACCCTGTCTTACTCCCTTTCCAACCACTGCATCTCTTTCATGCCCTTCAACTCTGACAACCGCTGTCTGGTTTTTGTACAAATTGTAAATAACCTTATGCTCTCTATATTTTACTCCTGCTTGCTTCAGAACTTGAAAGAGTTTATTCCAATCAACATTGTCAAAAGCCTTCTCCAAATCTACAAAAGCTAGAAATGTAGGTTTGCCTTTTCTTAATCTATCTTCTAGGATAAGCCGTAAAGTATTGCCTCCCGCGTTCCTACATTTCTCCTGAACCCAAACTGATCTTCCCCGAGGTCGGCTTCTACCAGCTTTTCCATCCTTCTGTATATAATTCGTGTTAATATTTTGCAACCATGACTTATTAGACTGATGGTTCTGTAGTTTTCACACCTGTCTGCACATGCTTTCTTTGGAATGGGGATTATAACAATTTTCTTAAAGTCTGAGGGTACTTCACCTGTCTCATACATCTTACACACCAAGTGAAACAATTTTGTCATGGATGGTTCTCCCAGAGACTTCAGTAGCTCTGAGGGAATGTCATCTAATCCAGGGGCCTTGTTTCGACTTAGGTCTTTCAAGGCTCTGTCAAATTCTTCTCTCAGTACAGTATCTCCTATTTCGTCTTCATCTACATCCTCTTCCCTTCCTACAATATTGTCTCGAAGTTCATTTCCTTTGTAGAGCCCCTCTATATACTCTTTCCACCTTTCAGCTTTCCCTTCTTTGCTGAGAACTGGTTTTCCATCAGTGTCCTTGATATTCATAGAGCTGTTTTTCTTATCTCCAAATGTTTCTTTTATTTTCCTGTAGACTGCAAATAGTTCTTTTTTGAGTGGTATAGCTGGAATCAGGGTTGGACACAAAACCCCACTTTGCATACTGCACACTGGAATGAAATATCCTTCCTTCTGGCGACTCCTGCTTTTTTCTTGCCACTCTCTGAGCACACTCTTAAAGTCTTTTGTGCCTTCTTCTTCCCTGGTGGAATGGGTATTCTTTCCAGGAAATGTATTCCATCCAGTCGTGAAAGCAATTATATTACCTGATCCTGATTCAGCATAAGTTGCATATTCATCCGTGTCATCACCATCAAAAACATCACTCAGATCATCATCCGATTCATCAAGAATGCGGCGAATCTCGGCGTCGCTCAAAGGCCTACTGCTTGACATGTTGCGTCTAACTCTCGCCCTGATGTCTCACAGTTAATTGACACAAACCCTTGTTTCGTAAAGTGAACAGTTTTGTGGCGCCTCCTAGTGGCAGAGATGTCTATTACAAGGGTTTGCCTCCCTTCTGATAACTGCCGTACGGATAATGATGCGCGCGAAAGATAGAATTCGTATGAGAAGAGCCGTCCGTAATATTACGGGCGCGGCAGTTCTCGCAAAGACACAGAGAACGTAATATTACGGGCGCGGCACTCTAACGGTCGAGTGCACCAACCAACCAAAAGTTGATCGCGGTCAAGTCGGCATTTAACCGTGGTCAACTCAAGTTTCTGGTGCACCGACACCGATCAAAGTTAAACGAGGGAGTTGATCGCGGTTAAATTTGATCGCGGCTGACGCCCAGTTTTGTCGAGGTGATCAGGGTTATACGAGTGTGCGGTATCAAGATGGCGGCGCGTTTGCTGTTTTAGACGGTATTGACAAAGTTTTATTTTACCTCGATCATTTAAATCAGGATCAAAACCGGAACGTAGTGATTGTGGAAAGGGGAAATCTTTTGAAGATTACAGTGACAAAAAGTTCGAAGAAAGATTTTGTTTGTCCAAGGAAAGTGTGGTGGTTGTTAAACCAAATCAATGACAGGTTAGGATTTCCTACCGATAGAAATAACCCTATTTCGCCTATGAACAGACTATTGATTACGTTAAGAGCATATGCAACTGGTGCATTTAACATACTTATTGGTGACAACAATAACATATATCGCGACGACACATTGCCAGGAAGAGCAGTTCGCCGTGCCAAAATTAATGAATATTTCCAGTAAGGTAACTATCAAATTCAGAAAAAGTTTTGAATAAAAAATTACGATATGTTCCGTAACTATAATCGTAAAGCTTTCGTGTTATTAAAACATCTTATCTGTATATTTCTGTAACCAGGTGAACGTGCGGTGCATGGGAAAATACGCTGTGAACAACAATGACATTAGTGTTGATTTGTTCGAAACAATAAATCATTATTATATAAATCCGTCTTATGGTGTTTTTTTAATAATCATTTCTCTTTGCAATATGACTGGATCCGGTAAAATTTTACGACGCTTCTCGCTGGGCTCCAGTGCTTATGTTGGCAACAGATGAACAATGAAGTGTAGAATTGCGTTAATATTATTCACAAGCTACAGAGTAAATGTTATTGCTGCTAGTTTCACTCGCAGCAAAATTAATACTGTACCTGCTCTATGGTTGAAAGGTTCTTGTATGTACCCTTGTCCGTTCAGAAGAAAATAATTTTCGTTTTAATTAAAGTTGTCACGAAAAAATATTTATTGGTCATATTAGTTGCCGTCATTACCATTGATGCCAACATAACCATTGCAGTCCGGCGAGAAGCGTCGTACAATTTTACCGTATTTGCAATCTTGTACATTCAAATCACGTGGTACTACCGTCATCCACCAAAGATAGTCGAGAATACACATGTAGGTAAGCTCAACTAACAGCTTTGCATCACTTGGGTGCCTTCCATTGGGCTACACGGACTCGATCACGATCAAATGTACGATTGGCTGACGACGGTTTGCTGACCGGTGAGTAACGTTGGTGCACCGCAGAGACGTTTGAACCGCGGTTAACTTTTGACCGTGTTCTCGGAACCCTTGATTATCGTGCTTTTTGAACGAGGTTGGCGCACTTGGCCGTAAGTGTTAGGAAACAGTGGCCTGTCTTCCGGTCGGAGTGTCAGTGGCGAGACGTGAGCGCGCCCACACTGCACAGCCGGGGTGAGCAGGTGGCGTTAGGCAACGGCCAGGAGTCAGCGCAGCGCCGCCATACAAGGCTGCGTGGCGCCCGCAACTAGACACCGGCCGGCCGAACGTCCGAAAGCCAAAGGGCGGCCTGGCCGCTTCCTGCTCTATACTTAGAGGGCGCCTCGCCCACCACTCACACACCGAGCGAACTGTTGCACGGATTAACACGCCAGCACTGCATGCACAGCTCGCGCATTAAAGTCTACCGAGCGAGAGTGCCGCGGTGGAGTAGCCGAGCGGTCTAAAGCGCCTCGCTGCGGAGCGCGCGGTTGCTCGCCGTGAAGGTTCGATTCCTCCCTGGGGCATGGGTGTGTGTGTTTGTCCTTAGGTTAGTTTGCCTAGGTTTAAGTAGTTTGTAAGCTACGGACTGATGACCACGCAGTTTGGACCGATAGATTTACAAACATTTGAACATGCGTCATTTCCGTGACACTCTCCCCTGTTGTTGTTGTTGTGGTCTTCAGTCCGGAGACTGGTTTGATGCAGCTCTCCACAATACCCTATCCTGAGCAAGCCTCTTCATCTCTACATAAGAACGGCAACCTACATCTGTCTGAATCTGCTTACAGTATCCATCTCTTGGCCTTCCTCTGCGATTTTTTCCCCACACACTTCCCTCCAACGCTAAATTCACAATTCCTTGATGTCTAAGAATGTGTCCTACCAATCTATCCCTTCTTTTAGTCAAGGTATGCCAGAAATTTCTTGTCTCCCCAATTCTGTTCAGTACCTCCTCATTAGTTACCCGATCCACTCACCTAATCTTCAGCATTCTTCTGTAGCACCATATTTCAAAGCCTGTCCGCACTGTTTATTCCATGTCTCACTCCCATACAAGGCAACACTCCACACAAATGCCTTCAGAAAGGACTTCCTTAGGCTTAAATCAATATTCGATGTTAACAAATTTCTCTTTTTCAAGAACGCTTTCCTACCCATTGCCATTCTGCATTTTATATCCTCCGTACTGCGACCATCATTTGTTATTTTACTGCCCAAGTAACAAAACTCATCTATCTCCTTTATTGCTTCGTTTCCTAATTTAATTCCTTCAGCATCACCTGATTTTCTTACACTGCACTCCATTACCCTAGTTTTGCTTTTGTTAATCTTCATCTTATATGCACCTTTCAGCACACTGTCCATTCCGTTCAATTGCTCTTCCAGGTCCTTTGCTGTACCTGACAGAATTACTATGTCTTCGGCAAAACGCAATGTTTTTAATTCTTCACCTTGAACTTTAATCCCTTCTCCAAATTTCTCCTTGCTTTCTTTTATAGATTGCTCAATGTACAAATTGAATAACAATGGAGAAAGACTACAACCCTATCTTACTCCCTTTCCAACCACTGCATCCCTTTCATGCCCATCAACTCTGACAACTGCTGTCTGGTTTTTGTACAAATTGTAAATAACCTTACGCTCCCTATATTTTACTCCTGCTTGCTTCAAAACTTGAAAGAGTTTATTCCAATCAACATTGTCAAAAGCCTTCTCCAAATCTACAAAAGCTAGAAATGTAGGTTTGCCTTTTCTTAATCTATCTTCTAGGATAAGTCGTAAAGTGAGTATTGCCTCTCGTGTTCCTACATTTCTCCTGAACCCAAACTGATCTTCCCCGAGGTCGGCTTCTACCAGCTTTTCCATCCTTCTGTATACAATTCGTGTTAATATTTTGCAACCATGACTTATTAAACTGATGGTTCTGTAGTTTTCACACTTGTCTGCACCTGCTTTCCCCTATATCGTGATAATTCACTGCACAAAGCCATTAGACGATCAAGTAACATATCATACACAGTGCCGCGATGGAGTAGCCGAGCGGTCTGAAGCGTTTCGCTGCGGAGCGCGCGGAGGTTCGAGTCCTCCCTGGGGCATGGGTGTGTGTGTTTGTCCTTAGGTTAGTTTACCTAGGTTTAAGTAGTTTGTAAGCTACGGACTGATGACCACGCAGTTTGGACCGATAGATTTACAAACATTTGAACATGCGTCATTTCCGTGACACTCTCCCCTATATCGTGATAATTCACTGCACAAAGCCATTAGACGATCAAGTAAGATATCATACACAGTATACATATGGTAACGTATTATACTGCGATATTGGTTACAAATGTAACGTGTGTGAGAAACGGTGCGATATCTTGCTATCTCATCTCTCTACTTGAGGTTTACATGGTGTTTACTTAGAGCAAGGCACCGTGGGACTAGCATAACACTGAAAATGTCATTTTCTCTGCCTTGTAATATGGTGTGTGATCACCTCGCATGGGCAGTACAGTTGTACACCTGCAAGGTAGAGACAGTATGAAGTTATCAGTCAGCTCTTGAGGAATATTTGGCCATTCTTCCATTAGTGCAATATCCGTTTTGAAAGGTTCTGGTCTGGCTGCATTGCATCTGCCAGTTGGATCCCAGATGTGCTCAATCGATTCTAAGTCCGGTGAACAACTACATTCGTTAATAAATCGAGCATGTGGTCCACCAGTGCAGCTCTGGGGGGACAAGCATTATCGTCCACCAGAAGGAGCCCATCTCCTAAGGCACCAGCATTAGGCAGAACAAAAGGTCGAAGGATTTCGCCTCTATACCTCTGAACATTCAAAGCGCCATTCTAAACTACATAGAGGTTTGTACGTCCGCCAATACTAACTCCCGCCTACGTCATTCGTCCACCACCATGATACAATGTTGTTACCTGCAAATAAGCAGCATCGTTCCGTGATCCACGTTGTGTCCAGCAGGGGAATGACGACTATCCTGCTGATCACAACATTTTTACTCATCTGTGAACAGAACCCGGCGCAATTCGTTACAGCTCCAATCCTGATGGCCGCGGTGGAGTAGACGAGCGGTCTAAAGCGTCTCGCTGCGGGGCGCGCGGTTGCTCGCTGTGGAGGTTCCAGTCCTCCCTGGGGTATGGGTGTGTGTGTGTGTTGTCCTTAGGTTAGTTTACCTTAGTTTAACCCTCTCATGCGTCGCGTCCTCATATGAGGACACTTAAATTTTGTCTCATTTCTGTCATCTTTGACATCTGACGTGCCGTAAAAGTACAGGTACCTTGTAAGAGGTACTGGATGCTAGAATTTGTTCTAGATGACAGTTTTGGGCTAACATAGTAAGGGAAAACAGATTCCAAGAAAGAGTAGAGGTAGGCCTTCGGAAGAAAGCCTATTGTTGTCTGAACATAGAAAAAAGAAAGCCTGTCATTCGGCACCCAACTAATCAAATGTTTGTATAGCTTATGGGACTTAACTACGGGGTCATCAGTCCCTAAACGTACAAACTACTTATGAACTAACTAATACTAAGGACGGCACAAATATCCATGCCCGAGGGGGGGATTCGAACCCCCGACCGTAGTGGCCGTGCAGACCGTGACTGGAGCGCCTCAGTCCCCTCGGCCTCCGCGGCCGGCGCACCCAACTAATTACCCTTCGATAGTGTATAACACTGGTCAGCCAGGTGAGGTGATCCCAATGCCAACAGGTGTCATGATGGGGACAGACGACAGAAAAAACGTTCCATTTGAGAAAAGTGTTATCTAGCTGTGTGCCCTCAGTGCTTGAAACGATTTCATTGTATGAAAAATACAAAACAGTGTATACTCTTCATGTTTTCTTTGGTATTAGTAACAGATGTTTTATGTAACATGCAGTAGTTTACGTAATCATTGTCCTGATATGAAGACCACCCTATTGGTCTAAGAAACCATTTTTTCAGATAAATTCTGATGAATTCTGCATAAAATATATCTCAAATTACCAAATAATGTATCAAATTTTCATCATTGTCGGGTTGATAATTCCTGCATCAGAGGGTTAAGTAGTTTGTAAGATACGGACTGATGACCACGGAGTTTGGTCCGATAGCTTTACAAACATTTTAACATTTTTGAGTAGCCGAGCGGTCTAAAGCGCCTCGCTGCGGAGCGCGCGGTTACTCGCCGTCGGAGGTTCGAGTCCTCCCTGGGGCATGGGTGTGTGTGTGTGTGTGTTGTCCTTAGGTTAGTTTATCTAGGTTTAAGTAGTTTGTAAGCTACGGACTGATGACCACGCAGTTTGGTCCGATAGATTTACAAACATTTGAACATAACATGCACATTTCTTGCTTCCCATTACTTTGCCAGTCTTGTTCCTGACTAGAAATGTGTGACTGATTCTCTCTCGATTAGTGGTTCAAAGGAAAAAAATGTAGGCAGTGTTTAACAGCGGACAGACTAAATTGGAGCTTACAAAACTCCCAGGATCAGTGATATACAACTGAAATTTACATCCGTTTATCATGCGGAAACAAGATATTATTTCCCCTCCAAACGCTGAAAAAAGTATAACTACGCGTGTTTCCCACTCTATTCCTTTGCCAGAATCACAAGTAAACGGATTAATTGCAGCATACAACTTTCCGTAGGTGTACAATTGCAAAGAATTACTTGCTGTTAGTTCCAACAGTGGCCAGCTGGATTCTTGAACTGAAACTGTTCGTAATTCATTGAATTCATTGTATGTAACGGAGTCAAGTAACAGAGATGTGATAAAATACCCTTGTCTTCCTGTTTCAGATATTCGGAACATCAGACTGTGGGAAGTCTCATCCGTGCTGAGAAAGGCTGACTGCTCCAGTAAGTTCCGCATTTATTTTCTAGAATATTAATCCTCGTTTTATTGTTACCAGCTTAGTAACTGTGTTAGTATATTGTAACTTTAGCGACTTTTCTATGGCGAGTTCGATGAATAGTCCTGTGACATTGATGTAGATGAAATATGAATTATAGTTGCCTTTCTGTTCTTCGAAACAGTCACCTCCCATAACTTTGCACCGCCGAGCTCTGCGATACCTCTCCTGAAAACTTCGCACGAAGTCTATCTTGGGAAAACTCTCGTCACGCCTCGTTGCATGTCAGGAATATCGTCACATCTCATTCCTTTCAAAGCGCATTTACGATTACTTTTTACTTATTGTACACTGCATCATTCAGAATCGTCTCCTCCGCATTCAGTCCACCGTTCCCAACGCCGTTGCCACTTCCGGAAGTAGTTTTGGTGCGTCGCTGGGTGGAGCGCAGAAAGTTCCGTCTGCGTAAACCAATACAGGCAAAGATAATAAAGTTGTAAAAGACGACCAACTACCACGACAAGACAGGTGATGGAATTTTAACGAAAAAAAAATTAAAATATGGAAAAGACTTTAAAAATGATAGTTTAAAGAAGTAAAAGTTCGAAAAAAATAGTATATTTGTCAAAGTTAAAATCTGAAATATCAAATAATTTTAAGAACACGATCAGAGTGAATGTTACGTGTTGAGTGCATCGCCGGCCGCGGTGGCCGAGGGACTGAGGCGCTCCAGTCACGGTCTGCACGACCACTACCGTCGGCAGTTCGAATCTCCTCTCGGGCATGGATATTTGTGTCGTCCTTAGTATTAGTTATTTCATAAGTAGTTTGGAAGTTTAGGGACTGATGACCCCGTAGTTAAGTCCCATAAGCTATAAAAACATTTGAACTTTTGAGTGCATAAATATATTATCAGAATAGTAGAGTCATAACTAAAAGTGGACCGTAAAACATGTCAGTGATATTTTGTTTTGTTTCATATAGTTTAATAATTGTCACCCTGTACTTAGACAATCCTATTGCTCAATAAAAATTGAGTGTTCAAGGGTCCCTAAATAATCCGCGTAGCCAAGTGTCGGATTCCAAATTGACGTATGACATAAAAATGTTAAAGTGTTTGTAGAGCTTAAGGGACTTAACTGCGGGGTCTTCAGTCCCTAAACTTACAAACTACTTATGAACTACTTACGAACTAGCTAATACTAAAGACGGCACAAACATCCATGCCCGAGGGGGGATTCGAACCCCCGACCAGTGGCGGCTCGTACAAAATTTGACCAGTGTGCTACAATATTACAAAAATAAACAGGGAACAAAATATACTAAAATAAAAAGCTTGACTGACAATGGAAATAACGGAGCTTAGCAATATCCCCACCACGTCATCTGCGTTCTACACGTGACCAATGAAACTGGTTGGTTGAAAAGCGCAGTTTCACTCGCATGTTGGCTATACATTACTAATGTTGTTTGTGATTGAAGTTTTATTTACAGAAATTAAAAATTTGCACTCAGAGGTATTTGAATACGAGTCTCACACAAGTAGGTTTGAGAGACAACGCGCAAGACGCCTGAGCCAACGCGCTATTTGACCCTGTATGCCGCAATATTCGTCATATTCTATTCTTCCGCAGCCGTTACACGCAGCGCGAAGAGAAATATTGATGTGGTGCTGCAGTCGGTCTCAGCACACTTGATTCGCCAGGCCTGACGTCACGTCTGCGCATGCGCACTAGCGAACAGACGACTGCGCCGCCTCTCTGCGCACGTAGCAGCGCGGCTGAATCCCACTTCAGCACACGGAGCTGGTTTCCAGCTATCGCGGCGAGAGCGTTCCAACATGCATTTTCTTCCTTATTACTAGCATTCTAATACGCACTGGAAGGGAAATGGCATAATTTTATTGTGATATCTAGCTCGCATTCCAAGAGAAAGGATGTAATTTTACAGCGATTTCTCGCTTGCTTTCGAAGAGAAATGGCATAATCTTAGTAATATATTTACAGTGTGCTGCAGCACATTAGCACATTATCACCAGCCGCCACTGCCCCAGACCGTAGTGGCCGTGCAGAATGTGACTTGCGCGCTGCAGACCGCTCGGCCACTGCGGTCGGTACGTATCACATAGTGAAGGTGCTTCCATTTTAAGAGTAACAATGTATCAACGGACCCTAATTTCGATTCGCACTTTAGAAAATGCCTGTCATTTGGTGCTATTACGCAAGTGTGATAGAAAAGGAGGGAATTCTGTCGCTGATTGGTGCGGGCCATTCAAACGTGGCTCAGATTTCAATATTGATGCCGAACGCTTTCCTTTTACGTGTTACTGGCGGCTGTTGAGTAGAACTGGTGCAAGGCGCTCGGCGCTCCCACTGCTAGGCTTTTTTTTAGTTGTACAAGGTAGGTGAAGTCCCATCGCCAACAGGCGACTTACACTTCCTGGGATTACAGAGGTATGTGGGTTAATGATAACTTCATTTACAATAAACTTTGGGGGTAGGCTTCTAAGGGCCAGTATGTCGGTCCGTAAGGTACCCCACTTGATTTTAGTACGTAGTTCCATTGTCGAGTAATTCACATGAAGATTACAATGTAAATTACGTTACCACATCTTCTTACTAACACGTTTTATTCAGGTAACTAACGATCGTGGGACCTTGTACCTATGCCACGGGCGTGGAGCTGTCATTCCTAAGGTTTGGATGTTATGTACTGTTGCCCTAAGTTGATCTATTTTATTGTGTATCTTCGTCGTTCTCTTGTTAATTGCCTCCATTGAGAGTGTCCATATGGAGTTCCCGGATAGCTTGCAATCTTGAGATTTGGGTCGCACTAGCTAGGCTCCAGACTGAGCTGCAATATAACATTTTGGATAACACTGTTGCTTTGTATAGTCCCGCTGCGAGGCTTTTTTTTTTTTCTTTTTTCTTTTTTAATGGAACAAGGTAAATGAAGTCCCATCGTCAGCTGACGATTTCCACTTGATGTGGTTACAATTTATTTGGGGACATAATAACTTTATTTCACAATAAACTTTGGGGGTGGACTCGTGTGGGCCTTTATCTTGGTCCGTAAGACACCCCAAGTGATGTATTAAAACTTTACAATTTCAAGTACATGATACAATACAGTAATAATTTAAACATCGACATCGTCGAAAAAAGTTTTCTTTTTTTTCATTTAATTAGTTAAGGATCGTGGCACTTTATATCTGTATCAGGGTAATTAAATGGTCCTTCCTAGTGTTTAAATGTTGTGGACGGTATGCCGAAGGTGGTCGACTTTGTTGTGAATCTTAGTCGCCCTCTTACGTATTGCCTCCATGATGGTATCCATACGAAGTGTTTCATGGATGTCTACATTCCTGGTGTAGCGGTCTGCCCTTAGAATCCAACGCAGGGTCTTGTTTTGGACTACTTGTATTCTTGCAACCTGTGTTGCACTAGTTAGGCCCCAAACGGAGCTGCCATATAATATTTTAGACAGTACTGTGGCCTTGTAGAGTGTAGCTTGGCGCCGGTGCTCAGCTCTGTACTCAAGAACAGTGGCATTAAGCTCTTGGACATTGCGTAAACCATCGGTCTTAGGTTATCGATGTGTTTATGCAGGAAGAACTGCCTGTCTAGGGTAACTCCCAGATCTACATCTACATACATACTCCGCAATTCACTGTAAGGTGTGTGGCGGAGGGTACACTGTACCACTACTAGGCCTTTCCTTTCCTATTCCACTCCCAAATTGAACGAGCCCTCCGTACGAGCTCTAATTTCTCTTATCTTGTCTTTGTGATCTTTACGCGAAATGTAAGTAGGCGGTAGCAAGATCGTACTACACTCAGCTTCAAATTCCGGCCCTCTAAATTTACTCAACAGAAATTCACGAAAAGAACGTCGTCTTTCTTCCAGCGATCCCCAATTGAATTACTGGAGCATTTCCGTGACGCGCATTTGTCGAACCTACCGGTAACAAATCTAGCTGCTCGCCTCTGAACCGCCTCTATGTCTTCCTTTAAACTGATCTGCTGCGGGTCCCAAACACTTGAGCGATACTCAAGACGTGGTCGTAAAAGCGTTTTATACGCGGTCTCCTTTACAGGTGAAGTACATCTTCCCAAAATTCTCCCAATAAACCGAAGTCGGCTGTCCGCCTTACTCACAACAGTCCTTACATGCTCGTTCCATTTCATATCGCTCTGCAATGTTACGCCTAGATATTTGAACGACATGACAGCATCAAGAAGCTCACTACTAATGCTGTATTCGAACATCATGGGATTGTTTTTTCTACTCATGCGCGTCACCTTACATTTTTCCACATGGAGAGCTAGCTGCCAATCTTCGCACCAACTAGAATTTTTTTGTTAGATATCTAACTGTAGTTCCCCAGGGTATGTCTTGCCCATTGAGACGCAAGTTGGACGTCATCTGCGGTCGCTTCCTGGTAAAGTTTTCGCTGGATTCAGCTTCACCTTGTTGGTCTTACACCATTCGGTGATTGCATCCAATTGTTGCTATACGCGTCTAATGTTGGCTCTGATGTGTCTTCCGCTGGTCATAAATGCCGTATCATCGGCGAATTGAGCAATCTGAACCCCTTCAACTATCGGAATGTCGTTGGCATAGATGTTGAAGAGTATCGGGGACAGTACCGACCCCTGTGGCAGACCGGCGACCACAGGTCGAGTGTCCGATGATTGGCCTTCTACCGTTACTGTCATCTTCCTGTCAGTTAAGCAGTTCGCAATTAGTTTGACGTAACAGTCCTGTACCGTGGTTTGTTCATGAAGTTTCCTGATAAGCTGTTCCCTCCACACCTTGTCATATGCCTTTTCCACATCTGTTGCCTTCGTGACTTTAAGATTCTTCGTGCTGTGTTCAGCCAGACGAAGCAGTTGTAGCTCAGCTGAGCTGCTAGGCGGCTACAGTATATAAGCAGGGCGCGCGGCCCGCGTTGGCGGAGCATTCCAGGCTGAGCCTTGCGTCACACGTGGCCGCTCAGCCCCAATACTGGCGGCAGGCAACGCCAGTGCTGCCAGCCAGGGCGCAGGCGACTCAGTCGATTAAAGCAGGTATGCGGGGGCAGCCTTTGATAACGCCACAGCCGTTGGGAACGAGCTGCAAGTGGTGCCAACTGAGAATAGTTTGTTTGTAAATCTATCGAACTCATCACACACTAAAATAGTAAGTGAGGTAAATATAGGAAAGGTTGGGGAAATGACAGCCGACTATATTATAACCCCATACTCCTTCAACAAGCCTTTCAATATAACAATTGGAAGTAGGGAGCAATGGGAGAAATTAGTTCGACACCGTACGGGGAATATTGTCTGGTTCACTGACGGGTCAAAATCCGACCAAGGTGTTGGGGCCGGGGTATATGGGGTGCAGCCAAGACTGGAGGGCGTCATCTCTCTAGGGAAACTGGCCTCAGTATTCCAGGCCGAAATCACTGCCATCAGGGCGTGTGTAGAGGAGAATTTGCGTAGTTGCTACAAAGACCGTAGCATCTACATCTATTCAGACAGCCAGGCAGCCCTGAGATCACTGGCAGCTCCTGCAACAAGGTCTAAAATTGTTGCAGAATGTCACAGGGTTCTGGTGGAGCTAGGGGAAAGCAATAGAGTAAACCTATTGTGGGTCCCTGGCCACACGGGGATCAGTGGCAACGAACATGCCGACAGATTAGCCAGGATTGGGGCAGAGACTCCATTTATTGGACCGGAACCTGTCCTGACAATCACCAAGGCAATGATCAAATTGGAGCTACGTAACTGGCTCAGAAGACAGCACGTAGAATATTGGACCAAAGTCCATCAACAAAAACATGGCAAGGTAATGATGCCAAAGCCATGTTTTAAAAGAAGCTCTGCAATCCTGGGTCTGAACAGGAGAGAGATTAGACTCATGGTTGGATTGCTGACAGGCCATGGGAATTTCAAAAAACACCTACATACGGTGGGAATAACATAAGAGGACCCTAAGTGTAGGATCTGTGATGACAGTGATGAAACTGCATCACATCTAATATTTGAGTGCATTGCATTGTAGAATAAAAGGCACAGAATATTTGGGACAACCAGACCCGAAGAAATTGTGTCTAATAAAGAACTGATAAGGGACTCATTGCACTGTTCAAGGGCATTGGTTGGCTTTACTAGACATACAGGGAGCGATACCGCACAATAAACTTAGTTTCGGTGCGGGCAGTGGCGGGTTGGACCAAGACTGTTTTGGCTTCCCTGGAAAAATCAATCAATCAGTCAATCGGACTCAACTGCTGGATTATTAGTCCGTAGCTTACAAACTACTTTAAATTAGACGAGTATGTACCTAGCAAGGTCGTAAGAGATGGAAGGGAGCCACCGTGGTACAACAACGGAATTAGAAAGCTGTTACGGAAGCAAAGGGAACTTCACTGCAAACATAAACGTAGCAAAAGACTTGTAGACAAACAAAAATTACACGAAACGAAATGTAGCGTGAGGAGTGCTATGCGAGAGGCGTTCAACGAATTCGAAAGTAGAGTTCTTTGTACTGACTTGGCTGAAAATCCTAATAAATTTTGGTCTTATGTAAAGCGGTAGGTGGATCAAAACAAAGTGTTCAGACACTCAGTGACGTAAATGGCACTGAAACAGAGCATGACACTCTAAAGTCAGAATTACTAAATGTATTTTTCCAAAGTTGTTTCACAGAGGAAGATTGCACTGTAGTTCCTTCCCTAGATTGCTGCACAATTACAAAATGGCAGATATCGAAATAACTGACAGAGGGATAGAAAAACAATTACAATCGCTCAAAAGAGGAAAGGCCGCAGGACCTGATGGGATACCAGTTCGTTTTTACACGGAGTACGTGAATGAACTGGCCCCCCTTCTCGCAGTGGTGTATCGTAGGTCTCTAGAACAGCATATCGTTCCGAAAGATTGGAAAATGGCTCAGGTCATCCCCGTTTTCAAGAAGGATCCTCGAACAGATGTGCAGAACTATAGGCCTATATCTATAACGTCGGTCAGTGTAGAATTTTGGAACATGTATTCGAATATAATGACATTTCTCGAGAGTAGGAATCTGCTCTGTAGGAATCAGCATGGGTTTCGAAAAAGACATTCGTGTGAAACCCAGCTCGCGTTATTCGTCCACGAGACTCAGAGGGCCATAGACACGGGTTCTCAGGTAGATGCTGTGTTTATCGACTTCCGCAAGCCGTTTGATACAGTTCCCCACAAACGTTTAACGAACAAAGTAAGAGCATATGGTCTATCAGACCAATTGTGTGATTGGATTGAGGAATTCCTAGATAACAGAAAGCAGCAGGTCATTCTCAATGGAGAGAAGTCTTCCGAAGTAGGAGTTATGTCAGGTGTGCCACAGGGGAGTGTCGTGGGTCCGTTGCTGTTCACGATATATATATAAATGACCTTGCGGATAACATCGGAAATCCCTGAGGCTTTTTGCGGATGATGCTGTAGTATGTAGAGAGGTTGTAACAATGGAAAATTGTATTGATATGCAAGAGGATCTGCATAGAATTGACACATGGTGCAGGGAATGGCAATTAAATCTCAATGTAGACAAGTGTAATGTGCTGCGAATACACAGAAAGAAAGATTCTTTATCATTTAGCTACACTATAGCAGGGCAGCAACTGGAAGCAGTTAATTCCATAAATTATCTGGGAGTAGTCATTAGGAGTAATTTAAAATGGAACGACCATATAAAATCAATCGTCGGTAAAGCAGATGCCAGATTTAGATTCATTGGAAGAATACTAAGGAAATGCAGTCCGAAAACAAAGGAAGTAGGTTACAGTACACTTGTTCGCCCACAACTTGAATACTGCACACCGGCGTGGGATCTGTACTAGGTGGGATTGATAGAGGAGGTAGAGAAGATCCAACGGAGAGCAGCGCGCTTCGTTACAGGATCATTTGGTAATCGTGAAAGCGTTACGGAGATGATCGCTAAACTACAGTGGAAGACTCTGCAGGAGAGACGCTCTGTGGCTCGGTACGGGCTTTTGTCGAAGTGTCGAGAACATACCTTTATTTTTAAGGTCAAGTTCTATTACTTACTATGGCTTTATGGATGGCTTTTGCAGTAGGCATCCATTTGTCAGGAGATTTGGTTGCCGTATAGTAACTTGGTTTGTCCCATACTGCAACCAAATCTCCTAACAAATGGAAGCCTACTGCAAAAGCCATCCATAAAGCCACAGTAAGTAACAGAACTTGACCTTAGAAACATACCCAGTGCCAAATCGCGATGTAAACAAAGAATATAACGAAGTATTAAAGCATGTCAATTACCTGCCACAGAGCCAGCACCCAGCATCTCGCTACGAAATGACCCTGTAAACTTCCTGTACCATCTGAAGATGAACTTGAAAAAGTTCGAAAACCGGTTCATGAAATAAAGCAACCTTCATTTCATAAAAGTGACTGGTTGCGTTTTTCTGTACCTAGATTATACTAACAGTCACGCGTTCTCTAACGTCCAATGTGGATAGTCTAAATAAAACATCCATAAAGCTGAAACAAAGGACATGAAATAATACCATATTTTGTAAAACATCTAGAACAGACAGAGACAGTCAGAGATATTTCGATCCCACTCTCCCCTCCCCCCTCCTCCGCACAATTCCATCAAAAGGCCCAGGTCACCTCCGAAAATGTCTTAAATGAAATAAATAATTAGCTTTGGGGAAAAAACTAAAAACATCCAAATACTTGAGCGATAATTATTCTCAGAGCTGGATAAAAGCACATGATACTACAACTCACGTACGAACTAGCCTAACTGACTGCAAAATTTCCAACGTAAAAAGTGTTTCAGGACTGCTTGAATACTGTAAACTGAGGGCCAGGCCAGAGTGTTCCCTTTACCCTGCTAGCAGGGTGCAGAGTAGGAGCCTCGGTGCCGTGTGGATCGGTGCGCCATGTGGAAGCCTCAAGCCCCAGTGGCGTGCGCGTGTTTTGAAAGACGTACAAATTCTCAGACTCATTATTGTTGGATACCCAATAAGGCCTCTTTGGCATTCAACTCGCTCAGCTTCGCATCAGTAGCCCATTTGCTAGTCTGAATCTATTTCCGTAGATTAGATGGGTGACTTGATAGCAACAGAATCCAAGCCAGAGGCCCACGATACGTGACGCAGATGGGATCGACTGGTGACTGTTGTTCTATATTCTGCTTTTGTGTGCTGATCTACCGCTATTTACAACCTCTTACAACAAATTTCGGTGAATAGTCCTGTAACACTCATCATTATCATCATCATCATCATCATCATTAGAGACTGATTATGCATTTCAGCGTTCAGTCTGGAGCATAGTACCTCTAATAAAATTCCTCCAAGATCCCCTATTCAATGCTAACATTGATGCCTCGTCTGATGTTATGTCTTTTACTTCAAAATCATTCTGCACCGACTCTAAGTACTTTCTTCATGGTCTATCTCGACTCCTCTTACCCTCCACTGCCGAGCTCATAAGTCTCTTAGGTAACCTTACTTCTCCCACGCGTGTAACATGACCCCACCAGCTGTCTGTTCGCTCTAACTGCCTCATCTATTTTTCCAGCTTTTCTTTGATTTCCTCATTGTGGTAACCCTCCTGCTATTGTTCCCATCTATTGGTACCTGCAATCATTCTTGCTACTTTCATATTTGTAATGTCTATCTTATGAATAAGGTAACCTGTATCCACCTAACTTTCACTCCCATACAACAAAGTTGGTCGAAAGATAGAGCGGTGCACTGCTAACTTAGTCTTGGTACTGACTTCCTTCTTGCAGAAGAGAGTAGATCTTAGCTGAGCACTCACTGCATTAGCTTTGCTGCATCTCGATTCCAGTTCTTTCCCAATGTTGCCACGCTGTGAGAAAATACATCCCAGGTACTTAAAACCGTCGACCTGTTCTAACTGATTATGTGTTTGAGATTTGTAATATTTTGTCGGGATGAAATTTGTGGCCGGCCGCGGTGGCCGAGGAGACTGAGGCGGTCCAGTCACGATCTGCACGGCCACTACGGTCGGGGGTTCGAATCCCCCCTCGGGCATGGATATTTGTGCCGTCTTTAGTCTTAGGTAGTTCACAAGTAGTTTGTAAGTTTAGAGACTGATAGCCCCGTAGTTGAGTCCCATTGACTTTACAAACATTTGAACATTTTTTTGAAATTTGTGTGTCTACGTTTCTATTCGATGGTTTTGTAACTATGTAGATGCGAGAAGATGGCCAGAATGGAATGCAGAAAATGGTAACATGTTAAGAATAAACCTTTAAAAAAAAAAAAAAGTCTGCTTGGTGTGTTTCTAGAGGTGTTTGACCTTTATTTTACTAGAAGGGACAATCAGAGTCTGCCGCTAGGCTAGACGTTTGCAGTGCATGTGACGTCAGTTGTAAAGTGTTGAGGAAACGTGGAAGGCTTCTGCAGCGGAAGTGGGGGTGCTGCAGCGGCCACCGCACCGGGCATAATTAAAAGTTTCCGCTCCGGGGCGCGCCGTCTTCTTAATGCTCAGCGATTACCTTTGTCTCGGCGGGCTAGCGGGCCGCCTAATTAGAGAGCTGTTACACCACTCTCTGGAAACGTACGCAGTGCCATCAGAAGCATTAGGCGCGATTCGTTCTCTGTACGAAACCAGCGGCGTCTAACACCTTAAGTGCTTCCGTAAACGCAACAGCAAGCTTGAAACTGGTGTTTATGATTTGGTTATAACGTGAAACCTTTTACATCTACATGGGATACTCTGCAAATCACATTTAAGTGCCTGGCAGATGGGTCATCGAACCACCGTTATACTATTTATCTCCCATTCCATTCTCGAATAGCGCGCGAGAAGAAAGAATACCCGAATCTCTCCGTTCGAGCTCTGATTTCTCGTTTTTTATTCTGATGGTCATTTCTACCTATGTAAGTGGGAGTTAACAATATATTTTCGCATTCGGAGGGGAATGTTGGCGATTTGAGTTTCGTAAGTAGCCCACGCCGCAGCGATAAGCGCCGTTGTTGTAATTATTTCCATCCCACATCCTGTTTCATTTCCGTAATGCCGTCTGGGTATCGTGACAATACGAAATGAGCTGCCCTTCTTTGCACTCTTTCGATGTACTCCGTCAAACACACCTGATAAGGATCCCACATTGGGCAGCAATACTCCAAAAATGGACGGACAAGCGTAGTGTATGCAGTTTCTTTTGTAGTTCTGTTGCATGTTTTAAGGATTCTGCCAATAAAACGCAGTCTCTGGTTCGCCTTTCCCACGACATTATTTACGTGTTCTTTCCAATTTAAGTCTGAAGTAATAGTAATTCCTAGGTATTTTGTGGAGTTTACGGCCTTCACTTTTGATTGATTTATCTTGTTAACATAGTTTAACGGATTTCTTTTCGTACTCATGTGGACGACTTCACACTTCTCATTATTTAGAGTCAATTGCCAATTTTTACACCATAGTGATACCTTATTGAGATCTTTCTGCAGTTGGTTTTGATATTCAGATGATTTTACTAGACGGTAAATGACGGCGTCATCTGCAAACAACCTAAGAGAGCTACTTGGATTTTCGCCTAAATTGTTTAAGTAAATAAGGAACAGCATAGGACCAGTAACACTACCCTGTGGAATGGCCGATATCACCTCTGTTTTAGTCGTTGCCTTACCATCGATTACTATGAACTGTGTCCTCTCTGACAGGAAATCCCCTATCCAATTGCAAATTTGGGGCGATATATCACAACCACGCAATTTGATTAAAAGCAGTTTGTAAGGTACGGTGTCAACCTTATCTGTATTCAACTAGGAGTGTGTCACTGGTCATGTGTGATGTGACTGTTACAGATAAAAAGTTTAGCAACAAAATTGTAGGTTGCCCCTGTCTATTAAAGAAACTGATTAAAGTATTAATTTTAGTGTGACATTGAATCCAATAATATTACGTGCCATTGTTTAGAGCGCAACGGATAGTACAGTAAATGGAGGCAAAGTGTTAATGAGACAACTGTAATTAAAAAACCTTATCTCATTGAATACTAATGGCGTGTATTTGAATGTGTAATGTTAGATAAGGTTATTTCAAGATTAAATTTAGCGTACACACGTACACAGTATAGGCCTACTAGTGACCACAGGCTATACTCAAACAATTCAGCTGCGCGAGCCAAGAAAAGTAAATGTCTATCTGCTTACTGGAATATTTTGTCAGCTTGTATGAAATACTACTTCTATTAGAATATTTAAAAAATTAATAATTCATCATTGTCATTGAATCTGGTGATGTGCATTACACAACATTCCTTACACTGTCTCAGTTGCATTTACATAATTCTCAAATCTGATTATGCTTCGAAGAACACAACAAAATGCATATACTTTCTTACTTTATTGCAAGACAACTAAGTTTTCCTGTAACTATTTAGCTCATTAATTAACATAACAATGTTATCTTTCATGAATACAACAAAATTCTCCATTTATGAATTTTACGTTGACTACCTGTCTTACTTTTACTCTCATTAGTTATGCAGTTTGATCTCATTAAGAATCATAATTTTACTGATATTCTTATCAAATTATAAGTCAATGGCTTGCTTTGTCAGAGGACAATAACACAATACAAAATTAACCTTCAGAATGTTGAAAGGAATGGGAACTAGTAAGTAGCTTCAGGTTAAATCAAAACTTGCAATTTTTGTTACGTAACTTCATTAATAAGAAACGCTAAGCATCTACTACAACGATAATCATACAATACTAAAATTACAATAACAAGTTCAAAGAACAATGCGTATTCTCAGCTAGTGATACAATGGTCTTACAGGGCAGGCTTTCGTTGCGTCCAGAAAAAATAAATATACATGCAATGCGGCTGCCTACGCTACCAAACTAACTTGCGGACTACGTCTGCTTCACACACGCTTCACTCTCCAAGTCTCGCCGCCGACAGACTGCTCGCCCCTTGCAAACTGCCTTACTCGCTACTACTCAGGTCAGAGATAATGCATACTCTCTAGCTTAAGACACAGATCACCAACTTGTCATTATTAACAAGTGCATTCAGAATTAAATCAGAATATTACATATAAATGAAAATGCGAATGTACAGCTGAAATACCAATAAAAAGGTGCCCAAAGTAGAATAACAGTAAAATTCTAATAAAAATATGTTCATAGCAGACAGAGTATGTGTACTCCTTTCAAGCTATCTCTCGAACAATTTTCATAACCTCAGCGGAGTCCCCTAGCAATCATTTAGTTACGTTATTCTGTGGCTACGGAAAAAAAACCCTTATCCAATCTTTACTGCGATAGAATAGTTTAGATGAAACTTGTACACACTTTAATCAGTAATGGCCTGTCTTTACAATATGTTTTCGATTCCACACCACAACAAATCGTTTTCCTGGTATGTTCTTTCAGAACTCATGGATAATCTTTTTTTTATTATTATTGTATCGAGACTACGTTATCAGTGCACTGTTCAATCTTTCGACCGTCTTAGTTGCATACGAGTGAAAGCTGTGTGTATACAGGTTACCTTATTACGAGGGGGAGTTGGAAAATAAGTTTTCCCTGTCGACTGTGGGCAGAGTTGTGTATCAAAGGAAAGAAATAGAATGAGACATTAAAAATAAGACATATTTTTATTTTTCTACACAATTTCCAAGTACATTTAGACATTTGTCAAACCGCTTTATAAGCCACCCAGGAAAAAAATCAGTGCGTTGCATACGGAAGAAGCGTTGAACGGCTATGGAGTGGAAACATCCGTGATTACCTGGCCGAAAGAAGTTCAGAAGCACTCCGCCTGCAGGTAAAGTGCTACTCGCCGTTTTCTGGGAGGCCCAAGGGGTTTTGCTGCTGGACTTTTTGGAGGATGCAACCATCAATGATGCGCGGTGCTGTGCCACTCTGTCGAAACTGAAAGAGGTGATTCGGAAAAAGCGGCCTGGCCTTCTCAGATCTGGCGCTCTGCTGTTGGATGATATGCGAGACCACACTCGGCGACGGACCGCAAAACCATACTGCAAGTCTTGTAGGGAGCGCCTACACTACCCGCTGTACATTCCTGATCTCGCGCCAAGTGACTCCCATCTGTTTCCAGCTTTGAAGAAGACTCTCGGCGGAAGGCGCCTTGGAAGCAATGCTGACGTCAAACAAGCCGTTCAACGCTTCTTCCGTATGCAACGCCCCGATTTTTTCCTGGCCAGCTTTTTGAATCTTATAAAGCGGTTTGAAAAAAGTCTAAATGTACTTGGAAATTATGTAGAAAAATAAAGATACGTCTTATGTTTCATGTCTCATTCTCTTTCTTTCCTTTCATACACAACTCTTCCCACAGTTGACAGGGGAAATTTATTTTACAACTCCCCTTCGTAATACGGTTAAGGTTACAGGTATGAAAGTGGCAAGGACGATTGCAGGTACTAGTACGTGGTACAGTCAGCAAGTTCTGAGACTTGACGCCTGCAGGCTAGGCACCCCCACGACTCTGTATGTTGCACATGCTGCCTGCAGTAAGTCTCAGAACTTACTGACTTTTGAATTCTTGTATTTCGACATGTGAAGCAATTAGCTAATCTCCACTAACGCTTGATAATGGTAAATAACCGAACCCGGTAGCATTGAGAAGTAATAAACAGCTATGGTCAACAAGTCGTTCTGCAATTAACCACATAGATAGGATCAATGGCAGGAGGTTGTCCATAATGAAGAAATCAAAGAGAAATTTGGAATGAACACCACAGATGGAAGCAATTAGAGACAAAAGACTTAGTTATTGAGGTCTTGTTATACGCATGGGAGAAGTAGGGTTACCTATGAGATTTTCGAGTTCGACTGTAGAGGGTTCTAGGAGTCGAGATAGACTAAGAATAAAGTTCTTCGATTTGCTCAAGAATGATCTTGAAGTAACACGCTTAAGATCAGATAAGGCATCAATGTTAGCATTCAGTAGTGGACCATGGAGATATTTTATAAGGGGTAATAAAATACAGGCTGAATGCTCTAAGGCATAATCAACCTAAACGATGACGATGATTCCTATTTATTTTTCATGCGAATTGACCTTTTAGCATCACGTTACAATTTGATTTCCGTTTCTTCTTCTTTGGCTGGTTTTTCCTCTATCTCCAGTACTGTATAATATGCGTCCACTGGCCTTCTTTGCTTTGATCTGCTGTCCAAATTAGTCCACTTCTCTTAGGTCTTCCTTCATCGAGAAACTTCTCCAAAATTCAGTTTTACTTCTAAATTCACTTCTTTCCAACATTGGAGATTCGGGTGATCCATTTTTCTAAATCCACCTAAATTCCTTAATCCACATCGTGGTGGTTTTCTTCTTCCAAAAGTATTAAACATTTGCTTTGTTGATCTGTTTTGTCTATTTTAAGCGCGAAATGTCGGTCTCCTCCTTGCCTTCACAGTTTCCATTCCTCATCAGTCTCAATGGCACCCATGATTTTTCTAAGAATTCTTCTTCCCAACACTTCTAGGTTTCCAAGGATGAAGCGCATTGAGAGGCATTTATTGGCGTAGAGATTTTTTTTTAACAGTGATGCTATAATGACTCATTTCTGCATTGCAGGAGAAACCACTTTGTAGATTTCTTTTGTCGGTATGCTCTTACAATTTTTCGAATTCTATATCCAACAGCTGCTTTTCTTAACCCATTCTCCTGTATAGTCGGACCTAGCTACTTGAATTTCTTGATCCCCGTCAGGTGTTTTTATTATTATTATTATTTTTATTTTGGGGGAGGGGGTCTCGGCAAGAAACAGTGCAAAACTGGGTTAAATTAAGTAAAACATGTTTCATTCACGTCTATAATAATATGGCTAAATCGAACACAATAATACTTATCGCGGCTATGCAAACATCACGTAGTATCACAGTCGCCTCTCGATAGTTTCTCTAAGGATAAACAACATTTTATCCCTTTTTTTCGTTTTCCGATTTTCTTAACCAGAAAGCTTTTCCTTAATCGTTTCCCTCTCTTCTGACACGATTTAAGAATCTGGCAAATAATGGCGTATACGCGACCACAATATTAGGTCTATAACAAGTAAATGAAATTACCTATCACTAGATATAACTAGAAAAGAAAACATGAACTAAACGATAAAGATGTTTTAAACAGAAAATTGAAATGTTGTTCCCGTCATGACACTCTTTTCAGTACCACGAACACACGAGCCCTGCCTCCGCCTCGTACTAACAGTTTCTGAGATGTGGGTGTAAATCGTAGCGCTGCCAATATATGCAGTCCAACACACATTGGATGACGCTGTATTATTTCTGTACGTTATGGAGGTATTCTCCACGAATGCAGTGCATGATCCATTAATTGCTGTAAATGACTCGTTTAAAGCCGGCCGCTGTGGCCGAGGGGACTGAGGCATTCCAGTCACGGTCTGCACGACCACTACGGTCGGGGGTTCGAATCCCCCCTCGGGCATGGATATTTGTGCCGTCTTTAGTATTAGCTAGATCATAAGTAGTTTGTAAGTTTAGGGACTGATGACCCTGAAGTTAAGTCCCATAAGCTATACAAATATTTGAATATTTTAACTCATTTAAGTCACAAACATTGGATATAAATCTATTCAAATTAATGAATTTCAAATGTAATGACCATTTTACAGTTCGCCTTTTCCTTTATTTAGACCGGTGCACGAGAGATAATGCAGCTGCATGGGCGCTCCCTTTTTGCAGGCGTCAAATAAAGCTCGCGTGAAACGTGAATGGACGCAGCCAATAGGAAGATTGCATTCAGCACGTTTTCTCTTCTGACATCCTGAATTCAGTGCGCGTTTGTGAGATTAACGACGTATGTTGAATGAGATTGAATATTTTGGTTTCAAATGATGGATGATCGTAAATTGTAATATTGATGGTATATTATGGTGCCAGCGTTTTTTTTTTTTTTTTTTTTTTTTTTTTTTTTTTTTTTTTTTTTTTTTTTTTTGACATACGTCCGCGCTCCTGGGCCTCAGCGCACCGGACGACCGCTCAGGTCGAAAATGTTCAAATGTTTGTACAGCTTATGGGACTTAACTACGGGGTCATCAGTCCCTAAACTTACAAACTACTTATGAACTAACTAAGATTAAGAAGGCTCAAATATCCATGCCGGAGGGGGGATTCGAAACCCCGACCGTAGCGGCCGTGCAGAACGTGACTGGCGCGCCGCAGACCGCTCGGCCGCTGCGGCCGGCCCGCCCGTGTCGCCCCACCCTAACGCCGGCGCTGACTAGGAACATTCTCGAAGAAGCTAAGAAACTCATTTTCGTCATCCACGACGGTACTGAATCCACTACGGGAATTTTTAACGTACGCCGACCCGAAGCTATTTTTTTTTCCTGCTTGCCTTTATTTCACACTGCGCCTTTGTGTTGTTAACAGCAGATTACAGGTTTTGTGTATCGCCAGTGTTCAGTTATCTCCACCGTAGTCACTCAACCAGGAAAGTGCGTAAGTCAGCTAATCTGCCTGCCGTTTTCGGAACCCGTAAGCGGGCCGAACTTCCGCTGACGTCACACCACGAGGAAAGCGACGCGTCCAATCAGAAAAGGCCACGTTGTATCTCCACATGCCACCACAGCCTTCAGCTTAGTGTGCACGTGGGAGCATAGTTATGTCTAAAACGCTCCAAAACTGCCCAGGAAAGAAGAGGTACTTATAGCTTTACTAATAAAATAGCGAGGGTCATAGACGAAATGTTTACTATACGAATATGGCGAACTTTACGTATTAGGTGACGTTAATTATGGGCTAGCGAAATGCACAGATACAGTCGGCGCGACTATCCCATACACAAGGTACAAACGGCGGTTTCTTGGCTACTGTCATTATTACTCCGCCGACTTTTGTGAAAATATTTCAGCTGTGCTCATGACCGCACGGCGAGGTTTCGGACTTTTTATGCGGAATGTAACCAGAAGCATGGGGCATACCTATTCGGAAATCATTAGCGACTTCAGTATTGCAGGATACACAGTGTTAAGAGTGTGCCGAGAATATCAAGTTTAAGGCATTGCCTCTCTCCACAGACAATGGTTGACGGTCTACACCCAATCACCGAGGAGAGCAGCGTATGAGAAGAGGTGTCACTGCTAGTCACCCCGTTTACGTGGGCTCCCAGAACCGGATTTCGTAAACCGATTACCCAAATCCGCTTTTGGTTGGTCATCTAAGCACTCCAAATCGATTCAGAAAATCCACTTCTGTAAAGCGGTTTTTCAGTTCCACAATAGAGTTTCGTGCTCATGTAAATGCAACCGTTTTTTAAAATGTTCTTGTCTTGTCAGATTGTGTTTTCTTGTTAAAAATTTTCGGCTCATGTGATCAAAGTAGCACTTTATGCAGTGAGAAGTACAAATATTAAAGTGAGCACTGAATCTGTGTATTTAAGTAATGAAAAACTAGCGAATGTGCTGTCGTAAATGAGGAGCCTAAAATGTAAGACCGTAGCCTGGTCAGAGGATTTCCGATTTCAGTTGGTAGGTGACGATGGTTGCCCATAAACTAGTTTTGGGACGATACATGAAATCTCTGATGAGGTATGCGCCCATTTATGAGTTTCAATTGTAAAACAGCGCTATTAAGAACGCTGTAGAAATATAAAGGCTGCAGGTGGTGATGCGGCTGTTCATTTATTAACGCGTTTCGAAGCAGTCATCAGAATCTTCGAGATTACAACCATCAGTTAGCAGGATGTGAAAGAGAGAGAGAGAGAGAGAGAGAGAGAGAGAGAGAGAGAGAGAGAGAGAGAGAGAGAGAGAATTATTGAAAGAATAGACCTAATACACTGTAAATACAAAGAGTGCATACCGAGGCCTGGGTTAAAGTTTAATACAAAACGTATATCGTCACGGGCCTGCGAAACTATAGTGGAAAAAAAAGTAGGAGAAATAGACAGCATTGTCCAAAAAAACGAAAGGCCGCGGCGGAGCGGCCGAGCGCGTTGATGCGCTATGCTACGATGCGCAAGGTCGTTCCCCATCGGGAGTTCGTATCCTCCCTTGGGCATGGATGTTTGTGTCGTATTTAGTATAAGCTAGTTCATAAGTAATTTGTAAGCTTAGGGACTGATGACCCCTCAGTTAAGTCCCTTAAGCTTAACAAACATTTGAACATTTTGGAAACGAAAGACGAGGTGGCTCCAGTATACTTGATAAAAAAAAGGAAAAAATAGCAATCATGTAAAATGAAATAATAATACGAGGAGTGTTTTGTGGTAGACATTCGTCGCGTGCATACAGCAACGAGCGCGTGCGTCGTGTACCGGCCTGCCTCGGGAACAACTGTGCTGTTTCTGCTCTGTAGCTGACCTGTACGGTCCTGTTCTGTGCTTTCAAAATGTTTTAGACCATCAACTCGCCCGCCACTTGTGAGGTTCGCTCAGTGATACGGTTTTTGTCACCAAGGAGCCTGTCTGCTGCAGAAATTCATCGACAGATTTGCGAAGTGTATGGTGATACTATTATAAGTGAAAGCGAAGTGAGTAAGTGGGTACGAGAATTCAAAGATGGCCGTGACAACGTCCATGATGAGAACCGCTCCGGTCGCCCTTCTTCGATTACTGACGATTTGGTGACTTCCGTTGAATTTTCTGACGTGTCGAGATCAGTGCTTTACAACATTGTGAAAACGGCAGTGAACTGTTGGTTATCGGAGCAGGCGGCAAGTTTTTATAAAGAGGGTAGTTTAAAATTGGTTAAGAGGTATGATAAGTGTTTGAACAAACTTGGCAAAGATGTCGAAAAATAGAGTAGAGTATGTAGTTTCTGAAAATAAATTTTTCTTTATTAAATAACCTATCGTTGTGTACTTATGTTCAAATGGACATTACTTAAACACGCCTCGTATTAAAAACTAAGTTATCAAAAACAATTTTAAAAATTTAAGGGGAAGATGGAGAAAATGTGGTTACGAAATATTATTTCATGAAGCTCCCTCTGTTAGGCACATACCTATGACGATGACATCGCGTGGATGAGAGGGAGGAAAAATAGTATAGTATTCAAATTGGTTTTACTAAGTCGGTTTTGGCCCACTTTAGGTTACGGTAGTAATACTAAAAGTGGGCCTTTGCGATCGTCTTTTGACAGCTCGAAATTTAAATGAAAATAACGGCTTAACTATTCATCGGACACGAAAATTGAATAACGTAATTGATAGAGGAGAAAATTCTCTACAACTTTACTCTTTTATGTTTTTTTCATATCTCGTAGCGTTTGAGACATATTTGCAAAAATAACGGAGATTTGACACCCTCCATTGAATTAACGAAAACCAGCCGTTCGGAGATGTCACGTCTCATTCCTCGCCCAGAACTCTCTAGCATACGCCATCTTGCGTTGCGTATTTGATGATTTTCTTATTGTAACTCACACGTTGTCATTTCAAAGCAATGGCGCACTGAAGAATTAACAAAAAGATATCGTTCTTCGTACGATAAATGATCATCTAGTGTCTACAGATGCCATATTAGCATCAGTTAACAACGGCCATCAATAGTATGAAATTAAAAGACTCATCTTTCGATTGATAGCCGTAGCCTAGTGGGCAAGGCGTTGGACTATGACGCTAAAGGCCGGTAGTTCGGAACCTAAAAGGGTTTCAGACACTCTTATTAATTAATTTTTTATCATTTAGATTATTATTTTGGTCCAAAATGTTTGCAAAAACTTATAAAACTACAAATCTAAAGTGGGCTGTAAAACACGTCAGTGCGATTTTTTGAATCAATACGGTTATCAGCACACGCTCACATTCAGTCGTATAAAATTTGACGGCATATTCAAAACCAGAATGGCTTTTGGTGTGGTTTCCTGCGTCTGCATGTGCATCCGTGGTAGTTTTTCTTCCACACATTCGAGTGTGTGACGATCGAAACTTAATTTTATCACTGCGTTCTATGACTGAGATTGGAAGGGTGCCCCACGCGCCTTTCAGCTTCGCTGCCAGCAAGTGATACGAGCGAGGTGGGCTGCGGTTGGCACACTCAGCTAGCGTTTGGGAGGGCGGCGGATCAAACCCGCCTCCGGCCACCCTGATTTCCCTAATCTCCGGGGTGTTTCCTGTGAGAGGGCACGGGCGATTTCCTACCCCAAGCCTTAGCAAAAAACAGTCCCTACTAACCGTGTTATCGACGGGAAATTAAACCGTAGGATTTCTTTCGTTCCTTCCCGTGAGTTGGCGGGTAATGTATAGAAAACGAACAGTACAGTCTTAGTAAGAATCGAAGTGCAAACCAAACGGCAGGTTTTACCAGTTAGTTAAGCAATGCTAGACCGCGCGAAATGCAGAGGCACGGCTGACGCTGTTTGCTGAAAACTGCACGCGCTCTCATTGAGGATAGCACTGCACGTGTGAAATGTTTGCAAATTTAAGGAACTGAACTATTTGGGTCATCGGTCCCTAGGCTTACAAACTACTTAAACTAACTTACGCTAGGGACAACGCACACACGCCTGCCAGAGGGAGGACTCGATCCTCCGACGGCGAACAGTGGCGCGTAGCGTTCCGCAGCAAGGCGCCTTAGAGCGCTCGGCCACTCTACCACATCTGTTGGCAGGTGCCACCTAGTGCGGGCCGCGGTATGTGCCTGCGAATGGGAGCCCTCTAGATTGACGTCTCAGAGTTCATGTACGTTTGCTCGGGCGGTCCATTGAGGAGATGTGATGATTTGCTTTTATGTCTCAAATGGTTACACAGGATAATTGAAAAGGCGTGGGAATCGGGACAGGTTCCGTCTGACTGGACGAAAGCGGTAATCACGCCAATTTTCAAACATGGAAACAGAAAAGATTGTAACAACTATCGAGGTATCTCTTTAATTAGCGTTGAAGGCAAAATATTCTCAGGTATTGTAGAAAGGAGAGTGCGAGTATTAATTGAGGACAAGTTAGATGAAAATAAGTGTGGGTTTAGGCCTCTTAGAGACTGTCAGAACCAGATCTTCAGCATACGGCAGGTAATAGAAAAGTGCTATGACTGGAAAAGGGAATTGTAGCTATGTTTCATAGATCTAGAAAAGGCTTATGACCGTGTTCCTAGGAGGAAGCTACTGTCAGTTCTAAAAGATTGTGGTCTAGTAGGCAAACTTCTGCAGGCAATTATAGGGCTTTACGTAGACTGTCAGGCAGCAGTTAGAGTAGATGGCAAATTAAGCTCATGGTTCAGGGTAGTTTCAGGAGTAAGACATTATTGTTCATACTATTCATGGATGATATGTTGAAAACAGTAGACTGGGAGGGCGGGATTAAAATAGGTGAAAACAAAATAAGCAGTCTCGCATATGCGGATGACTTAGTTGTAATGGCCGATTCGATTGAAATGTTGCAAACTAATATTTCAGAGCTCGATTAGAGGTGCAAGGATTATGATATGAAGATAAGCATCTCCAAAACAAAAGTAATGTATGTGGAAAAGAGATTTAAACAGATTAAGTGCCAAAGAGGAGGAACAAAGTTAGAACAGGTAGACAGTTTCAAGTACTGGGATGTATTTTCTCACAGGATGGCAACGTAGTGAAAGACCTGGAATCGAGGTGCAGCAAAGCTAATGGAGTGAGTGCTCAGCTAAGATCTACCCTCTTCTGCAAGAAGGAAGTAAGTACCAAGACTAAGTTAGTAGTGCACCGTTCTATCTTTCGACCAACTTTGTTGTATGGGAGTGAAAGTTGCGTGGAAACAGGTTACCTTATTCATAAGGTAGAGGTTACAGATATGAAAGTAGCAAGAATGATTGCAGGTACTAATATACGGGCAACAATGACAGGAGGGTGTCCATAATGAGGAAATCAAAGAAGGAATGAACACCATAGGTGAAGCAGTTAGAGCGAACAGACTGAGATGGTGGGGTCATGTTACACGCATGGGAGAAGCAATGTTACCTAAGAGACTCATGAGCTCGGCAGCGGCGGGTAAGAGGAGTCGAGGTAGACCAAGAAGAAAGAGATTCGGTGCATAACATCAGACGAGGCATCAATATTAGCATTGAATAGGGGATCGTGGGGGAATTTTATTAGAGGTACTATGCTCTAGACTGAACGCTGAAAGGCATAATCAGTCTTTAATGATGATGATGATGATGATGATGATGATGATGTATTAATGTTGTTTTCTCTTTTATAGCTATATCTAGCTCTTTGAGTAGATTCAATGCATGTAAGTGCTATACCACTTGAAATCGGGCAGCACTTTTTGTCTCGGTTCAGCTTTCGATCTAAAGCAGACGTTCAGGTAAAATAATTTGCAAGGTGACCGTGCACAACAAGTAAAGGTAAAGCTCGGACATCGTCCTGGAATTTTTGCAACAGACATAGCACAGGACAATAATTTTCTTGCTCTTAGAGGCTGTCAGGACCAGAGCTTTACCTTACGGCAGGTAATGGAGAAGTGCTGTAAGTGAAACAGGGAATTGTATCTATGTTTATAGATATAGAAAAGGCTTATGGCCGTGTACTTACTATGTATTTTCTCTCAGGATGGCAACATAGTCTAAGAACTGGAATGAAGGTGTAGCAAAGCTAATGCAATGAGTGCTAAGCTAAGATCTACTCTCTTCTGCAAGAAGGAAGTAAGTACCAAGACTTATCATACAATGAATATCTGAATACCAAGACTTAGTTAGCAGTGCCCGGCTCTATCTTTCGACCAACTTTGTTGTATGGGAGTGAAAGGTGGTTGGATACAGGTTGAGCTATACATAAGGTTGACGTTACAGTTATGAAAGTAGCAAGAATGTTTGTTTGTTTGTTAAGCTTATGGGACTTAACTACGGGGTCATCAGTCCCTAAACTTACAAACTACTTATGAACTACTTACGAACTAGGACGGCACAAATATCCATGCCCGAGGGGGGATTCGAACCCCCGACCGTAGTGGCCGTGCTGACCGTGACTGGAGCGCCTCAGTCACCTCGGCCACCGCGGCCGGCTAGCAAGAATGACTGCAAGTATTAGCAGATGGGAACAATGGGAGGAGGGTGTCCACAATGAGAAAATCAAAGAAAAACTGGGAATGAAGGCAATAGATGAAGCAGCTAGAGCGAACAGGTTGCGACGGTGTATTCGTGTTACACGCATGGGAGACGCAAGGTTACCTAGGAGACTACATCTAAATGGGATACTCTGCAAATCACATTTAAGTGCCTGGCAGAGGATTCATCGAACCACCTTTATTCTATTCATTTACCATTCCATTATCGACTAACGCGCGGGATGAAAGAACATCCAAATATCTCCGTTCGAGCTCTGATTTCTCGTATTTTATTCTGGTGATCATTTCTACTCATGTAGGTGGACGTCAACAATATATTTTCGCAATCGGTGGAACATGTTGGTGATTTGAGTTTCGTAAGTTGCCCACGCCGCAGCGACAAGCACCGTTGTTGTAATGATACCCATCCCAGATCCTATATCATTCCCATAACGCTGCCTCCCCTGTATTTCGACAATACAAAACGAACTGCCCTTCGTTGGACTCTTTCGATGTCCTCCGTCAAACCCACCTGATAAGGATCCCACAATGGGCAGCAATACTCCAAAAAAGGACGGACAAGCGCAATGTATGCGTCTCTGGTTCTCCATTCCCACGACATTATCTACATGTTCATTCCAGTTTAAGTCTGAAGTAATAGTAATTCGTAGGTATTTTGTGGAATTTACGGCCTTCACCTTTGATTATCTTGCCGGCCGCTGTGGCCGAGCGGTCTGCGGTGCGTCAGTCACGTATTTTACGTGAGATCCCTTGTCGATAGTACACATCACTTCGTGTGAGTAAAAAGGTAGTTGTGTTTCACATGAACGATATGTTCTAAATCCGAGTTGATCTTGGGTCAATAGATCATTCTGTTCGAGATAATTCATAATAATTGCTCAGGAGCGGAGGATAACAGGAGTCGACGAAGATCAAGGAGACAGTACTTAGATTCGGTGCAGAATGATTTTGAAGTAAAAGGCTTTACACCAGACGAGGCATCAATGTTAGCATTGAGTAGGGTATCAAGTAGGAATTTTATTAGGGAGAATATGCTCCAGACTGAACGCTGAAATGCATAAACAGTCTCTAATGATGATGATGATGATTTCATCCGATTTGAGGTGGAATGAATTGTGGTTGAACATCATGTAAGTGAATTCACTTATGCAAGTGCCGCAACTGTGAGAGTCTCTTGTTATTCGGCCCTCTCACATTGAGTGACACATTCAAATCGGGAGAGTGAATGAGAAATGAGTAGCCTATTAACAAAGAGGGACATCTGTCGTTTGACAGAAACTGAGATAAACGTCATTTTTTTATTGCGAAACGTGGAGCTAATATATTTATAAGCTGATTTGAGCGTTATCATCTTTAATACTCCAGGATTTATACCTGGAAGTGGCTAATATCAATTTGATTTCTCAAGCACCTTCAAATTGTGTTTGAAAATACGGATGTCCGTCTTTGAAACCAAAAAGTGTAGGCGTGCGCTTTTGATGTGAACACGCTTTCAGATGTCTGTTTTTGATACACAGAGAGTCGTTTACTGCTGACGAGAATCTTTTACAGGTGTATAATCTGGAAAATTATAAGAATATCGACATAAAGTGGGAGATATAAAATTCTGAAATCTATTAAATATTGGGAAAACGAAGTACTACAACAATCGTAATAATCTTTTTAATTTTATATACAAAATAAAAAATATTACGGCACTGAATCTCTAAAATTATTAGCATAAGGTCTGTTGAAACTCGACAGATTTTTCTGTAAACATCCTTACGTTATTTCTGACATCAAACTTCTTTCCAACAAGTGATAATTTCGTACAACACTCCTTACAATAGAACATTGTAGCTTACAAGCTGGTATTACTTTTGTTTCTTTTCAATGTTTATTTTCCACTTTTCAGGTTGTCTCAACCACTTCCTAACTTTTCATTCGGACGCTGGTGATATATTATGTTCCATTTCACTCGCTTTAAGATGGTTATTAGTAATCTATATCTATAAATGTTACTGTCTGTTCGGTGTACGCTTATCACGTCCGAACGACAAGACCCAGAGACTTAAATATTTGTACAGTTACTAATTGATACCTGAGGAAAGTTTTAGGCACGGTTCTATAGCGATCTGGTAGATATTTAGTAATTTGAAGAACATAAAGCGAAATGTGGAACAATAATTACTCTTCAAGTATTATATTTTCTCTTTGAAAATGGTTTTTATTGGTGGCATTGTTGCTTGAGGGTTGATAATGATAAAAGGGTGCAGTATGTTGGGATGGAAAGTTATCGGTGTATATAAAATTCTACGTGCGTTAATATTTCGCGCTTGAGCGAAAAGTACAGAATGCAAACTAATGGTGTATGTGTAATTGTTGTCCGAAGTCTCCCGTTGTATACCATAGCAGTTCCATGCCGATAGTTGTAAGGGGGTGGAAGATATGGTGGTTGAAAGTCGTCAGATTATAAAAAAATTCGGAGTGAAGGCCATCGATGACGTTTGCGACTGTATAGCAAGGAGGTAACATACAGCGAAACGTGATGCCACAGAGCATATCCTTGGTCTATGCTTGCTACAATGTCTTCAGCTCTTTCTCTGTAAGGATAATCATACGAATAATTTTATTTTTACTTGAATATGGATTGAAAATGTATGTTTCTAAAGAAGGTATTGTATTTCATTTCATCCTTCAAAACCAGTCTCATAGTACATTACTGAAAGATAGCTTATCTATCATAATGAACCAACACGTGAGCGGAGCCGCGAGTTTAAGCTACTAATATTATATAAAAAAAAAAAAAAAATACTGAAAAAGATAATTAAGGGCTAATACGTCTTAGTTCGTGGCACATACTGTCGCCAAGTCTGATTTTCGAGGTCATGTGATCGTATACTGTGTTCCCATTGGTGCACACTGCTTTATTCAACAGGTGTCCGAATTTGATATGAAGCTCTTATGTAGGTGTCCGCTTTTGATGTGAACAGTCAACTTTAACGTGTAATTTATCACATTTACGTCAATTTTTGGAGGAAAAAAAACGGACTTCAGCAGTGAAAAGAGCACTAAAACTTCTCTTGGGATCGACTGCTAACTAAGTTTCGACAATTAGGTCAGATGTCCAGACAGTGCACAAATGGTTTAAATCATACTTAACTGGAAGAGTGCAGAAAGTTGAAATAAGCAGTTCACATGATATAGATGAAACAATTATTTCTTCTAACTGGGGAGTTATCAAAAATGGTGTCCCACAAGGTTCGGTGTTGGGTCCTTTGCTGTTCTTAATATATATTAATGACTTGCCATTCTACATTCACGAAGATGCTAAGCTAGTACTTTTTGCTGATGATACAAGTATAGCTATCACACCTGACAAACAGGAATTAACTGATGAAATTGTAAATGATATCTTCCAGAAAGTTATTAAGTGGTTCTCTACAAATGGACTCTCATTAAACTTTGACAAAACCCAGTATATACAGTTTCATTCAGTAAATGGCATGACACCATTAATAAATTTAGACTTTGAACATAAATCTGTAGCTAAGGTAGAATATTCAAAATTTTTAGGTGTTTGCATTGACGAGGGACTGAATTGGAAGAAACATATTGAAGATATCCTGAAACGTCTGAGTTCAGCTACTTATGCTATCAGAGTCATTGCAAAATTTGGTGATATACATCTCTGTAAAGTAGCTCACTACGCCTATTTTCATTCACTGCTTTCATATGGGATCATATTCTGGGGCAATTCAACAACGAGTAAAAAAGTATTCATTGCACAAAAGCGTGTAATCAGAATTGCTAGAGCCCACCCAAGAGCATCCTGCAGACATTTATTTAGGGATCTAGGGATACTCACTGTAGCTTCACAATATATATATATTCACTCATGAAAGCCGGCCGCGTTGGCCGAGGAGACTGAGGCGCTTCAGTCACGGTCTGCGCGGCCACTACGGTCGGGGGTTCGAATCCCACCTCGGGCATGGATATTTGTGCCGTCTTTAGTATAAGGTAGTTCATAAGTAGTTTGTAAGTTTAGAGACTGATGACCCCGCAGTTAAGTCCCATAAGCTTAACAAACATTTGAACACTCATGAAATTTGTTATTAACAATCCGACCTAATTCAAAAGTAATAGGAGTGTGCATAGCTACAACACTAGGAGAAAGGATGATATTCACTATTCAAGGTTAAATCTAACTTTATTAGTTTCGCCATCACTGGATTCTTGCTGTTGCCGCAACTGTGGTTCAAATTTTAATGAAACTCCAGCTCCAGTTGTATTTATTGGTGCTTTATTTAAGCCCACACTACCGGTTTCGGTAGCTCTAGAGCCCACACCAGCGTTCAAATTTCGCTCGCTAGAGGCCGCCCCTCAACTATCGGCTTGGACGCCATGTTTGTTACAATCATTTTACATCCTAAGAATTTTTGTACCTTATTTAAACAATACATCCAACTTTAATGTAAACTAAATTGAATACAATTGGCCTTAAGCTAAATTATTATACTTCCTGTATCAAAATTTTAAATTGACGACACGCCCACTTTTCACATATCCTCATTGGCCGCTATATGTTCCGTTTTTTATCCTAACTGACATTTATAATATTTTACTATTGACCTTTACATTTTATCAACTAATGTTTAGAATTTCATGCTTGCAATGATGTAATGTTTATATCAGAACACATCAGAACATGCCGATTATAATGTTTTGGAATGTTAAATACGACACGCCCATTTTTCTCATGTCGCCATTGGGCGCCAAAAGTTTTAAATTCTATGATTGTTGTAATTACTTGACGTTGCTTTCTCGATGGCATAACGTAAGTTTCCGTCTACTTCTGTATAGTACCTTTTTACATATATAACATTCTGTCTTGTACCATGTAATTTTTGTAAACTTATTGTTACACATTATATGCAGGTCTGTCACATTTGAAAATGGCCTAACATAGAGGCCGAAACCGGTAGTGTGGGCTTAAATAAAGCACCAATAAATGTAACTGGAGCTGGACTTTCATTAACATCTAACTTAGGCTCAGAAAGGGGTGAATTATGCTGCCACAAAAGTCTGACAGATAGCCACCTAGTATTTAAAAAGAAATTAAAGGAATTTCTGAGTGGCAACTCCTTCTACAATGTAGATGAATTTTTAGATAAAACTTAAAAGAATCCTTAAAATATTGATTGTCTAGTATAGACAATATTTACTAAACTGACACGTTCCACATCATCACGAAATGTCGTATATATGATCCGTGGAACAAGTATTAATGTAATCTAATCTAATCTACTCAAATATCGATATAACTGACGTGACCGCAGAGACGTGTTTCGTGTGGTTTTTATTTAATTTATTCTTTTTTATTTCATTCCACTGAAAAAACCGGACGAAGGAAAGAATAATGGGCTGGCGATTCGGTTGCGGAGTCTCAGACAGCGGCTTCTCGCGGAGGCTGCTGGGCGGGCAGTTGTCAGTGTGCCGGTCGTTGACCCGCCGCCTCGCAGACAGCTGACTGCCGCCGCCGCTGTCTGCCTTCTGTCTGGCGGCCCGTCGCGCTCTCTTTGCGTCGCAATTCTACACCCACCCCGTTTACATGCGCTCCCGAAGCCGGATCTCGAAAAACGATTTCCCAGTTCCACTTTGGGTTGGTTATTTAAACAATCCAAAATCGAGAATGAAACTTTCACTTAGCAGCGAAGTATGCCCTGATATGAAACATCCTGACAGATTAAAATTGTGTGCCGTATCCGGGATTCGAACCTGGGACCTTTGCCATTCGCGGGAAAGAGCTCTACCGTCCGAGCAAAGAATTTTAATCTGCCAGGAAGTATGACTTAAAAGTTGTGTTTGTTGTTTGATGTATAATCTATCGTTTAATCAGACAACAAAATAGTTTACTTTAAAGTTTCTTCAAAAAAAAAAAAAAAAAAAAAAAGAAAAAAAAAAAAAGTTTCAACTGTTTCTTTAGCTTACGGACTTAACTATACAAGGTCATCAGTCCCTAAACTTACAAACTACTTATGAACTAGCTAATCCTAAGGACGGCATAAATATCCATGCCCGAGTGGGATTCGAACCCCCGACCGTAGTGGCCGTGCAGACCGTGACTGGAGCGCCTTGTCACTTTTTTTGCTCCGTTGATAGTTCTTGTCCTTGCGGACGCTGATCGTGTTTGTTCGTTTTGGTTCTACGTGTTCTATGGCTCAGCTTTTTTATTACAGAGAGCGTTCAGCCCTCTGACCGGGCGGGCTGAGCCACGGCGCCCAGCGGTCACCTCGGCCACCGCGGCCGGCTTTAAAGTTACCCATTCAAAACGTGATCTGGTATTAGTTGCAGTCCAAATAGTTCTCATATACTAATGTTGAACAGTCAAGCTCACTAAGTCATCAAAGTTTAACTGAACACGTACATCGTTCATTAACAAAGTAATTTGGTTGAATTACGGCCCCGATATTGATGTATATACTGTTAAATAAGAAACATTGCATTAAACTGATTATGAGCGCAACGGATCTTTTTAACAAAACAACTGTGACACGTAACCTGCATGAAACACACAATGACTATACTCAAAAAAATTTTACTGCGAGAAAGATATTAAAAACACAAACCACTTACTTAACGTTCGACGACTACGAGAATTTTATGCAGATCAGTACCTGATTATCAGTATTCAGTATCATACTCAATTAACTGCAGTGTTGCATAACAATCATTTACTACGATATCCAAAGAAATCCGTTCAACAAGATTACCAAAATTAATACTGCTCTTTAAATCCACAAATAACTAATTATCAAATAAAGGAAGTAGGTTAATCTTTTAACTACGTAAATGAAACAGGAAAGAAAGGTCAACTTTGTTACTTATTATTAATAATCAGCATTGCATTACCTAAATGATACAACCTTTTCATAATTACCTGAAATGCGATTACCTCAATTCCAGAGGTGGTACAACGTTTTTCACAATTATAAGAGATACAATATATACCAAATACAGTCAAATCAACTTGCTGGCACTGCAGCCTCTGCTCTACATACACAACTGCTCTCTAAGCGAGCTGAACCACAAGTCCCACAACCTGTCTCTCTGCACGAGCTACAATGCTTGGCGATACATAATCTTTGCCAAAAATTAAATTTCACAGATTTATGTACACATATCGATACACACAGTAGAAGCAATATTATACATTTTCTTGCAAGCAAGTTACTCGACACAAAACAGGAGGCACAATATTACACATTTTCTTACAAATTCAGCAATATACCTTTTCTATTTACACGTTTCACACTCCAAAATCGATTTTGCAGTTTAGTTTCTACACAGCGGATTTCTACTTTCACAGTTGATTTTCGTGCCCATGTAAACGTAACCGCTTTTGAAATGTACTTGCCTTGTCAGGTTGCGTTCTTCTTGTTAAGAAGTTTCGGATAATACGAGCAGAGTGACTTATTTTGCCGTGAATGATAAGTATAAATATTAGAGATCGACTCTGTCAGTTTAAATAAAGAGAAACAGTAGTTGCGCTGAGTAAATCAGCCGCGGAGGAGTGGCCGAGCTCTCTAAGGCGCCTTGCTGCGGAGCGCTTGGTGGCTCGCCATCGGAGGTTCGAGTCCTCATTGGGGGATATGTGTGTGTGGGGAGGGGGAGGGGTGGCCTTACCATAAACTGTAAGCCTATGGATTATTTTTTTTATCGGACTAAACTGCATGGATATCAGTCCGCAGCTTACACACTACTTAAACCTAGCCAAACTAACCTAAGGACAACACACACACCACACACACACACACACACACACACACACACACACACACACACACACACATGCCCCAGGGAGGACTCGAACCTCCGACGGCGACCAACCGCGCGCTCTGCAGCGAGGCGCCTTCGACCGCTCGGCTACTCCACCGCTGCAATCATAGGGATTGATAACCTCAGCAGTTAAGTCCCTTACATTTACAAACAGTTGAATTTGAACTTACTACATCAGGAAACGAAACAGATGATTTTCGGACGCCATATTTGACTAGTTTAGCAAATCTGCGTCAGGTCTTAATATGACAGGGAAAAAGGGTTCACTAACTTTTTACACTGCTGTATGATGTTTATTACATTATCACAATGAATTCATTTCGGTCCTTCGCCATCTTCAGGTGATTCTGCAAATACAATAAGATATTGTAGATGGTCTCTTATACATATTCGTATTCGTTATTTAAATTTGTTTAATACTTGACTTACTTGTAATATCGTTCTTTACACTGCTACCATGCAGTTTATTTTGGAAGATATTCCAGTTGTTTCTTTATTATTAGCTGAATGTGTGGTCCTTTTTATAATTTTTTGCAATTTTCGATAGCCTGCAGCCACACTTCAAAGATATCACAAGTTTACATAGTAACCATATAAGTGGTAATGTTTTATGGGTGATTTATTGTGTTTGTATGTGGAAAGTTTGCATTGGATTGGGTACTATTTTATCTTTGGTGTGTTTACGAGTTTATCCACTGGTTTACCTCAGTGATCTATCAATGGTTTACCAAGTAACCGGATAATTTAACCTTTAATGTCTGTAGACTATTGTATATGGAAGATTTAGTTTGGATTGTTATTTTATCTTTGGCGTGTTATCCGTTTTTATGCTTGTCTATAATTTGAATAAAATTTTCAATGTATTTTTTATGTTTGAGGTCTGTTTGTTCGTTTAATATGTCGTTGCAGTTGTTGTGTGTATGTGTTGTATTCGAGAATAGTGCAGTGTACGATACCACCCGTCGACTTTGACCAACGACGTCATTTATTGCGTTATTATATCCATCAAAGTTTCTATTTATCCTTATTATAAGTCATAGAGTATAAATATATATGGAGAGAGCATAGCCTACTGCGCATGTTCTCAACATCAGTCACGTGGTATTAGGGCGAAACTGTCTGGTTACGTATGGTGACAGTTGCGAAACTTCAGTGTTACATGTATTTGTCTTGTTTTACATATATATCTGAATGTTGGAACGTGATTGACTTGAACATAACAATGCTGTAAAAGGCGTGGTCCTGTTTGAATATGGTATTCTGTCCTTTGAAAAAAAATTTTCAAATGTTTGTGAACCTTATGGGACTTAACTGCGGGGTAATCAGTAAACTTACAAACTACTTATGAAGTACCTTATACTAAAGACAGCACAAACATCCATGCCCAAGGGGAGATTCGAACCCCTGGCGGGGAACGTTGGCATAGCGCCTTAATGCGCTCGGCCGCTCCGCCGCAGCATACGTCCTTTGAACTGACATGCAATTTAACGTAGATTACACCCCACGGTGGAGCACGGTATTTATCCCATAAACGATATTGTAAACGTACGTGGAATAAGTGATATGTAACTGTTAAAAATTCTGTGTTTGAACGTGGTCGAACCAGTGAAGTTCGTGTTCGTAGTTTCTTTTCTTTTCTACTTCTTTTTTAGTTCTGCAGGTAGATCGACGCTTTGCGGTCGTTTCTTCAGGTTCGTTCTTAGTTGTTCCTTGATTATTTGGCTCAGATTTTTTATTACAGAAGGTGTTCAGTCCTCTGACCGAGCGCGCTAAGCCACGGCGCACGGCGCCCCTCACCCACAGATCCATATTCCAATAAGAGTTGTGGTGCAGCATTGTTCTGCTACAGGTGCAACGAAAACTACTGAAAGGAGAATCAAATAATTTTCATAGGCATGTACGAGCTAGATCTAATTGTAAATGTCGTATTTATATGAGGTACTCAAAACGTTGAACAATTTCTGTACACAGTATTATAAGGTGTTACAAATGTTCAAATGTTTGTAAATCTATCGGACCAAACTGCGTGGTCATCAGTCCGTAGCTTACAAACTAGGTAAACTAACCTACGGACAAACACACACACACCCATGCCCCATGGAGGACTCGAGCCTCCACGGCGATCAACCGCGCGCTCTGCAGCGAGACGCTTTAGAACACTCGGCTTCTCCACCGCTGCAAGGTGTTACACTATGGAGCTAGTTTGTGTCATTTTAGCCGTTTTTCCACGAAAAAATCTAAAGCATGTCTGAGTAAACTGTCAGTACGTTTATTCACATTGGTCCCATATTCAACAGCAGCTAAAATTTATAAATGGAAGATTAATTTCCTCTGTTTCATGCAGGCTCTCAAACCCTCGTCACTTGCGTGTTTCTAAATAATTCTTTATGAGATAGTTTTCTACATTGTGTGATTTTTGTATTTTAGTTTTCGGAAAGATGAACAGTCAAATTATGGTTCCAAAAATGAAAAGGAAGAATTTCCTCCCTATAATTTATTCAAAAGGGTACACTAAGGAGAGTGTTTTGACAGGAAAAGGTTCGGAAATGCGTGGTTGAATGGTGTTTCTGTGGCAATATTTTTTGACTTCCCACAGCATCTGTTGCTGAAGGTGTCATCAACAAATTCGCCAACGGAAAGAAACTATAAGTGCTGGTATGAGTTGATATTTACTTTATTTTTTTAATTTGTTTAGAAGAAAACTGAAAAAAAAAACGCAAGTAACGTAGGATATCAGCTAAGACACTAAAAAGCATAATAGTCTCGACCTTTCCGCGTTTAACGAACTTAGTCCAAGGCTTCACATTTTATGACATCTACAAATACATTAACAAAGTTTTGCGATACTTCTGAAGGTTGTGTTTGTGTAATTAGCGAACTTATAATGTCCGATAACATTTCTTGCTGTACGAACTGTAGCTCACCGTCCCAATACCACGTCACTTGAGTTAGGAGATGTCGCGGACAGAATTCTCGTTCTGCGCATCCTAATGCTCGGAACACAGAAGCTGAATTAAAGTTTGTGACTTGAAGAAAATCGTGCTTTGAATATTCCAAGGCGCCTTATTCGCTAGTGATGCGGAGGTCTAGCGGTAAGACGTCTGCCTAGTAGGCATGGAGGTCCGGGTTCGATTCCCGGTTGCATAACAAATTTTAAGTCAATGCTTCAGATTTGTCAGTAATGTCTTTAATACTTTAACTGTTGCACACATAATACCATACCAAGGAGGATAGAATTCAGGGAGAAGCGGGAAAGTGAAGACTGTCTCCGCCATATTGCTATGCTTGGAGAAGTGTTCGTATTGTAGACTGAATGTTTTATGTCACTTAAATCAGGAATAAAACGTCCGGCGGTGTTGTCGTGCTGTACAACCTGTTAAAAGAGTGCACATCAGCGTGAAAAATTAAGTTTTGAAATATATTATGATGAATATTTATTACTATTTTTTCAAGAAAGAATATTGTTTGTAAGTACATACTTTGCTTTGACCGTCAGTTCAATGCATTAACAGTAATACGGTCGACTTAATGCATATTTTTAATTGAGAAATAGCATTCCACAACGCACCAAGATGGCGGACAGGCTTGAACTGACATATGTGCTTGGCATAAATAACGCCATCTCCCTTTATTCTAACCTCCTTGTACCATACAAAATCGCGACACTCACTGATGTGATAGTTGTTACCAACGTATGTGCTTGGCATAAATAACGCCATCTCCCTTTATTCTAACCTCCTTGTACCATACAAAATCGCGACACTCACTGATGTGATAGTTGTTACCAACTGACAGTTGCAACCGCACTAGTACTCCTAGTGGTGGGCAAAGTGTCGTAAGAGAAATGTTTCGTTGTGATTAATTTTATACGTAATTTACCAAATAGATTCTGTAATTTTCGTGTTCCAAACATTAGTAAAATATCGAGAGATATAAATAATCGCGAAACAAATGTAAAAGCAGCTGAATTTACCTGATTCATTGATATAAACAACAATTCATTCATGAGGAAATACTTACGATTATGCGTATATTTTGTATCCTACTCCGCTCAAAGTGAGAGAATATAAACAAACGAGAAACATTAATTCCTCTTACGGTCTGTTCCTACATGACAGGAACTTTCTTTGACGTGTAAAATTTCGATATGAAGTCTAATGATTCGAGCATTTTTACACTTCACTCGTCTTTGTTATAAACCCATATACCATTGAGTATAATCAGTTATAAAACGAATGTCGGTTAAATTGTACGACGCTTCTCGCCGGGATCCAGCACTTATATTGGCACCAATGGTTAATGGCGGCCACTCAGATGACCAATAAATGTTTTCTCTTGACAACTTCAATTAAAACGAAAATTATTTTTTTTTTGAACGGACAAGGGTAATACAAGAACCTGTCAACTATAGAGCAGGTATAGTATTAATTTTGCTGCAAGTGAAACGTACAGCAGTAACACTTACTTTGTAGCTCGTGAAAAATATTTACGCAATTCTACAATTCATTGTTCATCTGTTGCCAACATAAGCAATGGAGTCCGGCGAGAAGCGTCGTAAAATTTTACCCGAATGTCTTGGAGAGTCTTGCCGTTTATGATTCAGAAGTAGTAACAATTGTGGAATTGGTTTCTACTTTGTTGGGAAACAGTGTTTTTGCTTTCGATGTTTTATTGTAACGTTTGTGAGCCCCCCCCCCCCCTTCAACTAAAACTGTTGTGGCTGATCTGCTACACTTAATAATGTAGGTACTGCATTCCATATAAGTTTCTCGTGTTCTTATGTTTTTTGGCTGGAATTGTAGCGAAGAAATCCTGACGTTTCTGAGTCGGAAACCGACGTCTTTCTGTAAAAAAAAGTTGTCTTCTGTTGTTTATTAGCAATTTTTGCTCTTCATAGAAACTGAAATTCTTCATTAAAAACTCGTAGATTTCAAGATAACCTTAAATAAACTGTCCTGCAAAGTACTGGTTCATACTGTCCAATTGTTCTTAGGAAACCTCATAAAGACAAATGTGGACTTATTTTCTGGTTATTACCTAGTTTTAAGGCACTACATCCCTTACCCCGTTGGAAAAAGTTGTTAAAATCAGTTTAAACGACACTATTCGCACTCATCAGATATCGTATTCAGAAATGTACCTTGCCGGCCGCTTGGAGCGCTGTTGTCGTGGCGTATAACAAAAATCAGTGGAAGTGTCGTGACTGTATATGTTGGACTGTGATAATACCTACATAAGTACGTACGTATTTTAAAAAATAAAATCCCCCTTTTTAATATAGGATTTCTTACAAATTTAAAATACGTAATATAATGATTATTATGCGCATTCAAAGTTTTAAATATGTATTTTTTGTAGTTTGTTATTTGAGTGTGAATTGTTTTATGGCTATGTTGGTTGTATTTTGTTTTAATTATTGGAAGTCGAGTGTTTGTGGAAGAAATTATCATTAGTTTGAAAATTGCAGATGTAGGAAAGTATAATGCTAAAAAATTGTTCGAAATTCTGAGTGGTAAAATTGGTACAATCAATTTTTTGCACTCTTTTGGCCTCATCGGGAACATGTGTTTGTGCTGCGCATGTGGTGTTAACATGTCGTTCATGAAAGTGCCTAAATCGCGAATTACTGATGAATACCTGTGGAGGTGTAGGAAGGGTAATGTATGGAGATCCAGCAGACGCCGTACATGGTTTGACAAATCTAGATTACGTTTGTAAATAATTATTATGTTGACATATTTTGTTACCATTTTCTGGGTAACGTTTTACCGTATATAAGTGTCACTTCCGGATAGTGTATGACACCAAATCGCCCTTACTAAGAAAATTCGTAGGGAAAATGAAACATCGCATTAAAAATCTTTCCAAAACACGCATTTTAAGTCAACGTATGTAGAGTAAATATACTTGGAAGTGACATTTACATACAGTAAAATTTGTCCTTATTCTGTGCAGTCTGTGATTAATGAGCCAGAAGTTTCAAGATCAACTGTAATAGATTGGTTCAGTTGTTGTAGGGAGGTTTGCTGGGAATTCATCAAACACTTTAGGTGGGCCGGATGTCATAGTTGAACCTGATGAATCACATTTTGGGAAGCGTAAATTTTTTAGAGGTGTCACGATGTCGTAGGAATATGTGTTTTTGGGGTTTTAATTTAAGGGGGAGGGGTGAGGGTTGGGATGATGTTATATTTCGGGTAGTACTAAATCGTAAGAAAGGTGTTTGGACGCTATTAATTGAAGAGTACGTAGAGGAAGAGGTAATTTGGAAAAATCCGTACATCGAAGGAAACGGCATTGCGATCGATGTATATCGAACGTTCGACTCTCGCTTCGCTACCAATGACGGAAAACTGACATGGTGGAACAGCTGATTAATATAGGTAATTACGATGTTGTTTTTTGAATTGATGATTTTATGAAATTTTTGGTATATCGTAAAACTGGGATATCACTCGTGGCATTGGCTTGTTGTCGTGTAGGTGGCGTGAGTAATTATCTTGTGGCTGAGTTGTAGACGATGGTATGTCTTGGATAGTGCATGCTGTTGTAATATGTAATTTACGAGGATAGTATTTAGATACTATCCCGTATAAGTGTTTTCCGAGATTGCGATTACATCATGAGTCAAAGCTGATGAGTAGTATCCCTGTTTTCGGGGAAAAGGTTTCATATACGTAGGCATAATTTCTCACTACTTAATTACGACATACCTTACCTTAAAATACGCGTTTTGCAAATGTCTTTCTAGCGCCGTTACATTTAGGCTGCCAGCTTTTGTAATATTGAAGTATGAATAAAAAATCCACCAAATACGACACATTTGCTTCCGTTCGCCTGAATTGGAGGCTACGCAACGCGATGTTCATTTGTTGTAGACCACGTGATTATGTGGCTAGCGAATCACAGCACAAAGAAGAGTATCGTCGTCGGCCAATGGTAACCAAACCTTACCGCCGCGCAACATGCAAATAAGAATTTTTGACGTTGGAAATTAAATATGAGGTAATGTTTTTATATACGAAACCGCACAATGGTTACAGGATCTGAAAATTAACGTCTTAACATGAATGTTCAATTATTTAATTTTCGAAATCCCTTGATTACAGTTTCAGACAGAGGATAAAATAAATAAAACAAGCTATACCTAAATCTTCATTTTACGAGGCCAGTAACTGTTACTGACCGGACAAGGGTACATACAAGAACTTGTCAACCATAGAGTAGGTATAGCATGTTTTATTTACCCTGTGCTGTGACCTGTACGAAACAGTGATCAAGTAATTCTAAATCTTCATTTTACGAGGCCAGTAACGGTTACTGACCGGACAAGGATACATACAAGAATCTGTCAACCATAGAGCAGTTATAGCTTGTTTTATTTATTTTATCGTCTGTCTGAAAGTGTAATCAAGGGATTTCGAAAATGAAATAATTGAAAATTCATGTTAAGACGTTAATTTTCATATCCTGTAACCATTGTGCGGTTTCGTATATAAAAAAACATTACCTCATATTTAATTTCCAACGTCAAAAATTCTTATTTGCATGTTGCGCGGCGGTAAGGTTTGGTTACCATTGGCCGACGACGACACTCTTCTTTGTGCTGTGAATCGCTAGCCACATAATCACGTGGTCTACAACAAATGAACATCGCGTTGCGCAGCCTCCAATTCAGGCGATCGGAAGCAAATGTGCCGTATTTGGTGGATTTTTTATTCATACTTCAATATTACAAAAGCTGGCAGCCTAAATGTAACGGCGCTAGAAAGACATTTGCAAAACGCGTATTTTAAGGTATGTCGTAATTAAGTAGTGAGAAATTATGCCTACGTATATGAAACCTTTACCGTTTTCAGTTATGCCGATATTTCGGAAATTTCCAAGAATACTTTCAATCGAAGAATCTCGGCCTGAAGGATATATAACGTACAACTGTAAATCGATTAAGTGTTTCTTAACCGGAGATTCGGACGCTACGCGCCCTCACGTACTAAAAAAACACGCCCTTATCTCCGGTTCAGAAACACTAAATCGGTTACAGTTGCAGTTCGATATATTATACTATTCTTGGAAATTACCGTTTTTTCTTTCGGTATTTCAAATTGCAACCAAATATTGTGTGGAAAACTACAAGAAAGTGTCACAAATTCAACGCACTCAAAAAATAATTTAAATTAACTGCTTCGCGCTTGTCATATCGAATGTGGAGCAAGAATCGAACGTTGGATGTATATCGATTGCAGTGCCGTTTTCTTCGATGTACACGGATTCTTCCAAATTACCGAGGAAGGTTCTGTTGTCATAGATAGAAAAAGAAAAAGTGGATGTACTAATACCATGGGTTACTGGGTGGGGGGGGGGGGGCGAATGGAGTGCAGTTAAATCAGTCATAGAGAGGGGAAAATGAAAGTCAACTAACTGCACTGAGAGCACATTTGGACGAGTATGTTGAAGGAAGTCTATTCGAAAAAGGGTCTATGTAATTTTAAAGCATTCTCTAAAATTGTCACTGAAATGAACAAGCCTTTTTTAAAAAGTTAGTTGACGGTAGATATCATAGATGAGGGAGGGACGGAGATTGGGAGGAGGGGGGTTTAAAATTTACCCACCATCCCGGTAACTAACGTGATTATATTGGCAACAAACAACACTATGATATAAAATCTTTGTGAAGATGTTTATTACAGATCATGAAGTAAATAATTAATGTTTACCCTGCTCAATGGTTGGCAGTTACTTGTATGTACCCTTGTCCGTTCTGTAAAAGCAACTGCGTTCCTAAAACGAAAAATTCAGGACCAAATATTTGCATTGTCACATGATTATCTAATGCTAACGTCACGAGTGTCAACATTATTACTGAGGCTACCAAGGGGGTACGGTAAGTAAAATTTTAACGGGGGGTGGGGGAGGGGTAGATCGGGTTGGGAATTGTTTGCACAAATTTTTCGTGTGTTAGGTGTTTATTAATATTTATCAAAGTTACTTCTATTTCTTATTACTTCTTATATTCAATACAAGACTTGGTTAAATTGTACGACGTTTCTCGCCGGGCTTCAGTGGTTATGTTGGCACCAATGGTAATGGCGGCAGCTCAGATGACCGATAATTTTTTTTTTTTTTAAACTTCAGTTGAAACGAACATTATTTTTTTCTGAACGGGCAAGGGTACATACAAGAACCTGTCAACCATAGTGCAGGCACAGTATTAATTTTGCTGCGAGTGAAACGAGCAGCAATAACATTTACTCTTAGCAATTCTACACTTCATTGTTTATCTGTTGCCAACATAAGCACTAGAGCCCGGCGAGAAGCGTTGTAAAGTTTACCACAAGACTTCCATCTTTTTTTTTTTTTTTTTTTTTTTTTTTCGTTGGTTTTCAATGATATGTGAAAATAATTTCTCCAACGTCAGTCACACGCGTAAATGGTAAGATTACATAACAACTTGTTAACGCTATTATAGTATTACGTAACTGATTTTTAATTTTCTTAATTGCTACGATATGGATACATATTACTTATTGTTTTGTTTAGTCCTTGTATAATAGGCTAATTTCATTTCCGCACGTAAAACTGATTTATAGCTTTCAGTTCCATTTACGATATTTATCTGTTTGCATTCCGTGAATTTCATTTATTTCTTTATTGCATACAATACATTGACCTGGACATCATTGTTAGCAGCATAAAACGCGGATCTCTTTGCATTTCACGAGATTGTTGTCAAAAAACCACATATGGGATTGCTCTGACTTTCATAAATGATGTATCTGTTTGATTCCCGTGTTTTTCTCATACTTTCGTTTTTTATTTTACTACACATAGTTTTTTTAAGAATATATTGATCTCTGGGTAAAACTTTACCTACCTTACAGGCGGCCTCGTGTATTTATGTTGGTAACATCAACATGGTATAAATTTTTTCCAAGATGTTAATATTCTTAGAAATCCACTTATAATGCTCTATTTTTTTGTACAGGGCATGAGGTAAAGAAACAATGCTGTTTCTGCTATGTAGACAATTTCTTGTACGTATCCTTTCTGATCAATAAAAGTAATTGCTCTCGTAAAACGAAGATTTCCTAACAAAACATTTGAATTAGCACAAAATTGGCTAATGGCATAGTCACATGATTGCCAACGTTATCACCCGTCCCTGCCACGTCTGTAACGTATCTAGGCATCGTTGTAAGCGGCACATATGAGTGTTTGGTTGGTTTATTGTTTGAGGGGGACAAAACTGCAAAGGTCATCAGTCCCTCACATATGAGTAAAAAAATGTGAGGATTTGGTATCGATAACTAGATCTGACCTAGATAGGTCAAGTCCAGAAACCGAAACTCACGAATGATATTTGAAAAAAAAAAAAAAAAAAATAATTCTAACAGCTGTAGAGTTGGCCACTGTTTGATTGTTTGGAAATAATGTTTCTATAAGCAAAACTTTTTCAGTGTTTCAAAACCGCCATGTTTGACGGTTTCGAAACTGCCGTGTATCATTCCGCTGTGTTCCAGACCGCATTTGCGATCGAACTGAAACTGTTTTATCCTGTCGGTTTCACTGTTTTAAAAAAATCGGTGTTTCAGACCGCTTATGCAGGTTGGCAGAACAGACGAATAGCTTCGAAATAGTGGTGTTTCATTTTGCTGAAGCTCATCACAGATACATATTTAAATTACTGCCGGTAGTATATGAATAGTTTAAAGAGCGTCAAAAATCTTGCGACAGAGGTAAGTTTTCAGCTTAAAATTACTGAAATTAAGATTCGTTTCTAAAGTTACTGCTGTATTTAGAAATGATATAATGTTTGCTTTATAAACGTAAATGAATAATAAAACAACGTTCACTATTTGCATTAAAGTATCCAATAAAATTTTAGATATATCTGTCCATGTGCGATAGTCATGTATTAAAATACACAACCAAACGAATAACTTCCATTAAAAAAAATAAACATAGACCCTGAAATGACAGCTTTTATACTAACAAGGGGAGATCGCAAATTTAATCGCATGTTAAAGAGTAAGAACCCATACCGTTAGTTTCTTGCTAGCGAAAACGAAGCTACCTACCATCGTTACAACGTTGCCCGGATGCCCATGCAAAAAATAAACCATATTTATTAAAATATATAAATACATGCAAATCTATCATAATGTTCCGTATTTGATGAATTTCGTATTAGTAATTGCTTTTTACGAAAGTTTGGATGGTAAATGAAACCGCGCATTTCGGATATCTCCAAAACTCGATTATTAAGATAAGGTTTATTTTAGTTAAGTACCCAGCAATGTGATATATAATCTTAAGCCTTCACAAATTGTTAACCCAATAAATTTTATGTAGTAATATATCTTGTAAAAATCACACGCAGGTTAGCACACAACACGTATCAAAATTAGGCACTAAATAAAGGAAAGCAAATGTATTGGTTGTAGGTACTTTTACTTACCGTCCTGGCGACCTTGCGTGATAATGTTGGCAATCGTGTGACGTCGGGATTAGCCAATCGCGTGACATAGCAAATGTTTTTTCATGAAATCTTCGTTACTGAGCGGAAAAGGTTACATACAAGAACCTGTCAACGATAGAGCAGGAACAGCATTACTTATTTACTTCTTCCTCTGTACTAATCATGCGTTCTATGTGGATTTCTGAGAATGTTAACATCTTGGCAAAGATTTTCTACCGTGTTGTTAATGTTGCCAATATAATATCGTGGATGGTAGGTAAAATTTTACTACTACCTTAATAAAAAAACAATATATTAGACATTAAGAAGTTAGCCCTCAACTAATGGAAAAGATGAAACGTTACTTATTGCGAAAGCAGTGCAATTGGTGCATGAAATATAAAACTGCCGAGGAATCTGAATAAAAGTTTAATTTTTTCTCCTATATTTGCTTTCCTCTGACTGTGGTTCTATAGCAATATCTGTACAGTACACATACTATTACAAAATACTGTTTCGTGGTTTCGAACACTGCCTTCGTGAAATGAAAGCCGTAGCATAGCCATGATGATATCAAACATTGAGGCGGGAATGAGGCGCCTGATTGGTGGGTAGGCTTATGAAATGGATTTTGAATTTATTCCAAACGTCGGCCTACCAATCAGGTGCCTCAATCCCGCCTCAGTGAGTGACGTCATCACGACTATGCTACGGCCTTGATTTCACCAAGGCAGTGTTTCATGAAGGCAGTGTTTCGAAACCTCACACTACGGTTTCATTTGTTTCGAAACCATCAGATATTTCATTTTTCCGATCTCTAAACAGCAGGAATCGGAAACTAGACTTAACCTCTATAGGTCAAGTCTAGATAGCGATACCTAATAAATACTGGTGAACCATAAAATATGAAGGGCTGGTATCGGAAATGAGACTTGACCAATGTAGGTTAAGTATAGATAGCGATACCAACTATAACTGAAATATGTTTCAGCGATTTATTTTGTTTCAATTTAGTATGCCCCCGCCAAAAACCCCAATTTCCCGGGTAGTCCCTTTATATTCTATAAATATTTTATAACGTTGAGATAATTATTCTCTTGCCACATTTTCATAATTTCGCTGCATATTTTACTCGTTATCAAATACTCTCTTTTGTTCTTTAAAGTACATAAAGTTGCGTAATTTCATTTCACTCTAATTTGAATCGTATACACATGCGTATATTCTAACCGAGGAGGGTAGAATCTCTGGAGGTGCCCTAACTCTGAAAACGTGAAGCCAGCAAAAAGGCCCATCCCGGCATTTGTATGTGCCCAGGACATTGGTTGTACTGTGTGGAAAAGTAGTTATAATCGTTGAAATGGATGTCATATCTAAGTAAATGTTTCGATATGACTACCAGTTTCGTGGCTTTACCTAAAGGGGGCAATATTCAAACAGGTTTTTAAGCGAGAAATCCTTGTTTTGCGAACAAAAAACATGGCCCCGTGGCTTCGAACAATGCCTGTTATCAGCATAGATAACGCCACCTCCCCATATACTAACCTATTAGATTCTAAAGAAAAAGAATTATTAATACAGTCAATTGTTTATTATACTACGTTCTTTATAACAAAAGTAACATTAACGTAACGTCTCTGGATAACGTATGACGTCATTGTTCAAAGCCGACGAGTGGTATCGGACACGCGACTTCATCCGAAATTTCAGCACGAGATACTAGGAACACAGCGAAAACAATCCATCTACGTTTTATCAACACCTTGTCACTGAAAACACGAAATGGAACTTAAAATATTACACATTATACAGAAAAATCATTCACTGACTATTTTCGAAGAAATCGATATTTATTCACATATATACAACAACTGCAACTATATATTAAACGAACAAACAGACCTTAAACATCAATAATACATCGAAAATGTTATTAAAATTATAGACAGGCATGAAAACGGTTAACACACCGAAGATAAATTAATAATCCAAACTAAAAATTCCGTATACAACGATAATAAATAGTCCACTGACATGTGAAGTGTAAATTATCTGTTTACTACATAGACTACGTAGACTGACAAAGTAGCTGGTTTTAGTGAAGCCAGACGCCGCTATCTTACCAACACAAATGTCAAGAAGTTTGTGTATGTTACTTAGATAATTTCTGAACTAAAATGACATTTTAATCTTTTCGCCGTGATTTAAAAAGGTTCCGAAGTTAGTATTTGTGTACTAGCTTTATTTTACGCAGAAATTGTAGATTCGTGTTGTAAGATTAACGTCAAGATATATATAGGTACGCCCACGTAAGCAGATTGCACTTTTCGTAAGAACACTCCAACGGAAACGGACACTTAAGTTATCAACAACAAACAGCCATCTTTGCGTACAGAAGCACTCTTATAGTAAGCATAATACTTTAAAAAATAAGTTCATTCAAACTGGAGACAGATTAATAAATACAGTAACACCACTAAATGTACTTCTTATTACCATTATGTAGAGGTACTGTTATCACTTTACTCCTATTTCTTAAGACTATTTTATCTTAGTAGTTGTTTACAAGCCCTTAATTGTAGTAATATGGCGACGACTGCTTCAATGAAACCAGTGTTACTGCATAGGGCATTGCCAGTCAAATTAATGTATGTGTGTGGGTTACCGGGGAAACTCATAAACACACCAAAGATAAAATAGTACCAAATCCAATGTAAAGTTTCCACATACAAACACAATAAATAACACACAGACATTGGCACGTATATGGTTTAACTTGTGATATCTTTGACGTGTTGCTGCAGGCTATCGAAAACGACAACAGAAAAAAAAGAAAGAAAAAAAAAAAAAAAAAAAAAAAGAAAAGAAAAAGAAAATAAATAATAAAGGTAGCATACAAACAGCTAATAATAAAGAAACAACTGGAATATTTTCCAAAATAAACATCATGGCAGCAGTATAAATAATGATATTACAAGTAAGTCAAATATTAAACAAATTTAGCCGGCCGCGGTGGCCGAGGGGACTGAGGCGCTCCAGTCACGGTCTGCACGGCCACTACGGTCGGGGGTTCCAATGCCCCCTCGGGCATGGATATTTGTACCGTCCTTAGTATTAGCTAGTTCATAAGTAGTTTGTAAGCTTAGGGACTGATGACCCCGTAGTTAAGTCCCATAAGCTATACAAACATTTGATTAAACAAATTTAAATTACAAATAAGAATATGTGTAAGAGTTCAACGACAACATCTTATGGTATTCGTAGAAGCACCTGAAGATATCAAGGATCGAAATGAATTCTTTGTGAGAACGTAATAAACACCCTATAGCATTATAAGAAATAATATATTATTTATTAGATATGTCTCTCAAAGGATATTTTACGCTGCAGGCCCCACAGAAAGAAAATTACTTGTTTTCACATGGGGCTGTAATTTCTATCACATGATCATTGTACAACGCGGTTTTGCACATTTTGGGTGCCTTTTCCTTATTGAAAATCCATAACAATCGCTTTATGCTGCAGCTGTTGTATTTGCTGATTTAGTTGGCGTGTTTTTGTGTCAGTTGCTGGTAGGTGTTGTAAACGTACCACATGAACATATAAAAATTACTGCCGGCGCCTGGGTTCGAACTCGGACCACTGCGGTGGAGTAGCCCAGCGGTCTAAGGCGGCTCGCTGTGGAGCGCGCGGTTGCTCGCCGTCGGAGGTTCGAGTCCTCCCTGGGGCAAGGATATGTGTGTGTCGTCCTTAAGTTAGTTTATCTTAGTTTAAGTAGTTTGTAAGCTACGGACTGATGACCACACAGTTTGGTTCGATAGATTTACAAACTTTTGAACTCGGACCTCCTAATTACTAAGTCTTGCACCACACAGGCACATGGGCTTCACACACCTGCATGGATTACTCAAGCACAAACTCCGAAGCAATTTCCGATCTGTCCTGCTACTTTAAGCATGGCGCATACTACACCTGTATTCCGCCAAGAGCCCGGTCCTGGCATGCATCTGCACTGAAAGACGCACCAAACATTGACTTGGTTTACAATTAAGATTTGTAACGTTCAAATGAAATTGTAGCTTGGACGGTGACTCTGCTTGAGTAGTCCGTACAGTTGTGTCTAGCCCATGTGCCTGAGTGGTGAAAGAGTTAGTGCAACTGTCTCATAAGCAAGAGACCCGGCTTAGAATCCCGATCCCGGCACAGATTTCCTCATATTTTCTCATATGATTATAATTCGTACCAGCAGCTGATACAAGAATATCCAATGAAAATCATAACTGTTTAAGTTGAATATGGTATATGCTGCGGTGGAGTGGCCGAACGTTCTAAGGCGCCTTTCTGGGGAGCACGCGGTTGCTCACCGTCGGAGTTTCGAGTCCTCCCTCAGGCATGCGTGTGTGTGTTATCCTTAGGTTAGTTTAACATAGTTTAAGTAGTTTGTAAGCCTAGGGACTAATAACCAAAGAAGTCCCATAGATTTACAAACGTTTTAAAGTTGAAATTTAAACCTTTCCAGTACACATTTTATTCGTTTGTGAACGAAGGTATTTCTTTGCATAATCCTATTCATAATGATTGAAATAATGTATTTTTTTTAATCTGAATTTTTTTATTTTTTGTAGGGAAATGTGGGATGACCTAATATGGCATCATTGATCGGGATGTTTCCTTTACCGTGCTTGACACCTTTTTCAAACTGTTTACTAATTTAGACATTTTACAATAATTTATTAATGAAATTTTCAAATTATTTTGTTGTCTTTACCTTGATGTAATATTTTGAAAGGATTGCGTTTTAGCCTAATGCTCCTCTGTTTCCTCGAAGTAATGTTTTCCAAGCTAAGCGGAATGAATTTTTTGAAGTCCTGTAGTGTTCTTTATAATCTTTGGTCAAATGGCTGAGCCGAGAGTAACAGATAAAGGTGATTATGCCATATGGCATTCTTGGGATGGAAAGGGTTAAATGTTCTGAGCTTAGTTTCAATAATCGTTCTTTTTTTTTCTAGGTACCAAACTGCGCGGTGGAAGAAACAGCATTATACTTTCTTCGACATCGAGGATTTTATGCGGTGAGTTGCATACTATTCTCATTATATTACTTCATTCCATCCTGGACTTCCCATTGTAAAATTTTTGAGAAAGAGGATTATCTCGGTTTGAGAAGTATGAATCAGGTAACGGGTAATTGCTGAGCGATTTGCCGCGCCTTTTAATGGATTTCGCGGTTGCTCCTGTCGGATGTTCGTGTCCTCCATCGCGCGTGCGCGCGCGTGTGACTGTGTGTGTGTTGTCCTTAGAAAATCTAGAGACCGATGATCTTAGCATTTAGGTCCCTTAGACTTTACGTACATTTGCTTCAATAAGAACAAAAACCCGTCTAGTTCGATAAAACTGTATTTATTTACTAGCTGGCACCCGACGGGTTGCTGCCGCAGGAGAAATAATTGTGCAACTAATATTTGAAAGTTGAAAGTGACAGCTGCTTGTTTAATTATGCATTATAGCAATAAATATTCATTTTATAGTTGATAATGAATACATTTATTGAATTTCAACGTTACATAAAGGAGAAGTATAAAAAACATTAATTTCATTTTGTTGACTTCACTTTTCAAGATCTGTAGGGTAGACAATACTTTTTGTTTTTCCGTCTTCGCCGCGGCGGATTAGCCGCGCGTGCTGGAGCGCCGTGTTGTGGTGCGCGCTGCAGTCTGCCGTCTGGGGTTCGAATCCCCCCTCGGGCATGGATGTTTGTGTCGTCTTTAGTATAAGGTAGTTCATAAGTAGTTTGTAAGTTTAGGGACTGATGACCCCGCAGTTAAGTCCCTTAAGCCTTACAAATATTTGAGCATTTTTTCCGTCTTCTATAAAAACAAACAAATTTCTTGGATGTCTGACTCGTGAGCACGCAACATACAACTGGTAAATGTGAAACACATTCATTCGCGCAATTACAAGCACAAGTACGATACACGCTTCTGTAACCAAAATATCGTTTGTCGATTCACTGCAAAAATAAAAATTTTCTGTTTCCACTAGAAAAAACAAACGACATACAGAGCATGCCAGGCCACAGAAATGGCTATTTTTCAAAAACTTTCGTAAGAAATGTTACTGTAAAAAAGTGTAAATATAAGCAGTGACAACAAGTGACAATGTGCTACAAACCACACATGAAGACGAAAACATAAAAAAAAATTCCTGACCACTTAAGATGCTTTAGAATAAAGTGAAACGCGTCTGGTCTAAAGTAGACTAATTTACAGTTGCATAAGACGGTCCCATAACCTATACAAATTACGATTAGATGTAACTCACATTTATCGGCATCGAAGTGAGTATGACACAAAAAAAAGCTGATCTGTTTATTTGTGTAACATTCAAACATATTACTACTTCAATGACCCTCGTCTCCTCTCTCCTCTTTCTGTCCTTCTCCTCCTCCATCTATATATGAAAACATACATATATTCGCCAAGTTTCATTGTGAGTCTTCGAACAGTGTCAAAATCGCAAGGTACCCTTCACCATCCCAAATTCACTGGCTTGCAGATCATAAAAATCTTCTTCATGAAAACTTACATTTATGTGCTGACTTTCATAGTGTGCAGTGATGAGTTTTGATTTTTGTTGTAACGTACCCTCCGCCATGCAACTATGGAGACTTACCAAAGGTAGCCCATGTACTAATTCGGGGTTTAAGCTATCTTCGTCCCACATTTCATTCAATTCTGTCCAGCCGTTTCAGCGTGAAGAGTAACAAACCTGTTGACCCACTGTAAGGAATCCTCCGCCATGCACTGTACGATGGCTTCCTCATGCGTTAATTCAGGGTATAAGCTATCTGCATTCCGAATTTCATTCAAATCCGTCCAACTGTTTCAGCTTTAAGAGAAACAAACTTATTAACCCATTGTAAGGTACACTCCGCCACGCAGCACCATACGGTGGCTTACGAAAGGTAGCCCATGTATTAATCATATTATAAGCTTCTTCATTTCCAAATGTGATTCATATCCGTCCAGCCATTTCGGAGTGAAGGCGTAAGAAACGAATTAACTAATTGTAGAGCACCCTACGCCATGCAACCTTCGCGAGAGTGCAAGCAATGAGTTGACAAAGTTTAATCGCAATCGGATGTACGGTATGACCGTATTTAAATGGGAGTAAATTGACGGATACTGTGAGCTATTATAAAATACCACTATTTAACTGTTGACATGATAAAATAGCTACGTTACATTAGTAGGGATAGACATATATGTCATAAAACAAGCGGAGGTTAAAAGTAATAGAATATGTACAATTGTCATAAAGTGCTTCTTTTTTAAATTTCCTTACACACAAGTCATAAAACACCCTGGAGCTAAAATGAAAAAGACAGATGAAGTTATAAACAATTATCATAAAATGGAGTAAGGGAATATGACAGATAAAATATACACAATTGTCATAAAGTGGAGTAAGAGCGATTATTACTATTATTATTATTCTTGTTGTTAAAAGGTTAAGCAGTCAACAATCCGAAGATTGGTTTGAACACCACAGATTGTTTTAAAATCGGGTATTTCGATGACTGTGTGAGCCATAGTTACTTGCGAGTTGACGGCCTGCCTCTTTAAAAACCGTACCGTTTCTTCCGGTAACTGTGCATCTGTGGAAAGGCATGTTGGTTCTCGATGAGGAGACACAAAGGAAAATGTGCCCAAAAGGGACAGCTCGCAGGAAAATGCGGCATGCGGAGAAAGAGTATCGCGGTCACGCGCTGTCACGGATGCGCCATATTTCTTCCGGGAGGCTACCCGAAAATGTTAGCAGGCAGCAGGAAAGCCGAGAACGAGAGCTGAGTAACAAAATTAGGCGGCAGCGGCGCAGGGCCAGCGGTTGCGCCACGCACTGCCGCAGCGGCCAGGGACACCCCTGCAAACGGACGTCTGTCAACAGCCCCACAAATATTCACCCACCTGCCGCGAATCCGTGAGCGCCCGTATCGATAACTCACTCTTCCCCCCCCCCCCCCCCCCACCCTGCAAGAACGCTAATCTCCCGTCTGCTATTTACCTCCACCAGAATTGAGGTATCTGCGTATAGACTTGTGACTTTACGCTGTATCCTTCCAACACAATTTATCATAGGTAAGATTAAAGCAAGTGTAACTATACAGTGTACGAACCTGCGTACTGTGCTATGATTTAGAAGTTTGGCTCGATGTTATCTTTGCCGCGGCGGAATGGCCGAGCGCATTGAGGCCCTATGCTCTGATGCGCGAGGCCATTCCACGTCGGGGGTTCGAATCGTCCTTCGGTGTTGGATGTTCGTGTTGCCTTTAGTATAAGTTAGTTCACAAGTAGTTCGTAAGTTTAGGGACTGATGACCTCGCAGTTAAGTCCCATAAGCTTGACAAACATTTGAACATTTTGATGTTTTCTTAGGGTCGAACCGTACATCAGTTTCTGGCGCATGAAAGCAATCTTCATTACAGATATTATCTTTTACCTGTGATCCTGTAGTTAAAAAACACTTCATGTATAGCTTTAAATTTACGAAACAGATAAGAAATCGTCTAATATATAAAACAGAATGTCCGTATGTTTGTATGTCTTGCATACAAATTTACAGTTTTGTTCCAATCTTTATGAAATTTTGTACACGTAAGCTTCAATCCACGAGGACGGTCGCTGTAAGTGTAAGAAGCACGTACGATATGTAGTTCTCGAGATATGACGTCATAAACAATGAGATGCGCGAAAAACTGCTGCATTTTGTGACAATGCTGCTCATGTTCTCCCAAACCATTGGACCGATTTCAACCAAATTTGGTACACACATTCCTTACCGTGAGGTAACAATTGCTGCATGGTTAAGAATCACATAAGGCACATGGTTCAAAAGATATTACGTCATAACCAATAGAAATCGCAAGAAATGCCATATAATGCGGCGAGACTTTATAAATACACTATTTGAGAATAAGAAGACTTAGCTACTTGCAACAAACTTTAAACATAATTTCAAACCTTTATAAAAATTATCTCGCTGACAACCATAGCAAAATGATGAAAGGAAAAGTTTCTCGCTTACTACTTTTTCGCTGTTTATGGAGTAAAACTACGGCATTCGGTATGACGCTACAATTTTTAATTTTTACACTACAAATTGTAGCAGCAGGAAATTTTATAGACAGTATACATACACATAGTTGAATGTACCTTCGTAATTGTATCACAGTACGGCACGTAGTCTATGAGATATGAGCACATAAACAGTAACATTCCTGCAAAACCACCCCTTCAAGCACCAAGTTTTAATCTATTACTTCTTTACTACTAATTGTATTCCCAACAAATTTTACAGACATATAGCCCTGATACAAATGAATATAAGCCTGAAAAATGCCAGGAAGAAATAAATAACATACCCGAGCAACGCCGGGTTTTCAGCTAGTCTTTATCTGTAAATCAGAGTGCCCGTATGTTTGTGTCTACGTGTTGCATAGAAATCTACAGTTTTGTTCCAATCTTCATGAAATTTGGCACACGTAAACTTCAATCCATGAGGACGGTCGCCGTAAGCATAATAATTACGTACAACACGTAGTTCACGAGATATGACGTCATAAACAACGAGATGCGCGGAAAACTGCTGCATTAAATGAGAATGCCGCTCATTTTCTCCTAAACCACTGGATAGATTTAAACCAAATTTGGTACACATATTCCTTATATAAGATAACAGTTGCTGTAGCAGTACAAACAACATACGAAACTTGGTTCAGTAGATATAAAGTCATAAACAATATAGTTCCAAAAAACTGCCACTTAATGCGGCAAAACTTTATAAATACACTGTATGAGAAATACAGTAGTTAGCGACTTGCAACCAACTTTGAACATAGTTTCAAACCGTTATTAAACTTTTTCTCGCCGACAACCACATCAAAATAATGCAAGGAGAAAAGTTTCTCGCTTACTATTATTCCGCTTTTCATGGAATAAAACTACGGCATTCGGTATGACGTTGCAGTTTATAATTTCTACCCTATAAATTGTACCTGCAGGAAATTTTACTGGCAGTATACATACATATAGCTGAATATACCTTCGAAATTGTATCACAGTTCGACACGTAGTTCATGAGATATGGGCACCCAAACAGTAACGTTTATGGAAAATCGCCCCATCAGGCACCAAGTTTTAATATATTACTTCTTTACTACTAACTGTATTCGCAACATATGTTACAGACATACAGTACGTACACAATTGAATACTTACCTGAAAAATTATACGGTTGTAAAACATATAACTGAATAAATATGAGACCGTACGCATTTTATATGTCATTTGTATTTGTATTTTGGCGAGATAGCCTTATTTCTTATTTATTCTTCGATAAATATAGCATGTTTTCAGAAGAAAGGAGATCGACAGAGAGAGAAGGGATAGGAGAAGTACTAACTCATGGCAGGTTAAAATAAGTAAATACCACACAAAACAGTACCTGTATATACAAAAATAAATAAATTAATTAAATAAAAAAAGTAGAAGGTGCCATCTGTTGACAATTTGTTTAACTAACATGAACGACACCTCTTCTAGTTGTTTAGATTCTTTATGCAAGCCAAAGACCTTCTTTGATGCAACCATAGTTTATCACACGATATCGGTTATACATGTCGATGTAAAGCATAGTTTATCAAACGAATTCGGTTATACTCGTCGATGTAACGATGGAAAATACACAAATAATTTAACTGACAGGTACGACAGCTCTTGCAGTTGTTTAGATTATTTACGAAAGCGTAGTTTACCACGAGGTTTCTCTGTCACACGTTGATGCACAACAGCTGTTGGATTTGTTCACTTTGTTCAAGCAAGCGTTGTGTACTGCTTTCTTACGAGTGCAGTCATTCACTGATATTTATGTGTGTGCTAAAGATACATATAGCCAAAAAGTAAAAGATGATCACATTATATTTACTAACATTGCTTTCAAAGAAGTTTTGTAAAATAAACAAGTTTTCAAAAATTAAATAAACATGAAAAAGTCAAAATCTATTTTTATGTGTTTCATAGTTAATCAAATCGTTTTACAATAGTTGTTGTTGTAACAGAGACTTTTGGGTCAAGATAAATGGAACACCTGTCTGTTCACCCAGGTCTGAGAAACTCGGCTGTTCTTTTATAGTTTGACAGCCGAGTATCTCATTTGTAACTGCTATTTTATACCTTGACTACTATCTTACACCTTGACTTCAGAATTGATTTTATATGTAAGTCAATAATTACTTATTGAATAATTTTAACGAAAATGATCCCCACCAATCAGATGATTTTAAGTACATTATATAAAGCCTCAGGAAGCTACTATCTCTTAGTAACGACTGTGAACATTCGTTCATCACAGGACAGGTTACTCTGTAACTTCATAAATTTTGTATGTTTTTCATATTTTCCATTAACTTTTTAGATATCTTACTTTGTAAATAGTAGCATACATTCAGTTGTAACATTTGTTTAACAGATCTGAAGATGGGCTGTTGTCCCAAAACCCGTTATGTTCTAGAAAATAAAAGAGATCTGGAGACTGATATTCAAGAATTTTAAAATTTTACTGTTACTGTACTTATCTGAAAAACACTCAGAAGAATAAAGATGTGTGTTATCCACGACAAATATCACATTTATAACGGTCATACCATTAAAAAACCGAAGTTGATCGAAACTAGTAACCGATTAATAAAAACAGGAAATGTGACTCAATAGTATATGTGTCAAAGCAGAGTGTAGATTTCGTAACAACTCTCAAAAATACGTGTTATCCATAATAAACACTACTGAAAGAATCTCTGAAGTTCAATGAAATTGGTACTATTATTATTACAGTAAATCAATACAACTCATTACTCTACGGCATGTGTCAAAATTACTCCAGCTGAAAAAAGTATAGCCACATACAACACACGAATTTCCAATATTTCAAAAGTCTAAAGACAGCGTAGTTACTTCAGTTGATTGGTATTTTTAACTGTTTTCCGTAATAACGCAAACGACAGCTTACACGTTTATAGTATAGAAATATGGCGGCGAGACTTCACTGACACCAATGATATTGTATATGGCAGAATCGCGTGATTCCCTTCTGACAGTTACCGTCATTTCGAGCTGAGATGCAGCTCAGCTGTAGATTCATAGATCACTGCCACAAATTTTCTTTTCTAAGGTATTCAACAGTGTCTAAATAATATTTACTACGAGTACTCTGTATGCAAAGTAGTTGAATACCACTGTATCACCCATTCGTGTAAATAACTGGTTTATTTGCTTAAGTATTACATGTCTAATAGCCCAAAAATACGTGTAATAGCACACGCTTGGGCAACACTGATCATTGTATAAAAAAGCTGTCATAACAAAAGAAAGAGCTCTTTTAGTAGCGGTAGCAAAAGCCAAAAAGAGCGGACGAACTAAAAAGAGCGACCTAATTCGCGGCCAAGCTGCGAACTAAAAGAAGAGCTACCGGTCGCGAACAAAAATATGCGCGATCGGTCGTGAATTAAAATATGTGCGATCGGTCGCGAAATAAAATATGCGGGATCGGTCGCGAACTATAATGCCAGACGTTTCACGCTTGTTAGTTCGTTGGATTCTTTTCCGAAGAGGGACGGGCAATAGCGATAGGGCGCGCGGCAGAATTAAAAATCACGTGTTTGCCTTCTGCTGATGAGAGCCATTTCGAGGTGAGCGTCTGCCTGCTAGATTTCATACTTCAGTGCTACAAAATTTCTGTTTTGAAGTATTCTGCACTCAGCAATATCTGACTAATAAATTCCATAATGCCAAGATATAGAGATAACTCTAAACTTAAACGCGAGAAATTATCCACAAACTTTATTTTTGGTTTGCGTGATATCGTTAGCGGCTCACGCAGCAAACGCATGAAGCAGCTAGGTGGGGGAACTTCTCCCTCCACCTGCATTCGCAGACCACGCCGCTCAGCCGTCACTGGGAGCGGTGAACTGAAACAACGGCAGAGCCGCGAACTAAAGTGAGCGTTCCCGATCGCGAACTATTATGCGCAAGTCTACTTTATAGCAACTTGGGGCAACCGTTTCGTAAGTATTAGTCGCATTGTAGATGACTCTTTACTAGCACTATCTATTCGACAGGCTCAACGTCGACAATCGAATGCGCGGTCAGTGTGTCGACGGCTTAAGATCGACGAGTTTCTCGATAGCTGGACGCTGTGCAGTAGATTAGGGATGGGAAAAACTGCCCGGTAAAAACAGATACCGGTATTTTAGTTTTGAATAACCGGTTTCTTTTCGGTATTTATTTGGTGTCGGTTGTAACCGGTTTTTTTAGTTATTACCAAGAACCGGGTAAAAAAACCTGTACTACTACTTCCTGCAATACTGGTTCAAAATGTGCTTTTTGTAAATAATTTAAAAAAATTAAAACTAGTAGACCCTAATATTTAGGGCTATTCCTAAAATTTCCACTGCTGTGAAACATTAGGTCTTCTCAGTAACTAAGAAAGCGATCAGTGATAATTTAAAAATAATCCCGGCAGTCAGAAACACGCAACAAACGCGTGGCATAAGAACTTAAGAACTGGTGCAGCTGTTGAGGCATCGATGCACCTGCTGCCGTGTGGCGTGGCCTATTAGACGACGCGCGTGCACCGGCAGTGTACAAGACTTGCCTCCGACAGGTCAAGCGGCAGTACCTTGCTGTCGTCGCCAGACATAAGTTGTGTCTTAAATGGCACCATCCCGAGTGTGGAAGTAGTTCACAAAGTACAGTAGCAGTGAGGTACGATGTTCCATTTGCTTTAAAAAGCTGAAAACGGGTGGAGGTACTAGAAAGATGCTGTGTCATTTAAGGAGAAAACATCCAAAATGTTTCTTGGAAGAGAAGGTAAATTCGATTCAAATACCTATTATGTAAGCTTGGAATAATAACTTTTAATGTATTATCATATTGATATGCTAACAAGTTTTATTAATGTGATTCCTTCTAAGCGAGGGGCTTTTTTTAATAATCAATATGGGTTTAAGGTAACATTGATCATGTGGTGCCTCGCAAGGTAGCCGTACGGTCTAAGGCTCCATGTTACGGACTGCACGGCTGCTCCAGTCGGAGGTTCGAGTCCTCCCTCCTCCCTCACTCATGAATGTGTTGTCCTTAGCGTTAGTTTAAGTTAGATGAATTAGTTTTTATGTCTAGGGACCGATGACCTAAGCAGTTAGGTCTGATAAGAACTCACACCCATTTGAACGTTCTTTGATCATGTGGTACACAGCTTTCGTAGTTCAATTTGCGTAAATTTACACTGACAACAATCATACTGTTAGTCGGATCTGTGACTTTATTTTTCAAAATACTTCTGCAGCACTGATTGAAGTTCATTTACTGAGTGTAACATATATATATTATTCGTATGCGCTGGCTCACAAGTCCAACTTACGGAGTGGTTGGCTTAATATTCGCAACTGTCGGATGGAAATACTAGGTCAGTAAAACTGTATGATTCGTATAACGTCTTCTACGGCCTCCTGGCTAGGCTTACACACACTCAAGAAGGTGTAGTATTAGGAGGGGATGTTGCAAAATATGGAGAGACTAGTGATTTGTCGTATAATGTAAATTTACCTGAATTTTAACTAAATTTCGTAAGTTTGTTTCGGCCGAAACTAGAAGAACCGAAAATTCGATTACGGTTTCTGTTTCGGCCGCAAAATATGTTTCGGTCGAACTTTACTGGAAATAATAGCAATAAAAAACCAAAAACCGGTTATTTAAAAAACCGGTTACCTTGGGCAATTTTTACAGTACGGTTAAACCGGAGATGAAAAGAACCGGTATAACCGGAAACCGGTTGTTTTTGCAACAACCGCCATCCCTACAGTGGATGAATGAAGAGGCGACAAGTGTAATTGTTTGCAGAGGAGCCGCTAGCGCCCGCGTCCTGGTCAGTAACAGTAGCCACGAGCCTGGCGTTGGTGGGCCCACCGTTACGGGCGCATTCCGGCCGCCAGCGCGGGATGAATGGAACGCGCGTCACCGCATACTGGCGTGACGTCACGCCGCACTGCGCATGCGTGCCGCGCATCGCGCCGGACGGCCGGCCCCGCGTTTAGCTCTGAGCGCTAAACACAATGCCGTCACGCGCTCCACTCAGGTCAACGAATAGGCTAGAGCTCCTAAAAACACAGGCTGGCGCATCCGCCATTTTCATTCCGTGCGAATGCTAAACACAACACGTAGCTTATACGAACAGTATTGTTTTGTTCAAGTTGTGCTGTTACCAGGGATGGAGTGTTGGGGTATCAGAACAGTAAGAAGCGAATTTCTATTTTAATTTCTTTTTTTATTATTAAAAAAAGAAGAAAAAATTAACAATAATAATAATTGACAATTATTAATTAATGTTGTGAAGAAAAAAAATTCATCTGTGGAACTAAAAGAAAAGAAAGTGGAAGAGCAGTATCTTTGCTTGTTAATTAGCAGTCAGTCTTGTCTTGTCTTCTCGAGCAGTTAGAAGTGATGAGCTGTCTCGGGTTGTTTTTTTTTGTAAACTCTCAGTTGTGATATAAATGTTTTTAGAAAAATACAGATCTTTCTCAAGAGTGAAAAGTTTCGTCTTAGTTCATTACTTAGGCCTTAAAGTGAACCACATAATGACCCTGAGATGTGATGAAGCAATCAACAATAAGAAGATATTCAGAAAACTGTCGGTATTCTTTTTTTTTTTTTTTTTTTTTACATGTGATTATTCTAAAGTTTTTTGAAGTTTATTAATATTGACTGCAGTTCTTCATTGCTAATTTTCATTAACAATTTGTGATATAATGATGTTTCACAATGTTTAGTGAAATATTTTGGAAGTGCCGGCATAGAGCCTTAGGTGGTTCTACTTTGAGCTTGCATTCCGCTCTTGTTTACATCGATATGTGGATTAGACACAAAAATCTCGCGTTTTCTTTACTTACTGCTGTTTTTCTTTTCTGTCCCAATAAAGATAAAAGCGCAAGAAACATATGTATTTCTGTGATACTACGTTTAATTCTGCCGAAAATGATCATTAAGATAAAAAATTTTAAGCGATCTTGGCTCCTATTTCAATAATGACTGTCAATATGCGAGATTGTTTGCCGTCCGCTGTGACAAATACACCACATCTGATTGTCGTATTCACATTGCTGAAAGTACTTCTATTACGTTATTGAAAAAGTGTCAGAACGTATTAAAAACACTAAAACGAAGAGAGAATATTAGTGTACAGGATCTTAAGTTTACCGGCGTACAGGCACACAGTGCCGATGTTGGCAACAACTGTTGAATGTTATTGGAAAACTTAATCGTATAGAATGAGGGGAATAATCCTTTGTGTTGACTATCAAATAAATAATTCTGTTCCTTCTCTAGGTTGACGGGCTTTTATATGTAACAGCACCCTTGTCTTGTCAGTAATTTAATAATCATTGTGAAGCAAACATTTCGTTGCCAACATTAGCACACTACGACGCCGCAGCCGTCAGTATAATTTACACAGTATTCTTTGTCAGTTATGTTATAGTCTCTTATAGATAAACGTCAATATTGGCTTTTAAAGACACACATATTGTGCTTTAAAAACAGTATGTTCTGGGATGTTTTGCTGTGTTATGATATTTTGCGGCTGCTCCCTACAGGCAGCTTCCCTGTTAAGAGGTAGTAATTTCAAAAGAGCTAAACAAAAACTTACGTTCGAATATCACAGACGATTTTTACTATTAAATATTGCTTACAGTCATAATAATAAATATTTATTTATAATACATACCTGTGGGCTCGGTCCGGGTCCCCAGTTTTTGAGCCGGCATTTAATGATCCATTTTTTCTTCTCTCAAAATCTCTCGGGAAGCTAAACATTTGGCCGAGGGGACTGAAGCGCTCCAGTCACGGTCTGCACGGCCACTACGGTCGGGGGTTCGAATCCCCCCTCGGGCAAGTATATTTGTGCCGTCCTTAGTATTAGTTAGTTCATAAGTAGTTTGTAAGTTTAGGGACTGATGACCCCTTAGTTAAGTCCCACAAGCTCTACAAACATTTGAATTTGAAACTAAACATTCTGTAGCCACCTCTGGAATGATCTGAGCAGTTTATGGCTACAAAACCGCCCATAATGTCGTGCTTAAGTGCCGTGACGCAAATCCTATAGCACCGCATTATGTTTAAGTTAAGAGCTACCGGAATGAAAATGGCGGATGCGTCAGCTCGTACTTATAGGAGCCTTAGAGTAGGCCTGTGCGTCACCAGAATCATCTACTCAGACAGTCCAAAACCTAAAGAAAATACGATGGTTGGCCAAAAGTGGGAGAAATGTTCAAATGTTTGTAAATCTATCGGACCAAACTGCGTGGTCATCAGTCCGTAGTTTACAAACTACTTAAACCTAGGTAAACTAACCTAAGGACAAACACATACACCCATGCCTCAGGGAGGACTCGAACCTCCACGGTGAGCAACCGCGCGCTCCGCAGCGAGACGCTTTAGACCGCTCGGCTACTCCACCGCGGCAGAAGTGGGAGATGTCATGGGATTGTCAAGTAATAGGTATATCATATGAAGGCTCCTCTGGCTGTCTTCAAAATGTTCAAATGTTTTTAAAGTCTATAGGACTTAACGACGAGGTTATCAGTCCTTAAACTTACAAACTACTTATGAACTAGCTATTCCTAAGGACGGCACAAATATCCGTGCCCGAGGGGGGATTCGAACCCCCGACCGCATTGGCCGTGCAGACCGTGACTGAAGCGCCTTATTCCCCTCGGCCACCGCGGCCGGCTCTGGCTGTCTGAACTGAGTTTAGGTTGTAAACTATCCACTCGTACCTAGTTCAAATATAAATTATCTACTAGAATTTTAAACATTTAAATAATGTGATTATTCTGGTTGTAAGATTAGGTAGAGTGAATTTACTCTTAAATATGCTTAACTAGCATGCCTGGGTTTAGTGTTGACGTGGGAGAATCCATGTTCTTCTTATGGTCTTCAGTCTGGAGACTGGTTTGATGCAGGTATCCACCCTACTCTATCCTGAGCAAGTCTTTTCATCTCCTCATAAGAACGGCAACCCACATCTACTTGAATCTGCTTACTAAACGCGTCTCTTGGTCTCCCTCTGCGATTTTTAACCCACACACTCCCCTCTAATGCTAAATTTAGGATTTCTCGATGTATAAGAATGTTAATCAGTTTGGAAAACATTGTTTCCTTGCTTGGAATAAAAAGCGAACTTATTATTTAATAATAAAAATAACAGTCCAGTTCGCAAATTATTAGTATTATTTTTTTAATTAATTGTAAAAATAATTTGCGAACTGGACTGTTATTTTTATCATTGTATAAGAATGTGTTCTACCAAGCGATCGCTTCTTATAGTCAGGGTATGCCAAAAATTCCTTTTCTCACCAATTCCGTTCAGTACCTCTACATTAGTTATGCGATCTACCCGCCTAATCTTCAGCATTCTTCTGTAGCACCATATTTCAAAAGCCTCTATTCTCCTCCTGTACACACTGCTTATCGTCCATGTGGTGTCGCACAAGTACAAAGTGCGCGCCACCTACTTTCGCCGCGCGCCGCCATGCATGCACGGCGCGGCGTTCTTCCGACGACAGCCACGAGCGCCCTCTGGGACAACGCCGCTCGTGGCCACCACTGAAGGACACCGGTCACTTCGGACTGAGCTAGCAAACAGTTACGACCTTCGTAATCAGATAGGCACGATTGAAGACTTTGCTATTGTACAGGCACTAGGCAGGCCTCTAACAACTATGTATCAACCTTCTGCAGTACTATGTAAAAGTTAAGTATTGTTACATTCTGTGCAATATATCTCTTTCTAATTTACTCGAGTGTTTATAGTTTCTGGCTGCTCCCCTCCGTACCTGCACCAGCGTGTCGGTCTTATTCCACTCGGCCACCGACACCTACGACGAGGCTGGGACACAAAAGCGGCGACGAAGTCGGGACACAAAAGTGGCGACGAGGAGTGATAGAACCTTGGACCAGCCCGCTTGCAGCAGCCAGACAGCAGCAGTCGGAGCACGCAGAAATTGCTCCCGCCCACCCACCCTTAATATAAGAATTTTGGGGGAAGATATTTTGTTACGTGTTTTGTGGACTTTTTTGTTGCAGAGCGAGTCCTCTTTCGTATTGCATTTGTGTTTTGTTATAATTTACTTGTATGCGCGGCGCCTAATCGGTCAGCATGGCCACTACCCCGAACCCAAACTTAATGGAAATTATTCAGTTACAGACGGCGCAAATCACCCAGTTGCTCCAGGCGGTGGCCGAGCTCACAGCGCAGGCAGCTAACCAACAACAACAGCCGCCGCTTCAGCAGCCCACACCTGCCGCCGCAACACTTCCTACGTTTCGCCAATACAACGAACGTGAGGAAGAATGGAGTGATTATCTGGCGCAGTTTCAAGAACTCGTCGCGGCTCATCAACTTACAGGTCAGACTGTTAAGCATCTTTTATTGTCTGTGGTGGGCCCCAAAACTTTCGTGTTACTGCAAAAACTATTCCCTCACGCATCTCCTCGTGATGTAGACTTTGAACAAATAGTAGAGGCACTAAATGCTCATTATGAGAGAAAAGTTCTCGTAGCTGCGGCACGGTACCGATTTTTCAGACTTAAAAAATTACCGCAGCAGTCACACCAAGAGTGGATTACGGAATTGAAGGGCTTAACCCGCCAATGTAAATTTACTTGCTCTTGTGGACTTTCGTATAGTGACGTGATGTTGAGGGATGCGATTACGCAGAATATTCAGGACCCCAGAATTAGAGCAGCAATTCTGAAACAGTCTGACCCCTCATTAGACAGTGTACTGCAGCTTATAGAAGCGCATGATACTTTTGACTTAGCAGATGTAGAAATGCAAAGCCACAGTGTAAATTCAGTGCGCCGCAACGGACGCTTTCCTAGCCGTAGTTCTCAGTATAGCACTAGTGATTCTTATTTTTCTACCGGCCGTGCTGAACAGACAGTGAACAGTAGCCAGTGTAAAAGTGCGACACAAAGGTCGCCCCGTCGTGTTAGAAACAGTAATTTGAATAACGGGCGCCAACGCTCATTTCAGAAAAATGTTCGTAAATCTTGCCCCCAGTGTGTGTCTCGCCACAAGCGTGCTCATTGCCCTAGTCGCAACGCAACCTGTTATCAATGTGGCAAATCAGGACATGTGCAGTCTGTGTGTATGCAAATTAAAAACTCGAACAGTAACGTTAGAAACAGTGCTTCGCACAGTGCGAGAGCAGTGCATACAGTCAATGTTATACACGCTGAGGAATTGAACAGTGCTTTCCTTGGATCTCAATTGCAAGAAAGTAGTTCTGCGCCTATGGCAAAACTATATAGTGCACCACGTAGCAAGCGCCGACGAGCGCGTAAAACAGTGCAACGGAAAAGGGTTCGGGACAAGCAAAATGACTATGAACAGTGCATTCCTGTAGTGAAAATAGTGCCTTCTGCAACTGCTCCTTGTAATAGTGCCCAGTACTGCGTAGCTAGTGACAGTAGAATTGGTGTAGCTACTCAAAGTAATTTTAGTGCAGTAGCCTCGCATTGCGCGGACGCCGATCCGGCGGTAGTGTCATCTAGTGACAGTGTGGTTAATCCGCTGTGTGCCGAGTATGCGCCGCTTCCTACCGCACGCAACCCGCGCAAGCGCAGAAAACAATATGTATTAGACGTTGCCCACATTCGCGCACCGGTCGTGCGCCAGAAGCACAAGCTGTTTGTTACTCTCTCTATAGAAAATAAGACTGTGCAATTTCAGCTCGACACTGGTTCCGCTGTTACCTTAATTAATAAAGATACTTATGAACTTCTGGGTTCGCCAAAATTATCGCTGTGTCAACAAGTGTTAACAGCTTATACAGGTGAAAATATTCCCGTGCTAGGAACGTGTAGCCTGCCTGCCTCTTTTCAAGGTGTAACGAAAACTGTTGCTTTTGTAGTTCTACAGGCCAAATCTACGCAGAACATTTTTGGACTCGATGCTTTTGACTTGTTTGGTTTATCAATTCAAAGAGATGTGCTTCAAATTTCGTCAATAGTGCCTCAGGATAAAATCAATGCATTGTGTGACAAATATAGTGACTTGTTTTCGCCGGAACTAGGTTGTGCAAAAGACTTCGTGGCACATGTAACTTTAAAAGAATCTGCAGTTCCAAAATTTCGTAAAGCTAGACCAGTGCCTATCGCACTGCGTGATACAGTTGCCGAAGAACTTAAACGTTGGGAAGATAGTGGGGTGATTTCTCCTGTTTCTGCAAGTCAGTGGGCCTCGCCTATAGTAATTATACCCAAGCCGTCAGGAAAACTTCGTCTCTGTGCGGACTTCAAATCAACAGTGAACAGTCAAACAATTGTAGACACTTACCCTCTGCCCAGACCTGAGGAACTTATGGACAAATTAGGACAGTCTCGCTTCTTTTCTAAGATTGATTTAGCAGAGGCATACTTACAAATTCCGCTTGATGACGAGTCAAAAAAGTTTTTCGTCATTAATACTCACATGGGCCTTTTTCAATTTCAACGCCTACCCTTTGGCAGTTCTTCCGCTCCCGCTATTTTTCAGCGTTTTTTGGAACAGCTGACAGTTTCTGTACCGTGTTGTTCGAACTATTTAGATGATATTGTGGTATCCGGTCGTACAGTTGAAGAACATTTAGCAAACCTGGAGTGCCTTTTCAAAGTGTTGACTGCAGCAGGTCTACGCTGTAATAAAGCAAAGTGTTCGTTTTTTCAAACTGAAATAGAGTACCTAGGCCATGTGATTAATGCCCAAGGAATTCATCCCTTGCAGTCACATCTTCGAGCAATCAAAGACTTGCCTCCTCCTAAGAATGTGCACGAATTGCAAGCAGTAATGGGAAAGCTGAACTATTACTTCAGATTTATTCCCAATGCCTCTCAGATTGCAGCTCCACTGCATCACTTACGTAGGAAGAATGTTCCTTTTGTATGGTCTAAAGATTGTCAGGTTGCCTTTGACAAACTAAAGTCTGCACTACTCAGTGATGCATGTTTGATTCCCTTTGACCCACAGAAGCCTGTAGTGTTAGCAGTTGACGCCTCATCGTACGGTCTCGGCGCAGTAATCTCACATCGTATTGGATCTCACGATCGTCCTATTGCCTTTGCATCCAAGCTACTGACGCCGACGCAACAGAATTACAGTCAGATAGAAAAGGAGGCCTTAGCAATCATTTACGGCGTCGCAAAGTTTCATCATTATCTCTATGGCAGAAAATTCTATTTGTTGACAGACCACAAGCCTCTCACGTCGTTGTTCTCACCCACAAAGCCAATTCCGCCACGAACGGCACAAAAGCTTCAGAGATGGTCCTTGATATTGTCAAATTATCAGTATGAGATTTTGTACCGACCTACCACTAAACATGCCAACGCGGACACACTTTCCCGACTTCCGGTTGGCCAGGATGTATCATTTGATTCTTCAGAAATGGCATGTTGTCAGATAGACTCCAGAGATGCTTCCGCTGTCGCAGACTTTCCTTTGAACTCTCGTCGGGTTGCACAGGAAACAGCTGCGGATGCAGACCTAAGTGTGGTAGCACGTTTTGTTCGCTTAGGGTGGCCTGCCAGAGCCAAAGACATTGATCGGCCTCTGGTTCGACGTTATTTTGCACAACGTCATGCATTATCTTTAAGTCAGGGTGTACTGTTGTTGCATACCGACAACGACCAAGCAAGAGTGATTGTTCCTCGTTCCCTGCAACGAGAAGTGTTACGCCTCCTGCATCAAGGACATTGGGGTATTGTTAGGACAAAGCAACTGGCCAGACGTCATTGTACCTGGGTTGGTATGGACGCTCAGATAGAGGACATGACGTCACAGTGTACTGTTTGTGCGGAGCATCAGGCGGCTCCACCGCAACGTTTCTCAGACTGGCCACGCCCCAAGGGACCATGGCAACGTTTACATATTGACTTTGCCGGACCTTTCTGGAATACGCGCTGGCTAATCGTTGTAGACGCTTTCAGCAAGTTTCCTTTTGTGATTGCTATGAACTCCACGACGGCGTCTAGTACGATCAGTGCCTTAACATCAGTGTTTTGCATCGAAGGTTTGCCTGAAACTATCGTCAGTGACAATGGACCTCAGTTTGTTAGTGCGGAATTTCAACAGTTTTGTCGTGTGAATGGCATTCAGCATATTACCACTGCACCTTTTCACCCTCAGTCCAATGGTGAAGCAGAACGTTTCGTTCGAACATTCAAGTCTCACATGGAGAAGATGAAAGGTCAGCACTCCAGGCAGCAGGCTCTTCAAATTTTCCTGTCTACGTATCGGTGCATGCCACGTGACGGCCCGTCTCCTGCCGAGCTGCTACACGGCCGCCGTCACCGCACTCTCCTTCACCTGTTGCAGCCTCCCACGCACCGAGTCGGTTCGTATGGCGCTACGCGTTTTCAGGTTTCTACGCCGGTGCTGTACAGGGTGTTTGCTGGAAACAAGAAGACATGGCTGCCGGGCACCATTCAGCGCGTGCTCGGTAGCAATATGTATATTGTACGTTCTTCCACAGGGTCGGAGCTGCGGCGCCACGCAAACCAATTGCGCCTGCACAGACCGCGCGATCCTGTCTCCGGTTTCTTGATTCCAGACCCAGTTCTGCGCCAGGGAGCACAACCACATCGTTCGTCCCCGGACTACGAGATCCCTATGGACGTCGACGTACATCCGACGCAGTCGTCGCCGCCGCTGTCGCCGCCGCAGATGACAGCGTCACCGAGAGGGACTCCGGGACCGTGCGGGCCCCCCCAGCTTGGGCCACGCACCTCAGAAGAAGATGACCTGCTCCCTCTGGGCGGGGGCGGGCGCCCTTCCCCAGGTTTCGGCGGGTTCCCTGGAGGATCGCAAGGCGGATGCCGGGGCGCGGACGGCGTCTCGATCCCGGCCTCAGCTACGACGCCCGTCCCACCAGTAACGCCCCCGCTCAGGCCCTCCTCCCAGTGCCGTCGCCGTGGCCCTCAGCCCTACGCCACGACGGCGCGGCGGTTTGGGGGGGAGGGGTGTGGTGTCGCACAAGTACAAAGTGCGCGCCACCTACTTTCGCCGCGCGCCGCCATGCATGCACGGCGCGGCGTTCTTCCGACGACAGCCACGAGCGCCCTCTGGGACAACGCCGCTCGTGGCCACCACTGAAGGACACCGGTCACTTCGGACTGAGCTAGCAAACAGTTACGACCTTCGTAATCAGATAGGCACGATTGAAGACTTTGCTATTGTACAGGCACTAGGCAGGCCTCTAACAACTATGTATCAACCTTCTGCAGTACTATGTAAAAGTTAAGTATTGTTACATTCTGTGCAATATATCTCTTTCTAATTTACTCGAGTGTTTATAGTTTCTGGCTGCTCCCCTCCGTACCTGCACCAGCGTGTCGGTCTTATTCCACTCGGCCACCGACACCTACGACGAGGCTGGGACACAAAAGCGGCGACGAAGTCGGGACACAAAAGTCCATGTTTCACTCCCGTACAAGGCAACACTCCACAGAAATGCCTTCACAAAAGACTTACTTACACTTAAATTAATATTCGATGTCAGCAAATTTCTCGTTTTCAAAAACGCTTTTCTTCCCATTGCCATTCTGCATTTTATATCCTCTGTACTGCGGCCATCGCATGTTATTTTACTACCCAAGTAACAAAACTCATCTACCACCTTCATTGTTTCGTTACCTAATCTAATTCCTTCAGCATCGCCCGATTTTCTAAGACCGCATTCCATTATTTTTGTTTTGCTCTTGTTAATGTTCATTTTATACGCTCTCTTCGACACACTGTCCATTCCATTCAACTGCTCTTCCAGGTCCTTTGCTGTCTCTGACAGAATTACAATGTCATCACCAAAACGAAATGGTTTTATTTCTTCCCCTTATCAAACTGATGGTTCTGTAATTTTCGCACCTGTCTGCACCTGATTTCTTTGGAATGGGAATTATTACATTTTTCTTAAAGTCTGAGGGTATTTCGCCTGTCTCGTACATCTCACCCAACAGTTCAAATAGTTTTGTCATGGCTGACTCTCCCAGAGCCTTTAGTAGCTCTGAGGGTATGTCATCTACTCCCGGGGCCTTGTTCTGACCTAGGTGTTTCAGGGCTCTTTCAAATTCATCTCTCAGTATAGTATCTCCTATTTCATCTTGATCTACTTTCTCTTCCCTTCCTACAACATTGTCTCTAAGTTCATTTCCTTTGTGGAGCTGCTCTATGTACTCTTTCCACCTTTCAGCTTTCCCTTCTTTGCTGAGAACTGGTTTCCCATTTGAGTTCTTGATATTCGTAGAGTTGTTTTTCTTGTCCCAAAATGTGTCTTATATTTTCCTGTAGGCACTATCTACGTTTCCCCTTCCATACGTTACTTTAAATGATAGAACAATTCTTTCTCTGAATTTACTATCGGAGATTGTGACATTAGCATACACAACACATTTACATAAATTTTCTGCATAAAATTAACTTCCCTCTTTCCGGCAGTCGACTATCACTATCGAAATTTCTCGAATATTCGCTATACTTCGACTTACAGAAAGCCGAATCAACTGTGAACAGCACGAACTTTGAGCTTAAACAGAGCTGTACTGCATTGCACTCCTATTTATACTTTGTTAGCAATTACAATGTTAATCAAAATATCCACGGGTGTACTGCCGGTCTATAGTGTACTACGGGCACAATATTTCGGCGATCATACATGTCGCCATCATCAGGTGAACTGACGGACTGAGCTCCTGGAAACGCGCCGGCACGGAGATCCGCACGCTACGGCTGCTCGAAGGGAACTGGGTTCTAGCCCGGTAGCGGGCCATTTAAATACCCTCGGCCCGCGAAGCGACCCCTCCGCGGTCCGCGCCCCGCGCCGCGGCCGCGCAGTGGAACCGATTGCGACGGCGTCTGAGAATCCTAGTGCGTTCGTACTCCATCGCATGATTCTCCGACAGACAATGTTCAGCGACCGCCGACTTGCTGGGATACATCAGTCGTGGTGTGCCTCTGGTGTTCAACGCATCGATCCTCGACGGTACACATCGTCTGTCCAATATATGACTTTCCACACTGACACGGAATCTGGTACACGCCGGCCTTCCTCAAACCGAGATCTTTGGCGCTCCCCACCAGTGCACGAATTTTATTCGGCGGACAAAAACAGTTCCAACCTGGTGTTTCTTCAAAATACGGGCGATCTTCCCCGAGAGTGCGCCGGTATATGGAACGAACGCAGTGTCTACATCCTCCCTCGTATTTTCATCCGTTTCCACAGGTTGTGATGTAGTGGTTGGGCGGAGAGCCCGCTGAATCTGCCACTCTGAGTACCCATTTTTTCGAAATACAGTTCTCAGGTGTTCCAATTCCTGGGGTAGAATCTCTGCGTCGAAGATAGTGCGCGCCCTATGTACTAGAATTGTAAGTCTCGCCGATTTGGCACAACCTTCCCTGATAAGACTAAATGAGCAATATTGGCCTTAAGAATGGTCGGCATTTTATTTATGAACTTAACCCTTTAATGCATAGTGTAATTGATCACCTACAAACCTTATTTTTTCCCATTATCTCTCAGACTGATCAACATTTTACCACAAATTCATTTGTAGCTGGTTGTATACATAATGTTACATGTGCTAGTAGCTCATCCTAGAAATTATAAATTGCAGAATGCTACTGAATCATTTCCACATTAGCTACGTTGAGTTACTCCTAACATGTATGTTTGTTTACTTTAGTATTCCTCGTTTGTCATATAAAAGTAGTCAATCACATAATGAGTTACTATCTGCAAAGATGAGAGGTATAATAGTGACATTTACTGCCTTGAGTATATCATGGGAGCACAATATAGCTGACCAGCTATGAACTTTTTGTTGCTAGTAGTGCATAAAAATTTTATGGAATTTCTTTCAATATTTATCTCAGTATATACGCACTGTACATTAATCTTAGTAGTTTTTAGAGCTTCAAATAAAAAGTCCTGAATTTAAAGGGTTAAAAAGATAATTTCCGACTCAAACAGTAGGAAAAGTAATTTCAGAATAATAATTTCCGAAAGCGACCTTTTTGTCTCGTAGCGATACCACACCACATTGTCTGCTCTATCCCTAATATGACGTCTCCGTAACGGATATGATGTCCAAAGACAGAGGTGTACACATTCCGGTTTCAACCCGCGCATGCTTGTCTAGAGGGCAGGCGGGCAAGCCGCCACGCATCGTCAACAGAACGGGCAGGCAGCAGCACTCCTATTAATGTTTGTTAAGCTTAAGGGACTTAACTGCGGGGTCATCAGTCCCTGAACTACCTTATACTAAAGACAGCACAAACATCCATGTCCACGGGGGGATTCGAACCCCCGACGGGGAACGGCCTGGCGCATCGTAGCATAGCGCCCTAATGCGCTCGGCCGTTCCGCCGCGGCAGCAGCAGCAGCACTCCTAGACAAGCCAAGCTGAACACAACCCAAGCACTCTACGGGAAACTTACTTACCTCTCCGTCTTACCCCTGTGCTACATTATACAGCTTAGCAGTTAACTCCGCTGGCAACTTTGTCGTGCTACGGACGTTGATGAAAAGATCTTTTCTTACTCGTGCGTGGAAAACTCAATCTCAATACAACATATATTTATAAGTTAAAAAAGAACAACCAGAAGGTTCTCTGTGCAACTTAATAATATTTCCAGTATTGAAGTCGGCAATATAGTCACTGTAATGTAGATAATATATATTAGTGAAATTAGACTCCATTCTAGTATGCTTTCTTCTTGGTTCTTTTTATTTATATTTTTAATAATTATTTTTTGTAGTTGCTCACAATACTAAGAGCGATAAACTTTGGATAACCTACTGCACACCCCAACCTCCACATGACAATTAAAACTACCCAGGGGAACGAATTATCTATGCAATGTTCTATTTTCTAGCGTGTAGGTTTTTGTAAGAGGTATTTACTTAATGTTATTTTGAGCCAGTTAAAGGTGTTCAGCTTATGAACCCCACTAATTAGACTACCTTTAATATACAAACGGAGGAATACAGTTACTTTTCGAATATAATTATGTTGGTCTCAACACAAAATATTGTTCATTTAAAGTTATATTCTGTATTACCTTAATTACCGCAATTTGCATTGCAACATGCCTACCGATCTATTTGAAGCTGGCTTGTAAACACGTGAAGTGTTCCCATGCGGCACCTTCGCTCCGTTTCGTGAATGGTATATGCTTACCATTTCTTAATTTTTCAGTAAAGTTCGACCTGTTCATTACTTAACTGCAATGAAACTGCCTGGTTATTTTGCAGTCACGTTGGCTTGACAGGGACACCCGCTGTCAGTTGCAGGAGGCTGACCAGGTCCCACTAAGCTTGCAGGCTTATGGGAGGCCGAGTCAGTCGGGCACGCGGGTACCTATTCGGTCGCTGCGCTTCGGTACACGTGCACTCTTCTGCTTACGTCACGGCAGACTGAGATGCTTGAAGGCTTGAAGCGAAGATAGGGGCAGGCAAGTTAGAAGCGGATTTGGTACACCTCTGTCTGGAAATCTCTTCTCTTGACCTGCCTTGCTATATACGCTATTGCGGCGTGATTCAGCGGCAGCTGTCGGCTGCACCAGCTTCGCAAATCACCCTGTTTATTAAAAGAAATGGGTGAAATTCCTCCTGTAGCTCTATTACAACGCACGTTACTGTCATTATACAAAGGGCGTTCAAAACGTTTTGCACAGTCATCGCCAATTTCTTTTATTTTTTGCAGGAGGAGAATGACATTTTTTTGTGAACAAACTTGGAACATTTAGCTACACATTGAGCCTACTCAATGTAGCCTCCTTCATCTGTGATGAATCTGGCCCAACCTTCTTTCCATGATGTAAATGCACTTTGGTAAAATTTTGGTCATTGACTTTTACTCACCTACTAAACTTGGAACTATTCAGAGAAGATTATCATGGCTCCTGTGCAAGGATGACACGCAAACTCGTGAAGCGTCCCACATTTGGAAAATTCATATTTCGCGCACGTTGTCAAATTATGAGGCGCCCCCTTACCCGTCTGTTATAGGGTTGGGCCTCCCGGACATTCGGGTTGACGCTTTTGCGTTACACGTGCGTCGCACAGTTCTAAAACGTGTTCGCGCCCCTCGGTCACGTACAGTTCGACTTAACACCCCCAGCAGACCCTGGTAGCATTAATTATATATTAACGGATATCAGGGATTCTTTCTTGAGGACAGTTATTTAAGCGAAGATGTTCTACCCCAAACGAACCTCTCTTTAAAAATGCTGCTATGTCGTTGGCCGATACATCATCGTGTTTTTTCTGTGGAATCTTTGTCGCCAGAAACGGACTGGAAGATTGTTTGATCCAACGTTAGTCTTCCTATTTTTTCGGTGGAATTGGCGTCGTCATGGTACCAAGTCGTTTACAGCCTTGTTCCCACCTATGTTCGACTCACACTGTCATTTTGTTCTCAATACGTCGGGCCGCTGTAGTCGTTGCCATGAAACAGATGCATCGGTTGATCTCTTGCCGATAAGGGCACGGGAATTGGCTTCTCCGTCAACTGGCCTTGCCTCGCTGGACGACGGAGGCCACCATTTTGGACAAGATCCTCTTGCGTCCTTATTCCACCTTCTTTCCTAGATAGAAGAACAATACCATTATGTGGCTCGTCGTGTCTTATATTTATGTGTTGAGTGGCTATGACCCATATCCTTGTACCTTCTTTCAGTATATGATTACGGTCCATTCGAAATGGTAGAATGGTGCGCTTTTTGCAAATAAGCCAAATAAGCAAATTTGGTCTTTAATCGTCAAGGAGTTGGATGAGTTGATAGCCGTCATCCATTTCGGTGTCATATGTCCAATCCTGTTTCATAAATAAATAATAAATTAAATAGGGGCGGTTAGTGAAGAGGATAAAAAATGCAGTGTGTCCTGTAGCTTCACGTTCCCTTTTTTTCTGAAATTTGGTTCCTAACATTTTTAAGTACAAATAAATAAAAGTAAAGAACGTGAATCCTGTGGGGGAGCAGTTCAGTGGCGGGAAAGAGAAAGCATCGTGATCAGACCTGGGCATACGACCCCTGCCCTCTTTTTCTTCATCAGCCTGAAGATGGCTGCTTCCTGCATTTCTGTTCCATGAAAATTTGGCTTTTGAGGCAAAAGGTCCTGGGTTCGAGACTTATTCCTTTATAATTTGAATATAGACTACCTTCTGTATGTATTTAGAAACAATGTTCCAGAAGTTTCTATCTCTATCTATATAAAAGCGAAAGGACACTCAATCAGACACTCACTCACTGACTAAACACGAAATCTCGAAAACTACTTCATCTATGAAGCTAAAATTTGGCAGAAATGTAGTTCATCGGTAGAAGACGTCAGCTAAGGATTTTGCGATAGGACCGATAGTTCCGGAGATATGACGTCATAAACAATGAAAACTTTCCCGTATTGCCGGACGTGATAGTGTGACGTCATCAGTCCACTATTTGAGGAGGAGAGGACTTAGCAACTTCAAACACAATTTCAAACCTTTAGGAAACTTTTCTCGCTGACAACCCCAGCAAAATGAAGATAGGAAAAAAGTTTGTCGTTTACTACTTTTTCGGCGTTCATGAAGTAAAATTACGGCATTTAGCAAGACGTTACAACTTATTACTCGTAAACTATTACTTGTATTCGCGAGAAGTGCTACAGACAATATACAAATATACCACTGAACTTACGTTCGAAATTTTATCATAGTACGACACACAGTTTATGAGATATGTAGTAATAAACAATTACGTTAATGAAAAACCGCTACATCACGCATGACGTTTTGATTAGTTACGTCTTTCCTACTAACTCTGTTCGCGTCGTATTTTGCAAACGCTTTACATATGCACCACTGGATGTACCTTCGAAATAATATCGTATTACGACATATAGTTCAGTTAATATGACGTCAAAGACATTGAAATGAAACTTCGCCCTAAAAAGCATAAAGTTGTAATTTACTACGTCTTTACTACCAAATCAATTTACAACACATTCCACAGGCAGTTTCCTAATATTCCTCTCTACGAACCTGGTAAATAATATCTTTGTAGGACCCATAATTCAGGAGATATCTCTACATATATAAAAGCTAAAGCACTGACTAAAGGATTGACGAAACACGAAATCTCTAAACCTACTGAAGCTGAAATTTTGCCGGTATGTAGTTTAAAGGTAGAAGATGCTAGCTAAGTAAGTATTTACGATAGGACGGAATGAGCCGGCCGCGGTGGCCGAGGGGACTGAGGCGCTCCAGTCACGGTCTGCACGGCCACTACGGTCGGGGGTTCGAATCCCCCCTCGGGTATAGATATTTGTGCCGTCCTTAGTATTAGCTTGTTCGTAAGTTTAGGGACTGATGACCCCGTAGTTAAGTCCCATAAGCTATACAAACATTTGAATATTTTTGAACCAAATGAAGGTGCATGGCGGAGGATACTTTTCCTACAGACTGACGAAATCTACAGTTTCATTCCGACCTTCACGAAACTTTGCACGCTTGACCTTAAAAAAGGAAGGTAAACGTCTACCTAAAGTTTCATACGGTGCATGGGGGAGAGTATCTTGTAAGATAAAAACGGATCCCTAAGTATGTTAGTCTTAACTTGAGAACGGCTCGATCAATTTCACAGATCCCTTTTTGTTGTTGTTGTTGTTTTCGTTATTCTCAGCAATTTCGCTGGAAAATTTGATATCAACAAAGTGCGTGTGCAATATGACTCTGTGTATTGCATACAAATCTATAGTTTTATCCGATATTTATGAAATTTTTCACACTTCTCCATAAAAACAAGAGGAATGTCACTGTGTGTATAAAATTTCGTTCGGTGCACGGTGGAGGGTACTTAACATACGAACTTTGACAAAATGAATAGGTTTTTTTATATCTTGATGAATTCTTGCACACACGACACTTATACCAAGAGAAGGTCACAAGATACGTACATACGTTTGTATGGTGTATGACAGAGGGTGCCTTGCGAAAAACATTGCCGAGAAAGGAAAAGGTGGAAACGAACAGAGACATGGGAAAGAAAGAGATGAATGCAGATAGAGAAGGGAAGCTACGTGGACTACGAGAGTGTAGAATAAATAAACACCCGGGCAACGCAGGGTTTACAGCTAGTTAGTGTATAAATCTAAATCTCCGGCCGGAGTTAGTTCCTCCTGTGCTCTTATATATATGTGAGAAGTGCTTAATAAATCGACGCCGAGTTTTAACTAGTGTTCTTTAATCAGCTAGAGACCGCTACATGAGGCGATACATATGGTAGGAGACAAGGAAGGAGAGAGAGTTGGAAGATTAATTTTTCCTTTCAATTTTAAGACGAGATATTTCTTCATTTTATTCAGAATTTTTTTTTTATATTATTATATTTCACAAAACTTAAAGCGACTTGTACATCACGTCTGATTCTGTTAGCAAATAGTAGGATGTAGTATGTATGTACTGGATCAAATGAATACTTCGTTTGATCTAGTTACATGATAAAGAAAATATCTATTGTAGATTAATAACATAGCTAGCATTAAAAAACTATGATTGAACAAGCGAAAGAGTAATGGACTATCAAATGTTTTCAGGTAGATGAATAAACACAGTCTTCTACTATTTGTTAACAGAATCACACGTGATGTACAAGTCGCCTTAAGTTTTGTGAAATATAATAATATACAAAAAAAAAAAAAAAAAAAAAAAAAAAAAAAAAAAAAAAAAAAAAAAAGACTTTGACTAGTATTTGAAGTTTATTTAGATTCAGTGTACAATGATTGATCGGTAAAAAACTACGAATGCACGAACGTCGAAATTACAACGGATAAGTACGATTTGTATAATCGGGCATGTACTCAAAGGAAAGAATGACTCAAATACATCAATGTAATAATGACTCTAAAATTTTCGTTCGTAGTAATTTCATGGCTCAATGACTTTTTGAACTAATGAATAATCTCAAGAATCAATTTTGTTCATTTTTCTATTATTTTAAATATTTAATAAATTTGACAGTATATACGTGAAAATTTGAACATGAGCGTTGCCCTCGCGGTAGTACGAGGCGGCTGTCTGGACGAAATGGTGTGGGCGGCGAGAGACACGCGGTGACGTCACGCGGCCCGCTTTCGTAACGGCCGCGTAGACCGGCGCGCTCACTATCGCCTCCAAAGTAGGAAAGCAGCGCCGCCTATCTGCTGCGCCTGTCAAGCCCGTTTTACACCAACAACTTTCAGCGCAAAACGGACTATTCCAGGTTCCTGAGCCTTTCCTACTTGTGTGTAGATCAGACGCCAACCACGTCGCGATTCCGACATTGTCGTCAATCTATATCTACAAATGTGAATGTCTGTTCGGTGTACGTTTATCACGTCTTAACCACAAGACATAAAGAACTAAAAATTTGTACAGTTACTAATGTCTACCCGGGAAGGCCTTAGGCACGGTTTTATGGCGATCGGATAGCTATTTATCTATATATATATTAATGTGAATGTCTGTTCGGTGTACGCTTATCACGTCTGAACGACAAGACGCAGAGACTTAAATATTTGTACAGTTACTAATTTATACCTGAGGAAGGTTTCAGGCACGGTTTTATAGCCATCTGATAGATATTTAGTAATATGAAGAATATAACGCGAAATGCGGAACAATAATTACTCTTTGAAAATGGTTTTATTGGTTACATTGGTGCTTGAGGGTGGATAATGATAAAAGGGTGGAGTATTATTGGAATGGAAAGTTATCGGTGTATATAAAATTCTATGTGTTTCTGTGTGTTAATATTTCGCTCTGCAGCGAAAACTACAGAACGCGAACGAATGGCATGTGTGTAATTGTCGTCCGAAGTCTCCCGTTGTACACCATAGCAGTTCCATGCCGATAGCTATAAGGGGGTGGAAGATGTCGTTGAAAGTCGTCAAATTATAAAAAAATTCGGAGTGAAGGCCAGCGATGACGTTTGCGACTCTATAGCAAGGAGGTTGCATACAGCGAACGTAATGCCCAATACCATATCTTTGGTCTATGCGTGCTACAATGTCTTCAGCTCTTCCTCTGTAAGGATAAGCATCGGAATAAGGGAATATAAGAATAAATAAATAAAGCAGTAAAAAAGAAATCTCTTTTAATACACCTCTTTAAAAAAAATCTATTTGACGTTTCGTGCATTACATCAAGTGATCGATCTGTAATATTATTACAATCATAATTGTTGAATTTCGTGATTGGAGTCTTCGAAACGAGTGCATTTTACGTGTCATTTGATCTACACTAATTACTATTCAGTCTCATAGCACACTACTGAAAGATAGCTTATCTATCATAATCATCCAACACGCGAGTGGAGCCGCGGGTTTAAGCTAGTAGTCTATAGATTGTGCCCAGTGTGGAGTTCTAATTTCTGATCACGCTGCACGTTGCGCAAGCGCAGAGGCAAAGAACCCTAGACCCTTTGTTTTAGAGTCCAACAGTTTATACACTATCACACGGTTGCTATTATCCACACCATCATTTGCGACAATATATATGAAGGTTATATTATGAGCACTTCATAAAAATTCCATTACAAACTGTACGTTGTAACTTCATGACCGGGCCTTACCACCGACAGTGAGCACGGACCATTACTATGTTGGTTAATTTAGTTTCACAGAGCTTCCTTCTTTACCACAGAAGAAGCGTAGATAATTTATCAATCTTGTTGGGCGGGAGGGGAGAATTCATTTCACTTCGGGGACGTGGGGGGGGGGGGGGAGAGGGAGATGTTCCCAAGTAAAATAAAGTCATTCAGGTCAGTATCTAAAACATTTGTAGTTCAACCGTGCGTCAGTCATATGGCTCGGGTGGCGGGCGGGGGAGGGGGGAGGGGGGTGATTGGATCCCACCGCGAAGGAGTGGCCGAGCTCTCTAAGTCACCTTGCTGCGGAGTTCGCGGTTGCTCCCTGTCGGAGGCTCAAGTCCTCCCATAGGGCAAGAGTGTGTGTGCTGTCCTTTCCATAAGTTAAAGCAGTTTGTGAGCCTGTGGCCGCGGCGGAGTGGTCGAGCGCATTGAGGCGCTATGCTGCGATGCGCGAGGCCGTTCCCCGTCGGGGGTTCGAATCGCCCTTCGGGCATGGATGTTTATGCTGTCTTTAGTATAAACTAGTTCATAAGTAGTTTGTAAGTTTAGGGATTGATGACCCCGTAGTTAAGTCCCATAAGCTTAACAAACATTTGAACATTTTTTAAGTCTAGGGACTTATAACTACTGCAGTTTGGTCCTATAGCTTTACAAACATTTGAACATTTCATTTCATCCATTCCGCCTCTCATTCGTTGTCTATGTCCCTGCTTAGCAGTGGCTCATCAAGTGTTGATCATTAAATTGTGCTCTGCGCAAAATTTTACCAAGCGATCTCCTCTTTCATTCCTTTTTCCCAGTCCATGTTCATCTACTACATTTCCTTCTCTACCCTTTTCTACTAGCGAGTTCCAGTCCCCCATCACAATGAAGTTTTCGTCTCCCTTAACTTTCTGAATTATTTCATTTATCTCCTCATACATTTTTTCGATATCCTCATCATCGGCGGTACTAGTTGGCATATAAACTTGCACTACTGTGGTCAGTGTTAGCTTCGTGTCTATCTTTTCTACGATAATACGTTCACTATGCTGTTCATAGTAACTCACCCGCATTCCTATTTTCTTATTCATTATAAGACCTACTCCTGCATTACAACCAACTGATTTTGTATTTGTAACCCTGTACTCACCTGACCAGAAATCCTATTCATCCTGCCACCGAACTTCACTAATCCCTACCATATATAAGTTCAACCTATCATTTCTCTTTTCAAATTTTCTAACTTACCTACGCGATTAAGAGTTAGAACATTCCACGCTCCGACCCGTATAATGCCTGTTTTGTTTTTCTTGTTGACGACATCGTCATGGGGGATTATTTTATCTCCGGAATATTTTATCCAGGAAGACGCCATCATATATTCATACAGTAGAGCTGCATTTCCTCGGGAATAGTAACGACTGTAGTTTCCCCTCGCTTTCAGCCGTTCGCAGTAACTGCATGGTATAGCCATGTTAGCTGATGTTACAAGGCCAGCTCAGTCAATCATCCTGACTGTTGCCCCTGTAACTACTGAAAAGGCTGCTGCCCCTCTTCAGGAACCACACGTTTGTCTGGCCTCTCCATAGATATCCCTCCGCTGTGATGGTACTTACGGTACGGCTATCTGCATCGATGAGGCACGCAAGCCACCTCGGTCGGCAATGTTTGTGGTTCATGGGGGTGGTGAACTACACTACGAAATTAATAATCAATATTACAAAAAACAGTCTTGATGTAGGTCATCTTCGGAATTATAAGTAGCCCATGTGGGCACTGCTGGACTGTTACTTGCTGACAGCAGAACAGCCCAGGACAGCCCAGCCCAGCAGAGTTCAGCACTGGCCATATGGGCTACTTATAATTCCGAAGATGACCTACATCAGGTCGAAACCGGTAAATAGAAACTGTTAATTTCTGCGATCAAGACTGTTTTTTGTAATATTGATCATACCGAATAGATCGCTGTTTTTCTCCTCTGACAATGTCGTCAAAATTAATGAAAAATTAATAATAGTGAAAAAACGTTGCTGAATAAATCGTATAATATATATGAGCAGAAAAACTACAAAGAAACGCACTCCAAGACATTAAACCAAGCATGGCTCCGCGGGCGCGGGAGTCTTCGACGCGTCCCCGCCCAGCGAGAAGGCCGCGGCGCTCTCGTGTGACGTCACGCAGAGTAGGTTGCGCGCGCAAAGCTGACTGGGTAGCCGCTGGGGCACGGCCCACTATACCGAAGCGAAAAAACATTTCCCAAATACCGCCCCGGGTGTGGGGCAGAGAGGCGAGCAGCAAGAGGAAGATCGCCGCTACAGTCAGCCAGGGGTGAAACTGAATTTTATGCGTTACGTAATATCTCTGTTTTCTGGAGATTGAGGAGTCGAAAATTATCCTTTCTCTTTAAGGGATTCAGTAAACGTTTCTTAATATGTTGAACAGCTTAATGCAAAGGGTTCTGTTTTTCAAGAAAGATATGTATTTCTGCTAATCACAGAAATACTGCGTAATTTGCTTATTTCGTTAAAAAATAAAGTTATCGCTTTGGCGAATGAAAAAAGACAGGAAATATATATCAGTGCTTAAATTCCGATTATAAAAGTACAAGACATTGCCATCTTTACTTAGTAGCCTCACTGTGTTGCAAAAAATGCCTTCCTTCGTTTCCCCCTTGTAGCGTTTGGCGTATAGCCGTCTCACTCCCACACATGCTGCAGGCATTGCAGTGGTGGGGGAAGTAGTGCGCCCGTCAAAACGCCTCGCGCCCGAAGTGCGTTAACAATTTTCCAGAGAAACTGGGAGAAAATGCACATAAAACCAAACATTTTTTTTGTTAATGTTCTTCTTGTATTTTAACAAATAATATTTACTCGTAAGAATGAGACTCTGCAGACCTTACATTGTGGTGTCGCACAAGTCTGAAGTGCGCGCCACGTACTTTCGCCGCGCGCCGCCATGCAAGCACGGCGCGGGGTTCTTACGATGTCAGCCACGAGCACCCTCTACTGCAATCCCGCTCGTGGCCACCACTGAACTGGATCGGTCACTTGGCAATAGGATAGACACCAGTTAACATACTCATCAGTAGGCAGGCCTCTATCTAGTTAAACTATGTATCTACATTCCACTAGTCTTCAGTTACCAAAGTTAAGTATTGTATTATCTCTACGAAATATATATCTTGTACTAAGCTAGCTTAGTGTTTGTAGTTTCTGCTGTCCCACTGGCTGGTCACCGCAGACTCTGTACCCGAACACGCGTGCATCCTATTTCCCTGTGTCGGTCTCTCTCTACTCGGCCACCGACACCTAGGACAACCGGCGGCAACGAGACATAAAATACATGAAATTATTTTTAAAATAGCATATTTATGATACTAGCCCATTGAAGAAACATATATCTTTCAGAAGAAGCTTACCGTATATACGACGAGTGTGCATGCTCAGTAATAATAGAATCAAATTTGGGTCACATAATTACTAAGTTTTTCTTTGATTTGTGTTTTTCTAAAGCTTCGCGTAGTGGTTCTGCCATAGAAACACTAATTTTACCTAAACAGTAAATGGTTTGCTTGTGTTATGGTTCTTGGACCACATTACAGAGCTGCGCTTCCTCTGTTTACGCTGGATGTGACCGCGGGACAGTCCAGCGCAGACCAGTGCTGTGCGGTCTCCATGTTTCCGCAGCTCTCTCTCTCTCTCTCTCTCTCTCTCTCTCTCTCTCTCTCTCTCTCTCTCTCTCTCTCTCCGTTGCCAACACTAGTGACAGCCGCGGCGCTGAACTACAGTGTACTCCCCCCGCGCCAGCCGGGCGGAAATGTTGGCCATGCCTACTTGACTTGAAAATGGCGAAAATCCGGAATGATTGACGTCATTAAAGAATACCTTTAAATAATATAAATAAATGAAATGCAGCAACCAGTTGCTTGTCGTTATTTATTTTGAACTTCAACGACCGGTTTCGGGCGCCTGAGTGCCCTTCTTCTGGTCTCTATACAGACAAACAAGTGCCTTTGTATACAATAAGGCTATAGAACGTATAAAAGTCGATTACAGAAATATGCAGCAGTTTCGAACCAAATAGAATGTAATAAAGATCAGTTCATATAATGGGATAAAATTAACACTTACATTTTTGTATTGTTGCTTAATAAATAAAAATGCTACTAGTGTAATCAACGCTAAGTGCAAATATTATGGAATGAATAACAGTCAGCTAATCTTTGCACTTAGCGTTGAATCCACTAGTAGCATTTTTATTTATTAAGCAACAATACAAAAATGTAAGTGTTAATTTTATCCCATTATATGAACTGATCTTTATTACATTCTATTTGGTTCGAAACTGCTGCATATTTCTGTAATCGACTTTTATACGTTCTATAGCCTTATTGTATACAAATGCACTTGTTTGTCTGTATAGAGACCAGAAGAAGGGCACTCAGGCGCCCGAAACCGGTCGTTGAAGTTCAAAATAAATAACGACAAGCAACTGGTTGCTGCATTTCATTTATTTATAATCTTAACAGTTGTTGTAATGGATAAAACACTTCACCTTTAAATAAAATAAAAGTGCAGCATTCAATAAAATAAAAGTTTAAAACCGAAAATGTACGCTTTGTCTTTATGCATGCTTGACTGTATACAGTGGAAATTATGAAATTATTCAGAGTTTCATATTAAAAGGACCTGTTTTCAGAAATGTAACATGAAATTGCGTAAAATACAATAATTTTACAGCCGCAGGAACAACACTGTAGTATTTATATTGTAGCAACCATGCGCCTTTTTTGGGCAACGTTACTTACAGACAAGAAATCATTTTCTACATCTACATACATACTCCGCAATTCACCGTAAGGTGCGTGGCGGAGGGTACACTGTACCACTACTAGGCATTTCCTTTCCTATTCCACTCCCAAATTGAACGAGGAAAAAAAGAATGCCTATATGCCTCCGTACGAGCCATAATTTCTCTTATCTTGTTTTTGTGATCTTTACGCGAAATGTAAGTAGGCGGCAGCAAGATCGTACTTCACTCAGCTTCAAATTCCGGCCCTCTAAATTTACCTAACAGAAATTCACGAAAAGAACGTCGTCTTTCTTCCAGAGATCCCCAATTGAGTTGCCGGAGCATTTCCGTGACACTCGCGCATTGGTCGAACCTACAAGCAACAAACCTAGCTGCTCGCCTCTGAACTGCTTCTATGTCTTCCTTTAAACTGATCTGCTGCGGGTCCCAAACACTTGAGCAATACTCAAGACGTGGTCGTACATGCGTATTATACGCGGTCTCTTTTACAGATGAAGTACATCTTCCTAAAATTCTCCAAATAAACCGAAGTCGGCTGTCCGCCATACTCACAACTGTCCTTACATGCTCGTTCCATTTCATATCGCTCTGCAATGTTACGCCTAGATATTTGAACGACGCGACAGCATCAAGAAGCTCACTACTAATGCTGTATTTGAACATTATAGGATTGTGTTTTCTACTCATGTGCATCACCTTACATTTTTCTACATTGAGAGCTAACTGCCATTCTTCGCACCAACTAGAAATTTTGTGTAAGTCATCCTGTATGCTATTACAGTCAGTTACAGACGACACTCTCCCATACATCACAGCATCATCAGCAAACAGCCGCAAATTACAACTTACTCTGTCCATCAGATCATTTATATAGATAGAAAATAATAGCGGTCCTATCACACTCCCCTGGGGCACGCCTGACGATACACTCGTCTCTGATGAGCACTCGCCGTCGAGAACAACGTACTGCGTTCTATTACTTAGGAAGTCTTCCTGCCAGTCACAAATCTGTGAACCTATTCCATAAGCTCGTATCTTCGTTATCAGTCTGCAGTGTGGCACCACGTCGAATGCCTTTTTGAACTCGAGAAAAACACAATCCACCTGTTGCCCTTCATCCATGGCTCGCAAGATGTCATGTGAGAAAAGGGCAAACTGAGTTTCACATGAACGATGTTTCCTAAACCCGTGCTGATTGATGGAAAGAAGCTTTTCCGTTTCAAGGAAATTTACTATATTCGAACTGAGAATATGCTCTAAAATTCTACATGAAACTGATGTCATCGATATTGGCCTGTAATTGTGTGGGTCAGTTCTTTCCTTTCTTATAAATGGGAGTCACCTGCGCTTTTTTCCAATCACTAGGAACTTTGCGCTGAATTAAAATTGTTTAAATGATCATAATGGATTTTCTTCACGCGATTTCTGTGTGGGCCAAATAAAGGGTTAAGTTTTGCTATATATTTACCAAGGGGTATGCAGACTGTCAGTTGCAGTGTGGAAACGAAGTATCGAGAAGAGAACTGCAGATGAGTGCCCAGTGTTGTGTGCAGGGTTAGGGGCCTTATACGTGGCGCAGGTTGGCGGGAGCTGCCGGAAATGACCTCCTACCTTGCCTAATGACGCAGCCGCCTATGCGGTCTGCATAGCCACGCGGAACTCATGGGGATGCGCGCAGGCCGTGAAGCTGCAGTGTACCAAGTCTCTGTGTGCAACTCTATGTTACGCGCTGAAGTACCGCGTAGCTAACCACGCCATTTCCTTACGCCGGTATTCCTCTAGTAGTTGCTAAATATGCATGACAATTGATATACATCCTACACTTCTGTCCTTAATCAATCTTCCCATCACTTACCCATCTCTAAGTTTCTTACTTCTTTGTCCTCGCACTGTATTGTAAGTTCATGTACCGGCTGATCAAAAAGTCAGTATAAATTTGAAAACTTCATAAATCACCGAATAATGTAGATAGAGATGTAAAAATAGACATACATTTTTGAAATGACATGGGGTTTTTTAGAACAAAGGAAAAAAAAGTTCAAAAAATGTCCGACAGATGGCGCTTCATCTGCTCAGAAAAGCAGTAATTAGCATAACAAATTAAGTCAAAGCAAAGATGATGTTCTTTACAGAAAATGCTCAATATGTTCACCATCGTTCCTCAACAATAGCTGTAGTCGAGGAATAATGTTGTGAACAGCACTGTAAAGCATGTCCGGAGTTATGGTGAGGCATTGGCGTCGGATGTTGTCTTTCAGCATCCCTAGAGATGTCGGTCGATCAAGACACACTTGCGACTTCAGGTAACCCCAAAGCCAATAATCGCACGGACTGAGTCTGGGGACCTGGGAGGCCAAGCACGACGAAAGTGGCGGCTGAGCACACGACCATCACCAAACGACGCGCGCAGGAGATCTTTCACGCGTCTAGCAATATGGGATGGAGCGCCATCCTGCATAAAAATCGTACTTTCTAGCAGGTGTTTATCAGCCAGGCTGGGTATGATGCGATTCTCTAACATATCGGCCTACCTTTCATCTGTCACGGTAGCAGTTACGAAACCAGAATCATACAGTTTCTCGTAGAAAAAGGCCCGATAATGGTATCGGTCCGATAGATTTACAAACATTTGAACATTTTTTGATAATGGTAGATGTGGTTCTAATAAAACCCCATGTCATTCCAAGCATGTGAGTCAATTTTTACAGCTCCGTCTACATTATTCCGTGATTTATTATGTTTTCAAATGTATACTGACTTTTTGATCACCCGGTACTTCTCTCTCTCTCTCTCTCTCTCTCTCTCTCTTCCCATCTGATCCCTCCTTCCTTTGTCCACCTACCTGTTCCTCCTCGTCCTTCTCTTACTCCCTCTCCTTACCTCTGTCATTTCCTCCACGGCTCGCTGTCAGTCTAATCCTGTCCCCTATCTCTTTTTAACCTGTCCCTCCCCGATAAAAATGTAACGCGAGTCATAAGGCATTGGAATAAAAACTACCCTGCTGAAGATGCAGTTCTGACGGTGCGGAACTGGTAGTGGGCGTAATGAAGGGTCATAATACATTTATTAAATAAATAGAATAAAAAAGGTATTAAAGACAATTTTTGCAAACGTCTGAATTCTTAAAAAAATGCTATGTTACAATGTATACAATGACTTTCTCCATGCGGCGGTGGAGTAGCCGAGCGGTCTAAGGCGTCTCGCTCCCGTTGGTTGCTCCCCGTCGGAGGTTCGAGTCCTCCTTGGGGCATGTGTGTGTGTGTGTGTGTGTGTGTGTGTGTGTGTGTGTTGTCCTTAGGTTAGTTTACCTTAGTTTAAGTTGTTTGTAGGCTACAGTTTGGTCCGATAGATTTACAAACATTTGGACATTTTAATTTTGAAGACCACGCAGTTTGGTCCGATAGACTTACAAACTTTCTCCCTGGTGTAATTATAACCTTACTGAAATCAGTGCGCAAGACAGATTTTTTCTGGAATCCTCTGGTGTATGCCCTGGGGAGGGCGACATGGTGGACCCGTGGACTGAACGCATGCAGCTAACGTCACGGCCTGGCAGCTGTTCTGCACACGTACAGGTCGCACACCTGTGCACACCTTACGCCACGGCTGCCTCGTTGTGTAACAGCTGGTGTACTGGTTCTGTCCCCTGATTAACGTCTTGTTCATCGGCCAGGAACTGTAGCGCAGGCGTTGCTACTATCCGCTGCCTGCTGCCTGTTGCGTCAGAACACTGTTGCTATCGCCTTCAGGTGGGTAATAATACTCATCTCACTACAGTCGCAGCACGTCTTTCGTCGAGAATTTTGATACCCTTTAAACAGGATTATGATTGGCTTAAATCGTCCTCACATCTGATACATGGATATGCGGAAAAAATTGAGTTTTCTGTCGTTTCATTGGAGAATACATTGTTTGCTTGTTGACACTCGAGGAGTTGTAATACTAGCACACGTTTCTCCACTCCATGGCTTGGCTCAAAATGTTTGTAAAGCTTATGGGACATAATTGCAGGGTCATCAGTCCCTAAACTTCCAACGTACTTATGAACTACCTTATACTAAAGACAGCACAACATCCATGCCCGAGGGGGGATTCGAACCCTCGACGGGGAACGGCCTCGCGCATCGCAGCACAGCGACTCAATGCGCTCAGACGCTCCGCCGCAGCGCTTGGTTCAGCAACAATTCTTTTCCTGTTAAAGTGAAAAAAAACGTCACTTTTTATATTTATTTAACAATGACGCGTTCTATACTCTTGATTCATAAAACATATATTAAGCCACGAAAGTTGCATTGCCCACGATTAAAATAATCTATAATGGACCCGGTGAGCGCATACGTCAATTTGTTAAAATATCTTATACTGCGGAAGTTGCGTTGGCCATGATTAAATAGTATAAAATAATGGCGTTGAAGTGAATGATTGCATTCGTCAGTACACTTCAGTCCCAACATTTTAAATGATATTAATCATAACGGGCGTGGATTTCTCAGTGTTAGGTCTTTTTTTTTTTTTTTTTTAATTACATAAGCGATCTCCCGCTTCATTGTCATCATTTTAGATTATTTTTTAATGATGGCCAATGTAGCTTTCGCATTTTAAGATACAATAATCTGAAGATGCGCCAAGAGCACCAAAAACGCAATTTTTAAAGAAATTAAAAATTGAAACACATTTGGAGTGGTAGTAGTAAGTACATCCGTTTCTCGAGCTCTAGATAAAGAGAAAATGATGAATTGGTTCCTGAACACGTTCACTACCTCACGCTGGGCAATGGATGTTCCAGATCCAGACGTATATTACACCGCAGTGACAAATGATATTGCAGTTACCTTGAGTAACTCAATTTTGTACAAACTGATAGTCTATATTATTTATTTTGCAAAGCTCAAATCAAATGTTCAAATATTTGTAATTCTATGGGACCAAACTACGTTGGTCATCAGTCCCTAGACTTACAAACTATTTAAAGTAAGTTAATCTAACCGAAGGACAACACATACATCCTTGCCCGAGGGATGGTTCGAACCTCCGACGCGGGAGGCCGCGCAATTCGTAACGTGGCGCTCCAGACAGCTCGGCTACTCCCGCATGGCTTGCAAAGATCAATGTGCTTGAGTAATCTGTATAATGTCCCATGGAAGTCATGACTGTCCAGGCAGCTCTTAGACGTTCTTTACCGAAAAAGTAGAAAAAGGCTGATGCAAGTGTCTTGATGTCAATTGAAATTTTTATGTGTAAAATTGTAACTCACGCCATATATCGTGTATTATAAAAACGAAATGTGTTTGTTTGTTACTCGTTCACGCTGAAACGGCTGGATGGATTTGAATATGGAATGGAGATAGATTATTAATTCAGGGTACAAAATTATGTTCCATGTGCTACTGTACTGTCTATTGCTTGGGGCAACTTACATCCGACTTAAAGACCGCTTGACCAATGACGATGAAGTTCGGTACATGTACCTGTTTTCATGGAGAGTCTGTCATATACTGTAAATCGAAAGAAACATTGCAATAGCCTTTAAAGTCGTTTTACCGATAGCCATGCATGTTGCGGATATTTGTAATTTTTAGTATATAGGGGGAGGAGCGCCTCGGTTGCACAGTGGTAGAGTGGTAGACTACAAATCCAAAGGTCGCGGGTTCGATCCCCGCCAGGTTCCGGGATTTTTATCTGTCACTTTCCATTTCTTTCACCTCTGACCTGTGAAAAATACCGAGTAGCACCGTGGTTCGGAACCCACATTAAACTGTAGGTCCCCCAATAACTGGCTGGGTAAGTCAGTTCGAAGGTAACGGCCTACCACCTCCAAAGAGGACCATGCCTAGTAAAGCACTGTTGTGTTCAAACCAATCTTCGGATTGTTGACTGCTTTTACCTTTTAGGGGGAGGAACTGACGGGTTGTGAGAGGCGGAGGAGAGAGGACGAGTTGGAGCGAGAGAGAGGGAGATGGATAGTAACTGCAGGGATTGGGTGAGGAGACAGTGAGGCGGGGAGGAGACTGAGGTGGGAAGGTGGAGGGGGAGGATGTGAGCAGGTAACGCACTGAACAAAGAGAGGCGAGAGGAGAAGGGCTGCAGGGGGAGGACAGAGGGAGGAGGGGAAACACAAGATGGAACGTATGTATAATGTACCTAATGTTGCACTGAATTACTCGTACCACCCTTTATACAGGGTGTTACAAAAAGGTACGGCCAAACTTTCAGGAAACATTCCTCACACACAAAGAAAGAAAATATGTTATGTAGACATGTGTCCAGAAACGCTTAAATTTCCATGTTAGAGCTCATTTTATTATTTCTCTTCAAATTACATTAATCATGGAATGAAAACACACAGCAACAGAACGTACCAGTGTGACCTCAAACACTTTGTTACAGGAAATGTTCAAAATGTCCTCCGTTAGCGAGGATACATGCATCCACCCTCCGTCGCATGGAATCCCTGATGCGCTGATGCTGCCCTGAAGAATGGCGTATTGTATCATAGCCGTCCACAATACGAGCACGAAGAGTCTCTACATTTGGTACCGGGGTTGCATAGACAAGAGCTTTCAAATGCCTCCATAAATGAAAGTCAAGAGGGTTGAGGTCAGGAGAGCGTGGAGGCCATGGAATTGGTCCGCCTCTACCAGTCCATTGGTCACCGAATCTGGTGTTGAGAAGCGTACGAACACGTTTGAACCTTTGTGAAGTCATGGCACCATATTTTGGTTCCCAGCAACCAAGAACTGTGTTGCGTGACACAGTTTCATTTATCCGTATCGACTGTTGTGGCGAACTGCCTGATCACCTTCTTGTGTCAAGTTTTCATTCATGACAGCAGGTTGTTCAGATCAAAACATGTCGACTGAAATGTGCAAGAGCTCCATCTTGCATGAACCATATGTTGTGTCGTACTTGTAAAGGCACATGTTCTATCAGTACAGGTAGAGTATCCCGTGTGAAATAGAGATGGGCAATCTGCTCCTGAACTGATTCAAAGAGCCAGATCCTTCTAAGGAGTGAGTGATGGATGAATCCAAAAAAAAGAGTGGTAGTTCATCTGATCCGAAAAGTCCCTCTGGTGACAGCAATGAGCTACATAAACATCCCTTGCCACATTGTTCAGAAGTTTCCTAAACCCCTTGCCACATGCTTCAGAAGTTTCCTAAGCTACAAAATAAATGTGCTATAGACAAAGTGCAAGTATAAATCGCTAAAAATGAGCACCTAAACACGTGCAGCGCCTTCGTGCTGCGAGTCGAGAGTCGGTGAGTCGTGCTAGCAGCACGGTTCAGTGAGCGCGCGGCCCCCGACTACCGCTGACTCGCTGCTCCCCACGACTCCGGCGATCGAGGCGATCCGACCGCCACTGAGTCGGTGAGTTACCTGGTTCACCGGTTCACCTCTCCCCACCACTCTCCCGACTCCGCTCGCTTGCGGAGCCGCACGTGTGGCGCGCTGCTCATTATTCCCCCCACTCCTCTGGCGAACCGCATGGTGCCGAACAAAGCGACTTCGCGCATTTCTCTGTTCTCTCAACTCCTGTGTTCTAATAAAGCTTGCAGCTCACTTACAGAAACGATAATCTGAAGCAACAGAAATCGTCATATTCCTATTTCGAATAGTACTCGAGATGAAACGTATTTATTTATTGTTACATGTTTTTTCTTAATAACAGGAAATCTACAGTCGGTAGCAAAAACGCGTTACAGTACAAAATTAAATTATATAAAATTTCTGCGAAATAGATCCTACTCCATTTTTCTCTAACACTTGTAGTTTGTATGAAGGGAGTAAGAGAGACAAAGTCTTGTGCAATGTGCATTCTGTTGCTTAAATTTCGTAAGTCCATATCACACAGTTTCCTGACTTGATAGTCGAGTGTCCTCTAACAAATTACGCGTCTTTTATGCATCTACATTATTTTGGCACGTTGAAAACAATGACTATACAATCGAATAACAAAGAAAACAACAATGTGCATTAATGTTTTCTATATCTGAAACCATTCATTCTTCGTTTGTGTGGCCACCATTCAGTTTCATGAATGTGTACATTTGAAATTTTTGCTGCTGGCGTCAAATCTTTGACAGTAACAACAAACTTGTTTTCAAAGAGAGAGAGAGAACACTAGGATGTCAAACGAGATGTCTATAATTACGTTTCTGAGTAAAATATCTTTCTGTAATGTTTCATGACGAATTTAATGTGTTTGGTACAGTAGGATGTGTGTGTTTGCAATTAAAGATAAACTATATTGGGAAGCTCTTAAAAAAATAATTCGCATTGCTCTGTATAGAGAATATATAAAACTTTGCACAAATAACAGGTGAAAGGGTTGTAGTTACAGGAACTAAAAATATAAGGTGGAACGGAAAACTTAGAATATAGGAGCCCAGAACACTACCCCCTGTACTACTACACCGACTCTAAGAGTATCACCGCAGTTATTTACCTAGTTATTTCTTTAGCTAAGACTCTTCGAACTTAGTCAATTGTTGATGGTTTGTACTCACAAAAGAAAAACTCATTGACGACATAGTCGAAAGTATCTGTACTCGTCGTCGTATTTTCGAAGAATTTGGCTGGAGATTTTCACAGTCTTTTTTTCGTACTCGAAGTTACGAATGAAATAGTCCACGAACATTCCTCGCTTTGTAAATTTAATGGACATTACTCTTTTGACGCCTTATTTTCGAAATTAAATAAAACTTCATTGCTTACTCTTGAGCTATCATTATTTTACTGTTTATGGGTGCCAGACTTTTGTTTTTAGATAACAAGTGATGGGTTCTAGCGGCCATCTTGTAGCGAGAATCTGTCGCGCTCACGTAAGACACCCGGCCGTGTCGCCGAATGTTGCTGCTTGTAGCTGCCGTGCTGCGTCGCTGAATATCGCGCGCTGTCGCTCGCTTCTGTCGCTCACGTAGGACACGGCCTTATTGCGCACGGCTATTCCGCTGCGGCAGTTGCCACGTTTTGCACGGATCTCTCGCGATATCTCACGTTTCATTCAAGTCTCTTAAACTACTCAATGTATAAATAGGGAACTAGTATTTTTATTCAGCAAAATATTGTATTTTTTAATGAAAGTATAAAAATAATAATTTTTCTTTTTACAATTATTTCACCTGCAAAAATATTTAAATTCTGTTATAACATGTTTAATTTTTAATGTAGGTGTAACTAACAAATTTTAATTCTCGAAACTACTGGCTTGCAATAAAATTATTACTCTTCTTTCTTCTTTCACAATACGGCCAAATCAGATAAAAGTATAGTGACAAAAAAGCAACGTGACATCGTTTCACGTTTTTTATTAGTTGGTGAGTCGGTGAACCATGAAAAAGAACTAGTTCATCCCAATGAATGACTATTTCTGATCCGATCTCTGAAAAGATCGGTTTTTCCCATCTCTAGTGTGAAATCAAGACATCACCAACAATTCTAATTCCAATTGAATTGGGCCAACTGGCGGCTAATCGAGGAAGTACAGTACATATTAATGAAATAATTGGGTATTTTGACGATTGTCTGCACGAATTATTTCAATTTACATTTAAAGAGAAGTACTAAAATGAGCTCTAATATGGAAATTAAGCGTTTCCGGACACATGTCCACATAACATATTTTCTTTCTTTGTGTGTGAGGAACGTTTCCTGAAAGTTTGGCCGTACCTTTTGTAACACTCTGTATAAGAGGTAAGAACTGATTGGTAATGGAGTAAGAGAAAATTTATTTATGAAATTGAACTGTGTCACGAACTAGAATATGCAATTTTTTTCACTTGCCGATAGTCACCATGAACATTTGAACCTTTGTAAAATCGTGGCACCAGATTTTGTTCCCAGCATCAAAGAACTCTGTCGCGTGACACAGTTTCATTTATCCGTACCGACTGTTGTGGCGAACTGCCTCATCAACTTCTTGTGTCAAGCTTTCATTCATGACAGCAGGTTGTTCAGATCAAGAGAGACACATCATTATTGACTATCTGCAACAGAAAATATCAGAAGTTTCAGTGGTTTATCGCACGGTTACTGACAAACTTCACTAAGAAAATAACAAAACATGTGATTCTTAGGCAGTAGAGGTCTTCTGGGATTCTAAACGTACAGTCACGACTTAACAAATGTTTAAATAGCCAAATGGGTATTTTGCAACAATCAGTCGTTATTTTCGGAAGAAACTGCTTTATTTATTTTGGGAAGATGTACTTCACCTGTAAAAGAGACCGCGTATAAAACGCTTGTACGACCGCGTCTTGAGTATTGCTCAAGTATTTGGGATCCGCAGCAGATCGGTTTGAAAGAAGACATAGAGGCGGTTCAGAGGCGAGCAGCTAGATTTGTTACCGGTAGGTTCGACCAATGCGCGAGTGTCACGGAAATGCTCCGGCAACTCAATTGGGGATCGCTGGAAGAAAGACGACGCTCTTTTCGTGAATTTCTGTTAAGTAAATTTAGAGGGCCGGAATTTGAAGCTGAGTGTAGTACGATCTTGCTGCCGCCTACTTACATTTCGCGTAAAGATCACAAAGACAAGATAAGAGAAATTAGGGCTCGTACGGAGGCATATAGGCATTCTTTTTTTCCTCGTTCAATTTGGGAGTGGAATAGGAAAGGAAATGCCTAGTAGTGGTACAGTGTACCCTCCGCCACGCACCTTACGGTGAATTGCGGAGTATGTATGTAGATAGATGTAGATTCGGCTGATGTAGCTGTCGCCAAGTGACTTGCCATTATCAGTACCTGGAATTGAAACATGTAGTAAAATCATTCCCGTGCATTGTTGATAAGATTATCTTTCACATTGTTTCATTCGTCGTGAAGTTCAATACAGTAACTTTTCTAACTCCATCGTCATTTTGTAATTTTCCCACAGAACAACTAAACTTTTTTCTATCGGTAAAACGTTTATTTAATACACGTAAATCGTCTTTCAAACATGTCACCGGTAAATACCTACCATACATTGGGGATATTATCAACAACGGACGGGAAAAACCTTTCCAACATGTTTCAATTCCAGGCTCTGATAATGGCAAGTCACTTGCCGAAATCTAAATCAGCAAAATAAAGCAGTTTCTTACGAAAATAACGACTGATTGTTGCAAAATACCCATTTGGATATTATAAATACAGTCTTAGACGCAAAAATGTAGAAACAAAACAACAACAAAACCAACCAAAGAAACGAACAAACAACGATTTTTATGGAAGGAAATATGATCAAATGTTTAAATGTTCAAATGACTATGTTGTCAGGGGAAATATGTGAATATTTACGATCATAATTAAAGTCTTACTGTATACAAATTGGTTCTTACTTTTAAAAAGACAGTCGTATTTCAATGCTCACAGAGAGTGAATGTCTTGTCTTGGTCTGTGATGATGTTGTGGCATTGCACCGTAGACACTAGCTGACATCGTGTTCGGCCTCCCTAATGCAAGACTTTTGGTGACACCACTTGGGCGACTTCAGTGTCGAAGGTGAGGAAATCATGATGAGGACAACACAACACCCAGTTTAAGAGTGAAGAAAATCCCCGAATGAACCGCGAATAGAACCTGGGCCCTCTGTGTGGCACTCTACCACCCTGTCTACTAGAGTACGAAGCCGACTCCTTGGACTGTGGTAGTACCATGATGCAGATCAAACACGAATTACACTACTGTACGTCATAATGAGTAAAAAGCGTATCTGAGTAGCATCGTAGGCGACGTGTTTATTTAGCAAACAGGTTGTTTTATGAGTCTGCGTCGATGCTAGCCAATACATTAACAGTATTCGAATAGCAGCAATAAGTTTTAATAATCACCTCTAGAAACTGTTATGTAACTAGTTATATAACCAGTTACGTAACTTAGTAAGTGTACTTGTGCCTACCTACAGACCCGGTTACACCTTGCAGTACAGTGGTATACCGATAGACGACAAAAACTAAAAGGCAGGGTCAATTCATGAGGCGGGGAATTGTGCGGTATTTCGTTTTCCTTCTGGCCACACTCTCTAGTAATGTCATATTGTGATATGCACTACCATAAGATTAGATTAGTTTTCCGTTCCGTAGATCCATGTTGAGGGGATCCTCGTGGATGTGGAATATGTCAAGAAACAAAATTTACAAGCTGAATAATAGATAATACTAATCATATAAATAGAGATACATATATTTTTTGAGCTGATAATATAATACTAATATAGTATGAATACCGATACACGCATCATTTGGTACAATTTAGAAATTCACTAATGGAATAGAAGGAGTTGGCCACTAGAAAGTCTTTTAGCTTCCTCTTAAACTGATCTTTATTTGTAGCTAAAATTTTTATACCTGATGGTAAATTATTGAAAATGAGTGTTCTTGAGTTGTGGACTCCTTTTTGAACTAAAGTAAGTGCTTTTAAGTCCTTGTGTAGATCATTTTTATTCCTAGTATTGTATGTATAAACTGAGCTGTTTGTTGGAAAAAGGGATATATTATTTATGACAAATTTCATTAAGGAATAAATATACTGAGAGGCAGTAGTTAATATACCCAGTTCTTTGAATAGGCTTCTACAGGACGTCCATGAATTTACTCCACAAATAATACGTCTCACACGCTTTTGGACTCTGAAGACTTTTGACTGATTTGAAGAGTTACCTCAAAATATTATATCATATGACATTATGGAATGAAAGTAAGCAAAGTATGCAAGATTTGTTATTTTTATGTCTCCTACGGCTGATAACACTCGTATTGAAAATACTGATTTGTTGAGTCGTTTCTGCAGTTCTGTGGTGTGCTCCTCCCAACTATATTTATTACCAAGCTGTTATCCCAGGAATTTAATACTATCAACCTCTTCTATCTGCTCCTCTTCATACTTAATGCATGTGCTGGCGGAAATCTCTTACATGTTCTGAACTGCATGTAGTGAGTCTTTTCAAAGTTTAATGACAATGAGTTGGCTTTAAACCATTTATTAATGTTCACGAAAATATTATTAGTAGACCTTTCTAGAACTATGCTTGACGTACTTTTTATTGCCATACTTGTATCATCTGCAAACAATATGAACTCTCCTTCTGGTAGTGTAACTGATGAGAGATCATTTATGTACACAAGAAAAAGCAATGGCCCTAATATGGATCCTTGTCGGACACCACATGTCATTTCTTCCCAATCCGATAATGACTGTTGGCTTAATACACTAGACACTTGTACGGCCACCCTTTGTTTCCTATTAGTGAGGTACGATTTGAACCATTTTGCAGCATTTCCCGTGACACCATAGAATTCTAATTTACTTAAAAGGATGTTATGGTTCACACAATCATAAGCATATTGGTTTCATATAACTCGCACAAATGCATAGCTGAAATCCATGTGAGCTGGTGGAAGTGAAAGCAATAAGACACCATTATATGGCAGAATGGTTACATGGCAGACACTTTTATTGTAGTTGTATAAGTCTGATTAGTGAAGACCGAAGTCACAGACCATTTCTCCGTGAAGAATCGGATATTGTAAGAGAAATTTTGGTCTTTGTGCTTGTGGACTGGCATCTCATGATAGAGAGGAGAAACAAAATCCAAAAGCAGACAAGTATTCGTTATTAACTACATAGAGTCCTTTCCTAGTGAACGTGTCAACGACACAGTAGTACGGCCGAGTTTGCACAGAGGCTCTGGTGTCACTGGTAATACCATGTGTAGGTGGACGTTTGGCGTGTAAACACAACCAAGCCTGTATGACCATAAGTCGTTAGTGCATAGTAAGTAGGTCCTACTCTGGAATCGCTGTCGTGTAAACTGAGCATAAGGAACTCTGCAACTGTGCTGGAATAAAACCATTATTAACTCACAGAAAAAGCATGACAAAATTATACGAGCAACAAGAACTACATGAAACGTGGCGTAGAGCTGAAGGAGCGAGCATTGCTACCGCTCAGGTCCGCTGTCGGCGCTGGAGGAGTCATAGGTGGCCAATGGTCTCTGCAGTCATTGACAGAGTGATGTAGGTTAAAATAAGACGTTAACATCTTTACTTTCGGTTGCACAGTGGTAGAGTGCCAGACTACAAATCCAAAGGTCGCGGGTTCGATCCCCGCCAGGTCCTAGGATTTTTATCTATCACTTTCCACTTCTTTCACCTCTGGCAGTATTGGTCATGTGAAAAATACTGAGTACCACCGTGGTTCGGAACCTACGTTAAACTGTAGGCCCCCCTATAACTGGCTGGGTTAAAGTCCCCCGTCCGCTAAGCGACAACTTCCAGCATGTATTCTCGATACGCCTGCCACCAAGTGTCTTCTTTGGCCGTTTCTCACCAAGTCTCCCATTCCCTCTCCAGCAACAGCTTCTCCTCGAATTTTGCGTCTCTTTGGCTCTGTAGAAGTGATATCTGGCGTTCATCAAGGAAGCGTTATAGGTCCCCTACTCTTCCTTGTGTTTATAAACGATTTAGGAGACAATGTGAATAGCTCCATTAGACTGTTCGCGGATGATGCTGTCGTTTATAGGTTAGTGAAGTCAACAGAGGATCAAAAGCAACTGCAAAGCGATTTAGACAAAATTTCTCCATGGTGCGAAAATTGGCAATTGACACTAAATAAAGAAAAGTGTTAAGTAATACACATGGCCACTAAAAGAAATACGCTGAACTTCAATTACGCGATATCTCAGTCAAACCTTAAGGTCGTAAATTCAGCTATATACCTCGTAGTTACAATTATGAACAACTTTGACTGGAGAGAACACGTAGAAAATATTGTGGGGAAGGCGAACCAAAGATTACGTTACATTGGCAGAACGCTTCGAAGATGCACCAGCTCCACCAAAGAGATTGCCTAGTGCCTACATCACACTTGTGCGTCCTCTCCTGGAGTACTGTTGCCCATTGTGGGATCCTCACCAGGTGGGACTGACGGAAGACAATAGAGAAGGTTCAGAGAAGGGCAGCTCGTTTTGTTTTATCACGTTACGGGGGGGGGGGGGGGGGGAGCGTCACGGAAATGTTGCACGAATTGGGGTGGGAATCATTAAAGACCTTATTCATTACGGCATGATCTGTTTGCGAAGTTTCAAGTTGGTTTCGCAATGCCATCCAATAGCTGATCGCCGTTTTCACGACCACGCCTCTCAGTCGCCGGTGGAAATTTTCTATGGGCCGAGGTGAGACTCGCGAACTGGCGTTTTTCCCACGTTTCAAGCGTGTTGTCTTTATCTTCTGCATTTCTTCTTGGTTCTAAAAAACCAGTTATTTGTGGCAGCTGTCTGTGTTAGGCCTGTCTGGTGTGCCACTTATCAGGGTCTTTCTCCCTGGCCAGAAACGTTGTTTTAGTGGAACCACGTTTTCTATACTGCAAGTCAGTCTCTCTCCCACTCACGCACGTGTGCACTGCAGGGATCTGCTTGCCTTCTTCCCGTCTGTAGGGGTACGCGGTTTATCTGCGATGCCGTCGCTGTTTTTTTGGAAACGACTCCTCTGGTATCTGCAAATAAGGGCTTTCTCTGCACGCGCGCTATTGTTGTGTCCATTTAGTTGTAAGGGCCTTAGCCGGCCGCGGTGGCCGAGGGGACTGAGGCGCTTCAGTCACGATCTGCACGGCCACTACGGTCGGGGGTTCGAATCCCCCCTCGGGCATGGATATTTGTGCCGTCCTTAGCTGTAGGTAGTTCATAAGTAGTTTGTAAGTTTAGGGAGTGATGACCCCGTAGTTAAGTTCAAATGTTTGTAAATCTATCGGACCAAACTGCGTGGTCATCAGTCCGTAGCTTATAAACTACTTGTGGTGTCGCACAAGTCCAAAGTGCGCGCCACCTACTTTCGCCGCGCGCCGCCATGCACGCACGGCGCGGCATTCTTACGACGTCCACTACGGTCGGGGGTTCGAATCCCCCCTCGGGCATGGATATTTGTGTCGTCCTAGTTCGTAAGTAGTTCATAAGTAGTTTGTAAGTTTAGGGACTGATGACCCCGTAGTTAAGTCCCATAAGCTTAACAAACATTTGAACATTTCTTACGACATCAGCCACGAGCGCCCTCTGTTACAACTCCGCTCGTGGCCACCACTGAACGACAACGTTCACTTGGGACTGAGATAGGAACCAGTTAAGACCTTCGGAATCAGATAGGCACCAGTGAAGACTTTGCTATCGGACAGGCACTAGGCAGGCCTCTAGCTCAACTATGTATCTGCAGTACTGATCTATGTAAAAGTTAAGTATTGTATAAATTCTGTGCAATATATATCTCGTTCTAATTTACTCTAGTGTTTCTAGTTTCTGGCTGCTCCCCTCCGTACCTGCACCAGCGTGCTATCTTTATTCCTGTGTCGGTCCCATTCCACTCGGCCACCGACACCTACGACGAAAACGAGACACAAAAGCGGCGACGAGGCTGGGACACAAAACTTCTTAAACCTAGGTAAACTAACCTAAGGACAAACACACACACCCATGCCCCAGGGAGGACTCGAACCTCCACGGCGAGCAACCGCGCGCTCTGCAGCGAGACGCTTTAGACCGCTCGGCTACTCTACCGCGGCCGGTAGTTAAGTCCCTTAAGCTTAACAAACATTTGAACATTTTGTAAGGGCCTTACTTCCCTGCCTCCGTTGTCGCCATTTATCTGCACGCTCCTAAAGTCAGACTGGGGTGGGAGAATGCGGGGTGGTGGCAGATGCCGAAGGTGAAAGTTGGGGTGCCTGCCACTGGCTGCGTCCGGCGGCGGGCCGCTCCAGGCTGGAGGCCGCATTGGTGTGCGCGAATGCCTCCATCGGCAAAGTCACCGAACAAAAGCGTCGCTGGTCGAAATATTACGACAGGTAGCTTTATACTATATACCTGGGAGTTAAAAATAAAAACAAAAGTCTTAAACACTAATAATAAATGAACCCAAATGAAGTGACTCTAAGAGAACTAAATTGTATTTTATAAACAAAAGCTTCGCAGATTTTTCTACGTCCAATCTACTCCTCAGAGCAGTGACGTCTGTGCATAGACACACTACGTGAGTGGCGACGATTTCAGGTTCACACTTAGATCCAGAAACAGCAGAACTGTATGTGTGCATAATTTCTGGCCGGGCCAGGTATAAACCAGTGCACTCTGAGTGACAAATAATGGAATTTCAGCGTTAGTCCTAGGTGTCATTACTGATGAAGCAATAGTCTGAAAATTTTGGACTGCCTTGGACATGTAAATGGTTGCAATTGCTGCCTGCGGCCGCCGCGGCTACTGTACAACTACTCCGATATAACTTCCGTTTAAAATTTATCGGAACCGAAGTCGTAATCGAAGGAGCAAAGTGAATTGGAAGGTCCGAATTATCGGAATCAAACCTAGGTAACATCCCTAGTTCGAATCTCCTCTCGGGCATGGATAGTTCATAAGTAGTTCGTAAGTTGAGGGACTGGTGACCCCGCAGGAAAGTCCCATAAGCTTCACAAACATTTGAACACTTCACTATGTTGGTTGGTCATTTGTGTTGGGCTCACAGGCCTCTTGTACTTAGTGGACAACGCGACTGCCTCGTTAGCCACAGGACCCAGGTTCGAATTCCAGCTGGGCAGAAAAATTTTCAACTCTCACCAATGATTTAGTTCAGTGCCCTCTGGCAGCTAACGTCTCTAATTGCTTAGTTTCTTTACTCGTGGAAATGAATCTCAAAATATCAAACTTTGTGTAGCTTATGGGACTTAACTACGGGGTCATCAGTCCCTAAACTTACAAACTGCTTATGAACTAGCTAACACTAAGGACGGCACAAATATCCATGCCCGAGGGGGGATTCGAACCCCCCGACCGTAGTGTCCGTGCAGACCGTGACTTGCGCGCCTCAGTCCCCTCAGCCACCGCGGCCGGCTGGAAATGAATAGTGGGCTACGACAGCCCACTTGTATTTGGGAGAATCACGGTTTAGGTTTCCCACCGACCAGGCAAGTCTACATTTTCGACAGGTGTCCAAGATATTCAGGTAAATAGCGGAATGGTTTCAACAAACAAGTCGTGCCTATTTTTCTGTTTTTTACTTGACTGTAATGTTATGGCAAAGAGTGGAAGTCCATCTCTGATCTCGTAGATATACATAGAGAGGTTCTTCGTCGTTTCGTCACATCTGTTTGTTTTCGTCTCCAATCCAACAACGCAAAAAAATAATAAATAAATAAATAAAATTAAATTAAACAGAATTTACTCTTATACCGTATAGTCTCGGTTGCACAGTGGTAGAGTGCCAAACTACAAATCCGAAGGTCCCGGGTTCGATCCCCGCCAGCTCCCGGGATTTTTATCTGTCACTTTCCACTTCTTTCACCTCTGGCAGTATTGTTCATGTGAAAAATACCGAGTAGGACCGTGGTTCGGAACCCACGTTAAACTGTAGGTCCCCCTATAACTGGCTGGATAAGTCAGTTCGAAGGTCGGAGGAAGGCAACGGCATACCACCTCCAAACAGGACCATGCCTAGTAAAGCACTATGGTGTTCAAACCAATCTTCGGATTGTTGACTGCTTTACCTTTCTACCGTATAGTGTGTAATGCGATCCGTCCCCTATCTCCTGTTCGAAGAAGGTGTCGTTGCGATGTCAGGAAGGACGTCTTACGACAGGAACAAATACCAAACGCAAAGGAGCTGACACTGATCAGATGTGATATGTACAACAGATGAACGATACGAGACTAAAAAACCTATAAGCTCTTCGATACATCGAACATTGCTCCTCACGAAAGGGTTTTAATTCTTGAAACTGCTTTCGTTGACATTAAAATCTGTTACACAGAAAGGCCCTATGCCAAGCAAAACATAATTTTTCGATAAGTATAGTGTCAAAGCAGACTAAAATTTATCATGTAAATAAATAATATTAACCCTTTAATGCATAGTGTAGCTGAATAGCTACATACCTAATTCTTTACATTATCTCTCAAACTGATCAACATTTTACCACAAATTCATTTCTAGCTGCTTGTATACATAGTGTTACGTATGCTATTGGCTCATCCTAGAAATTATAAATTTCAGAGTGCTACCGAATAAGTTCGACAGTTAGCTACATTCGTTTACTTTAGTATTCCACCTCTGCCATGTAAAAGTAGTCAAACACATACTATTGTTGCATTATGAGTTACTTTCTGGTAAGATGAGAGGCAAAATAGTGGCATTTACTGCATTGGGTACCTCATGGAAGCACTAGATGGCTGACCAGCTATGAACGTTTAGTTGCTAGTAGTGCACTATAATTTTACAGAATTCTTTTTTCAATATTTTTCTGAGTATATACGCACTTTACTTTAATCATGGTTGTTTTTATATATTCAAATAAAAAGTCATGCATTAAAGGGTTATCACAGATAAAAATAAAAGTAAACAACATGCAAAAATGTAATTCTTCTAAACGTGTTGATGTGATGTTACTGATGACAAAAGTGAGAACTTCCATTTGTCATGCCGTCAATCAATAACATGCACACTTCTTTCTTCCCATTAGTTTGCCAGTCTTGTTCCTGACTAGAAATGTGCGACTAATTCTCTCTCGATTAGTGGTTCAAAGGGAAAAAATGTAAGCAGTGTTTAACAGCGGACAGACTACATTGGAGCATACAAAACTCCCAGGATCAGTAGTTATATGCAACTGAAATTTACATCCGTTTATCATGTGGAAACATGAGATTGTTTCCCCTCAAAACGCTGGAAAAAGTATAACTACGCGTGTTTCCACTCTATTCTTTCGCCATAATCACAAGTAAACGGATTAATTGCAGCATACAACTTTCCGTATGTGTACAATTGCAAAGAATTACTTGCTGTTAATTCCAACAGTGGCCAGCTAGATTCTAAAACTGAAACTGTTCGTAATTCACTGTATCTAACGGAATAAAGTAACAGAGATATGATATTAATTACCCTTGTTTTGCTGTTTCAGATATTCGGAAAATCTGCCTGTGGGAAGTCTCATCCGTGCTCAGAAAGGCTGACTGCTCCGGTAAGTTCAGTATTTATTTTCTGGAATATTAATCCTAATTTTATTGTTATCAGTGTAGTAACTGTGTTAGTATATTGTAACTTCAGCTATTTTCTATGGAGAAAGATCATTATTGGCCCTTGTTGATGACATACAGTCTTTGACAGAGTTCGGTGAATAGTCCTGTAACATTAATGTAGATGAACTATGAAGTATAGTTGCCTTTTTGTCCTTCGGAATAGTCACCTCCCATAACTATGCACCGCTGAGCTCTGCGATACCTCTCCTGGAAACTTCACACAGAGTCTATCTTTGGAAAAGTCTCGTCACGCTTCGTTGCATGTCAGGAATATCGTCATATCTTTTCTTTCAAAGCGCGTTTTAGTCGAGGGATTAGGAAGAGGTTTGGAGGACTGAGATCCTGCGAATAGGCCTATGGTGGATATTCAAGTTGCAGAATACCGCTCACCCACACACAGCAAATATCGTCAAACAGTTCCTGGCAAAAAAGGAGATGGTGCAACTCAAACGTCCACCATACTCGCCGGATCTCAATCCACCAGACTTCTTCCTATTCCCTCTACTCAAAATCGCTTTCGAAGGAAAGACATTTGACGATATTCCTAACACCAAACGAAACGTGACGAGGCTTTTGAAAACCATCCCAAAGAAAGACTTCGTGCATAGTTTCGAGGACGTGTATGGTGTAGCTCAGTGATGCATAATTATGGGAGATGACTGTTTGGTAGGATAGTAAGGTCCGTTACACACTTAAGCGTATGCTTCGCACACCGCGTTCCGCGCGCGGTTGGCGGGTCCGCGTCAGTGGTCTACACAGTCAGGTGGATGCGCGACGAGCGAACGCAGACTAATGCGAACTGTGCTCTGAAATTCGTTCTCTAGCACATCGTTCTGTTAGAGCCCATGGATGAACACGAGCTCGCTACAACTGAAAGTCATTTCAGCCTATCTGATGTAGAAGAATAGAAAGTACACACGCAAGAGAAGGTTTTGCGTGCATTCCATGGTGAAGCAAAGATGTATGAAAGGAGCGTTCGTCACGCTGTAATCCAATTTGCGCACCGACGAAGTTAAATTTTATACATATTTTCGTATGATTATTCTTTCCTCAGACGAACTTGTCTGTCACAAGACAGCCTGGCACTTGATAATCTCAAAAGGATCCCTATTACTCCGTCAGAACGATTAGCGATAACCTTCAGGTACGAATTGGGTATTCTAGGAAATGAGCGGGCTGACCAGTTGGCTAGAGTAGCCGTCACTCCCTGCCCCTTCCCCTGGGTTATCCCGGGCGCAGATTTGCGGGTGCAGATGAGATCGCTAGTCATACAGGACTGGAACACCAACTGGCAGGCTACTGCTCTGTCTAATAAACTATGCTCCATCAAGTCTACCACTGCAGCTTGGAGTTCTTCCTTACACCCTTCTTGAAGGAAATCCACTGTCCTTTGCCGTCTCCGCATCGGTCACTCCAGGCTGACCCATGGTTTTCTTTTGCGTAATGAGCCTCCCCCACATTGTGGTTGCGGGGCCCTACAATCTGTGGCTCTTATTTTAATGGAATGTCCGCTCCTATTGGCTTTCCGTGCCAAATACGGAATTCCACACTCATTGCCCTCGGTTTTGGCGAATGATTCACGGATAGCTGACAAGAGTCCTTGGATTTATCCGTGAAAGCGGTTTTTACTCTCGGCTATAAGATTTTATTGCTGACGCTTGAACAGGATTGGTGTATTTGTGACCCTCCCTACGAGCAGCAGGGTTTGGAGCTCTCCCCTCCCCTGCCCCTGACGACTTCCATTTCTCCTTTTAACTTGGTTTTAATTCACGTTGTTTCCCTTTTTACATTTTTAGGCTTCTCATTTAGGAGCATACACTGTTCTCCTGTATCTGCTTGTCATTAATTAATGGGGATTCTAGATTTGTCGCGACGTTTCTTGCAGAATCCCGCTTTTTCTATTGGTTTTAGTCATGTTCTACTTGACTTTAACCCCCTTATAGTTCCTCTAATTGACTCTCGTCGCGGTCTTAGCCGACCACATCCTGGCTTGCACTCCATACAGAGGTCATGGGACTGATGACCTAGCTGTTTGGTCCCATCCACCCGTCAACCAACCAACCCACTTAAGATAAGACTATGAATAAGTGTACGGAAAATGACTAATTTAAAAATATATATTTAATCATTCATGCCTTTAGTAGAATACATTCGTTTAGTAGTAGATAATTTTATATTTGTATTACAACTGAATTCTTATAATTGCTACAACGTCTCCCAAGATGTTGTCGACGTTGATTGAGCTGGAGAGGAATTGGGTGTCGTAACTTGCGTCTGTACGGACAGATCTTCATGGTACGGCATAGATTGGTTAGGATGCTGTTGGTGTATTGAAGGTGGAGTATAGGTGAAAGATGTCATAAGATATTGTGGAGACTCGTATTACCACGAGTGGAATTCTGCGGCTGAAATGAGGTCCTGTGCGCGCGGTATCCGGAAGAATGTGCACGCACCAACGTGTTTCTGTAGATTTAACTGACGCGGACGGTCCGCGGCGCGGAAGGATTGCGCGGACGGCTCTGTCGCGTGCGGTCCATCCTCACAATCGTGTGATGCCCCATTCGAATACGTAGCTACCATTCGAGCGCAGAACGCGGGGCACGGACCATCCGCGTTAAGTGTTCAACGGGCCTAAGGCAACTGTAGTTCATAGTTTTGCGACCCAGCCTCGTCGCTGCTTTTGTGTCCCAGCCTCGTCACCGCTTTTGTGTCTCGGTTCCGTCGTAGGTGTCGGCGGCCGAGTAGGAAGAGACCGACACAGGAATAAAGGAAGCACGCTTGTGCAGGTACGGAGGGGAGCAGCCAGTGGGACAGCAGAAACTAGAAACACTAAAGTAAATTAGAACGAGATATATATTGCACAGAATTTATACAATACTTAACTTTTACATAGCTCAGTACTGCAGAATGCTGATACATAGTTGAGCTAGAGGCCTGCCTAGTGCCTATCCGATAGCAAAGTTTTCACTGGTGCCAATCTGATTCCGAAGTGTTAACTGGTTCCTATCTCAGTCCCAAGTGAACGATGTCGTTCAGTGGTGGCCACGAGCGGAGTTCCAGCAGAGGGCGCTCGTGGCTGACGTCGTAAGAACGCCGCTCCGTGCGTGCATGGCGGCGTGCGGCGAAAGGAGGTGGCGCGCACTTTGGACTTGTGCGACACCACACATATTTCATTTACTTTAATGTTGCAGGAATGTTCACCGAACTTTATTGTTAGAGGTTGCAGTATGAACTGTCAAATCACTAACGAGCTCCCTTCGAGTATGATTAAAGCCAGACGATACAAATAAATTCGACAATTTGATTTTTACGAAGTCTGGTAAGAACTCCTTAATTCATATACAGTGTCCCGGTTGAAGAACGGGTGGAGAACAACACTTCGTAATGCACGTTTACGGGGAAGATAAAATATCAGCCGCGGCGGAGCGGCCGATCGCATTGAGGCGCTATGCTACGATGCGCGAGGTCGTTCCCGGACGGTGATTCGAATCCCCTCTCGGGCATGGATATTTGTGCCGTCTTTAGTATAAGCTAGTTCATAAGTAGTTTGTAAGTTCAGGGATAGATGACCCCGTAGTTAAGTCCCATAAGCTATACAAACATTTGAACATTTTACAAATATCGAAAATAACAATTGCTTTGTTATGATGGTCCAAATTCATTGCAGAATACAAACAATTTAAGAAGTAAACGCCAATAATCTGGAACTCTGATATACCGGGTATTCATTAAATACTTACCAACCTCTCATTTTATAATTGTGACGATAGATATTTAAGACAGTCTTATGAATTGATATTTTTAGAGCTTCCTCGAAATCAGATAACTCTGATTGAACACAGCTGGATTTTGTCATCATCAGTTCTGGAAGACGGTCTCAGAAAAAAATTGAGACATATTTCAACTGCAATCAGTTAAATGACCAATATATTAGTAGCATTAATAGTACCAAATCAATCATGGGTTATTCTTTTCCATTTTTTGAAATATGTTATGTTATAAATTTATAGCTATCGAATTGTTGAAATTACATTAGCTTCACAACTGCATGTGCTACATCAGATGGTCTTCTCTGTTTCTGGAATCTCTATTGATTGATTCTTTGGAGCTGACCGTAACGACAACCGTTGCTTCATCAAAAAACTGTGTATCGTTTCTACGTTTTTTTAACGAATTCTGTTTCTGTTAGAGCTGTTAAAAATTTTATTGTAAAATTCTTAAAATTTCATTGATTGCAAAAGGATTAAAATTTAAAAAGTGGTGACTAGTATAATTTTTTGCTTGTTTGAAAACGACCAAGTCAAAACTAATCACCACATTGTAAATTTTAATCGTTTTACGGTCCAGGATATTTTAAGAATTTTACAATATTTTTTTTAGAAAGCTTTATCGAGTTGTTATAATACCTCCTTCTCCTATACTGACAACATCAGAATTCATAACAAAATCTTACTTTCTGCATGTTCGTCTAACTTGCAGCACTGCTTTATTCTCTTTTGTTGATAGAAGCCTTCAAATACCTACTGCGTCGCAATCCTTCCTTTTCCTCAATATATCATCAGTTAAAGCACAGATAGTAAAGAATTTAGGCGCTCACTTAATTAACTCACCCACAAACTGTAGAATACAAGCTCTAAAGTTTGTTTGACAATGGCAGTTTGCTTCTAGTATTTCATGGGGGTAACAACCGACTAAATAAATTTTCTTCCTGGAACGAAGTGGCGAAGAAGACATTGTTCTTGCTGAGACCACTAAGTTCTCTGAAGACTACTGGGGCGTCCCGGCTTGGGTCGTAAAAGTAAACGGTTCAGCTCCCTCCGACCTCTCTGCGTCTTGGGGTAACTGACCTGCCAAGGCACTCATCCAGTGCCATCTGTGGCATCTGCGCTTTCAGTTAAGGAGACTCAAGTAACAACTGCAATCAACGAATTTGTCATGCAGAAGTAATAATTTTGCTAAGTTTTATTTTTATATATTTCCGATTTCTAGCCTCGAGGTACCCTTCCCCAGGTTACATCTTCGCACTAGACGCTTACCTGCTGCAAAGCTGCCAAATTTCACAGAGTTCATTTCATGTGCAGTGGAGCCAAACTAGAGAGCAATCCAAGAGAATATCCAGTGTGATTATTTTTTACAAATTCTAGGGACTGATCGAGGAGAGTTTGGTATCTGCGAGAAAAAGCTTAAACTTCGTGTACTGTCTTCGTAGGATTTGGTAAAAGAGTCAGTCCTAGCAAACTTTTTGAATGCTTTTTAGTTCTCGTCAATTGGTTAATTGCTTCTCAACTAATAAAACTTCACTTCCGGTACAACTGATTTTGACCTCGTGGATACATCGACTTGTCTCTTCTTCCTTCGTCCCACATGAACTGAACATCACCCTTGACACTCCTTTCAATCACAAAATTCTCATTTCAAAACCAACTTAATCTAACATTGACTTTCATCAGGCCGTAAGAAGCGGTAGTTCTGATTTTTATTATGTCTTTGGTCAATGGTAACTTCCTGTTGACTCAATATTAGTGACTTATTCTGCAATTTATACATAAAATTTATACGTAAAATTCGCATGTATTATCATATGGAATGGTAATTTTGCTGATGTATTGTCGTGTAATTAGTTGATCTGTTTGTAATCGGAATTTACATTAATTTGAGATACGTATTTGTCTATATCTGATTACGTTTTTGCAAGTCTATTCTTTATTATTTGTTTGTGTATTTCATCCGTATTTCATAACGCTTCTAATGATTTGTTAGGTTTCATTGGGTTATTTTACATGTGACTTTCGTTATCGCATAATATGTAACCGTGCATTGTGTGTATAGCTTTGATATTTTCATCGAGTTAGGTATATGTCGTGTTATGTTGGATGCTTACAAAATGTCAAATTATAGTTTGGATATTTTCTTGCGATAGTTATTATAAAAATCGAAGTTGAAGTAAAGAAATGAAATGGGCCGTCCTCCTTAGAGTTTCAGAATAGACTTGTTAAAGTACACATTTATTAGTGTAGCGATAATTTCTACTGGTAGTGGGTTTTAATTCACAAAGAAATGGGAGCTTAAAAAGAAAAGGCATTGGGTGTTACATGAGAATGTGGAACAAAAAAGGTATAATTAACGGAAATGTCTGGAAATGCATGGTTTGAAGCTAGAGACCATTTATTGAATCATACTTTGCTACAGAGACTGCAGTCAAATACCATGCAGCCATAATTACCACATGGGTTGAAAATGTGCCTCAACGGCTGTGTGCAGGCGCCGTGGCATTCTCTGTCTCACACATTCACATAGTCCAGGCAGCATCCAAACAGTGCGGAGGCCACATCAATACTCTGCTGCACTGTAATGGGCTGTGCACACTAGCGAATATAACATATATATGTTTAAGTTTGGGGGCAAGATTAAAGTGAAGAAAAGTAATTTTAAGTAGGGACCCCATGATATTTTGTATGTATTGCTGCTGAAATTCAGCGGATCATTTACGCTGAAGCCTCTTTTCCTTAACACAGATCAATTTTTTTATTGTTGGCATTAAATAATAAAAATATAGCAATTTCTTATATTAGTTATATGCGCCACTGGTGAGAACCAAGATGAACTTCATTGACCCTCCGCGGCGGTGGAGTAGCCGAGCGGTCTAAAGCGTCTCGCTGCGGAGCGCGCGGTTGCTCGCCGTGGAGGTTCGAGTCCTCCATGGAGTATGGGTGTATGTGTTGTCCTTAGGTTAGTTTACCTAGAATTAAGTAGTTTGTAAGCTACGGACTGATGACCACGCAGTTTGTTCCGATAGATTTACAAACATTTGAACATTTGAATTGACCCTCGAATCGCTACGTATTCGGAAAAATACTGCCATGTATTCATTGCTACTAACAATACAAAAGTCACTGCGAGTTCCATTTCGTTAGAAACGAGAAAACTGGGGGAAAATGTATTTCGTGGTAGGATGAAAACCCCCTTTCTCTTACTCTACACCGTGTCTTTTACCGCATAGCCATTCTCACACTCTGACAGTAGCGACATTATTGATTGTGATCATAGCAGTTTCTGACCACTTTTACAGCAAATTCATTATGTGACATTTGCTTTAAAAATTTTACCGAATATAAAATATTTTTATAAAATCTTCATGGAGGTTTTGCGCATGCGCATGCCCATCGGAGCGCTCATAGCCTGTCTCAGGAGGTTCAGAAGAGAGACTGAACCCCAGCAGTGCCTGAGCAACGCTACGGCAATATGCGCGCTGTCTTGTTATCTACATGCGATAAAAATATTTTGCAGAATGCTGATGTAGTGCTGATGTAATGAATGAATGAAACGAAGAGTAATAGTTTAAATGTACAATTTATTTTGCACTTAACTAGTGAACACTCGGTACGCGCCGGCACTGATGACACTACATCTATCTAGACCAGTGGTTGAATAAATGACTAAGGTAACAATTCTGTTGAACACAGTGGTTACTGAACAACACTACAATTCCTGACCCAGATTCTGGTCCCCATAACATAGGAAAAAGCGAACGGCTCTGGAGACATGTCCTAGTGGTTACATGGCGTGAGTGTTACTACCTCTCATTTACTGTTGAATTTGTCGCTACAGACAAACTCACTTTGATTATCTACGAATTGCCTACAATACATTTTGTAAATAAATTCTTTACTAGGCGATGAGCACGTGCTGTAAGAATCGAATCCAGATCACCTGGGACTAAACATCTGCAGGTCATTGGATTGGAAAAAGACACCCGTCCCTTCTTCTGTGGTTAATTCTTACACCCTTCAATAGTATCAGTTAATTCAGACTCTGGAGAGACCCTAGCGGCAGTTACATCTAAAGTCAGCCTTCCTGACAACAGATCTCATTGTCCGCTGTTTGAAAAAATCGGTACATCCAATAGGACATTGATTTATTTAATAAGATAATAAAACATTGAAGTGCATATGTGTGCATGAGTGACTTACATACATGATAAATAAAGCAGAAATGCTGCAAAAGTACAGATGATCGTGAGTATAATTGTCCGTGTAAGGAAGGAAGATTACGAAAAACCTCCCATCGACTACATGGTCACTAGAGGCGGAACACAAGCTACGATTGTGCTTGTTAAGGAAGTTGCGTGTGCTCTTTCAAACAAATAATCCTGCATTTGCCCGGAACGATTTAAAACAACACGGAAAACGGAGTTTTGCATAACCGGGGCCAGGTTTGGACTTCCGACCTCCCCAATCCGAGTCCAGAGTGCCAAAGACCGCGCCACCTCGCTCAGTATAGACTGAGAAACGTGTAACCACTCTGACGGTGATCAGACTCTTCCCCAGATTTCCTGCCAGACGACCATCTCTTCCTGTGTCGTAATTCAGGCCTTAATTTCCTTCACTGCTCATCGCGTTTAGACAAACACCCACACTGTCCTTTGGAGTAGTTGCTACTTGTTTGGCCCCTACAGTTGTGCCACACACAGGGGGTGGCCACAACCTTGTGAACCGCTAACATAGACAAAATATTTATTTCTTAGCTAGGATTGGCCGACGATTGCCTCGGATAACAGTTGCGACTCTTAAGGAACAGATTCGTTAAGTGTCTTTCTACGCAACTTTAAAGAATTAGGGTTCAGGTGAGATATCATACACAGTATCTATGTTAAGGTATTGTATTCATATATTGGTTGCAGTTGTAATTTGTGTGTTAACAATGCAATATTTTGCTGTCTCAACTTTTACACGAGTTTTACATGGCGTTTTCTTAGACCGAGGAACCATGGGGCTACAATAGCAGTGAAAACGTTAGAGACTGTATTGTACAGTTTGTGGGTAAGTTAACTAAGTGAGCGCCTAAATTCTTCATTATCTGTGTAATAAGTGATGATATATTGAGGAAAAGGGAGGATTGCGACGCAGTAGCTCTTTGAACGCTTCTATCAACAAAAGAGAATAAAGCCGTGCTGTAAGTTAGAAAGTAAGATTTTGTTATGAATTCTGATGGCCGAGGTGGAGTAGCCGAGCGGTCTAAAGCACCTCGCTGCGGAGCGCGCGGTTGCTCGCCGTGGAGGTTCGAGTCTTCCCTGGGGCATGGGTGTGTGTGTTCGTCCGTAGGTTAGTTTACCTAGGTTTAAGTAGTTTGTAAGCTACGGACTGATGACCACGCAGTTTGGTCCGATAGAATTACAGACATTTGAACATTTGAAAACGTCATTCACGTTCCCTCTAATAAATTGTGTGATAAGCTCGGATGGCCAGTACACTTCCACGCCTGCATGGCATGGACTGTGTGACATTATCAGCCCCTAGGTTTTTTTCCAAATGTCCATTAATGTAATATCCAGCTCTGCAATCGTTGTGGGAGTAGCCGTTCGTAAGTAGTTCATAAGTAGTTTGTAAGTTTAGGGAGTGATGACCCCGTAGTTAAGTCCCGTAAGCTTTACAAACATTTGAACATTTGAATCATTAAGTTTCCAGCTTTCATGATAGTGGCTACACTCTCTTCGCAGCTTTTCATAGGCTTCTGTTATTAAGGGTTTAACATCAGCAACCCTTCCATGAAAGTTAACAGTATGAGTATTTAGATTTGCATCGCTTTCTTCCTGAAAGTTTTATGTTGTCTGGCCAGAACGTAATACTCGTCGATCGTTTTCAGTAAAATGTGTGTTTGGTCCACTTCCTTTTTCAATGATTTTTATCGTGTTCATACCAATGGTATTCGTAGAAATTACTATTAATTATGTAAGGCATTTTCGATGGGAGTTACACAATACCGTCGCATTCAAAAGTGTGAAATGTTGGAGTTGAATTGCTGCGATATAGGTACTTCGTTACTGTGAGAGAAAAGAAACTTCAATGTCTTTGTTCATAAAAATATCCAGTTAAAATGGGATGCAAATCGATAGTAAAGCAAAAAGGAAGTACAAATTTCTACAAAGAAGCAAAATTCGTTTAGCTAGCCATGGGTTAGTTCGAAGAATTATTATTACTGAAGTAATGTCGGTTTATCTGCTGTAGTGTCTCGTTGCAGTTATTCATTACAATGTGTTATCTCTTTCACTGAACAAACGATACGGTATCAAAAGCTGTAATAACCTGGTTGCTAAGTCTTCATCTACGAAACCAACCGAAAGTGAACAGAGCCGTATGTAATATCCCCTGTTCATCATTCCTGGATATAAATGTTGGAGCTACACGTGATACAGTGTCACCATCATGAAAGTCAACCTTTTTCGATAAAGTTACAGACTTAAACAGTAAAGTTACATGCTCTTAGGAGGTCCTCGCTGGCAGCAGTACATATGAGTGTATTAACAATGGCTGAGGCGAAATGGCGACAATGACTGAAGCGGTGACGTCAGATGTCGTTTCCGTGGAAATCACACATTCCATTGTCGTATAGCTTCAAAAGAAAAGCATCACTGGCACCGAAAGAGAATCATGCCACATCTAACTCCCATTACAAAAACACATAGATGAGAGCACAATCCAACTAATTGGTGCTACAACAACAAATGTGGGCAACGATTCCATATAAGGGAAACACTGTCAGCACATAGAAGATGGAAGCAACTGCTACATTCAAACTAAGTTGGCGTTGCAGTAAGAGAAAGAAGAAGAAACATATGTTATATGAGAATACGAGCTGTGGAGCCACCGCTTCTGATGGTCGTAGAAGAGGCATCACTATTCCAGGGATTATGTGTCGAATTTCCTGGATGCGCTACCGTTGCTGATCGGAGTATTTGTGTGATCACAAAGTACCTTTCCACTGGACCACATGGGGCGCGATTACTATTTGTCGTCACTGGACCATACCGTGTGTGATAACAGAGTTTGTGTCCACTGGACCACATGGTATGAGACCACAGTTGTCATTGCTGGACCATACCGTTGTGATCACTGAATTTGTCTCCACTGTACTACATGGGTTGTGATCACAGTTCGTCGCTGCTGGACCATACCGTTGTGATCATAGTGTTTGTCTCCACTGGACTACATGGGTTGTGATCACAGTTTATCGCCGCTGGACCATTCCGTTGTGATCACAGAGTTTGTCTCCACTGGACTACATGGGTTGTGATCAGTTTGTCGCCGCTGGACCATATCGTTGTGATCACTGAGTTTGTCTTCACTGGACTACATGAGTTGTGATCACAGTTTATCGCCGCTGGACCATACCGTTGTGATCACTGAGTTTGTCTCCACTGGACTACATGGGTTGTGATCACAGTTTGTCGCCGCTGGACCATACCGTTGTGATCACTGAGTTTGTCTCCACTGGACTACATGGGTTGTGATCACAGTTTGTCGCCGCTGGACCATTCCGTTGTGATCACAGAGTTTGTCTACACTGGAGTACATGGGTTGTGATCACAGTTCGTCGCTGCTGGACCATACCGTTGTGATCATAGTGTTTGTCTCCACTGGACTACATGGGTTGTGATCAGTTTGTCGCCGCTGGACCATACCGTTGTGATCACTGAGTTTGTCTCCACTGGACTACATGAGTTGTGATCACAGTTTATCGCCGCTGGACCATACCGTTGTGATCACTGAGTTTGTCTCCACTGGACTACATGGGTTGTGATCACAGTTTGTCGCCGCTGGACCATTCCGTTGTGATCACAGAGTTTGTCTCCACTGGACTACATGGGTTGTGATCACAGTTCGTCGCTGCTGGACCATACCGTTGTGATCATAGTGTTTGTCTCCACTGGACTACATGGGTTGTGATCAGTTTGTCGCCACTGGACCATACCGTTGTGATCACTGAGTTTGTCTCCACTGGACTACATGAGTTGTGATCACAGTTTATCGCCGCTGGACGATACCGTTGTGATCACTGAGTTTGTCTCCACTGGACTACATGGGTTGTGATCACAGTTTGTCGCCGCTGGACCATTCCGTTGTGATCACAGAGTTTGTCTACACTGGACTACATGGGTTGTGATCACAGTTCGTCGCTGCTGGACCATACCGTTGTGATCATAGTGTTTGTCTCCACTGGACTACATGGGTTGTGATCAGTTTGTCGCCACTGGACCATACCGTTGTGATCACTGAGTTTGTCTCCACTGGACTACATGAGTTGTGATCACAGTTTATCGCCGCTGGACGATACCGTTGTGATCACTGAGTTTGTCTCCACTGGACTACATGGGTTGTGATCACAGTTTGTCGCCGCTGGACCATTCCGTTGTGATCACAGAGTTTGTCTACACTGGACTACATGGGTTGTGATCACAGTTCGTCGCTGCTGGACCATACCGTTGTGATCATAGTGTTTGTCTCCACTGGACTACATGGGTTGTGATCAGTTTGTCGCCGTTGGACCATACCGTTGTGATCACTGAGTTTGTCTCCACTGGACTACATGAGTTGTGATCACAGTTTATCGCCGCTGGACCATACCGTTGTGATCACTGAGTTTGTCTCCACTGGACTACATGGGTTGTGATCACAGTTTGTCGCCGCTGGACCATTCCGTTGTGATCACAGAGTTTGTCTACACTGGACTACATGGGTTGTGATCACAGTTCGTCGCTGCTGGACCATACCGTTGTGATCATAGTGTTTGTCTCCACTGGACTACATGGGTTGTGATCAGTTTGTCGCTGCTGGACCATACCGTTGTGATCACTGAGTTTGTCTCCACTGGACTACATGAGTTGTGATCACAGTTTATCGCCGCTGGACCATACCGTTGTGATCACTGAGTTTGTCTCCACTGGACTACATGGGTTGTGATCACAGTTTGTCGCCGCTGGACCATTCCGTTGTGATCACAGAGTTTGTCTACACTGGACTACATGGGTTGTGATCACAGTTCGTCGCTGCTGGACCATACCGTTGTGATCATAGTGTTTGTCTCCACTGGACTACATGGGTTGTGATCAGTTTGTCGCCACTGGACCATACCGTTGTGATCACTGAGTTTGTCTCCACTGGACTACATGAGTTGTGATCACAGTTTATCGCCGCTGGACCATACCGTTGTGATCACTGAGTTTGTCTCCACTGGACTACATGGGTTGTGATCACAGTTTGTCGCCGCTGGACCATTCCGTTGTGATCACAGAGTTTGTCTACACTGGACTACATGGGTTGTGATCACAGTTCGTCGCTGCTGGACCATACCGTTGTGATCATAGTGTTTGTCTCCACTGGACTACATGGGTTGTGATCAGTTTGTCGCCGCTGGACCATACTGTTGTGATCACTGAGTTTGTCTCCACTGGACTACATGAGTTGTGATCACAGTTTATCGCCGCTGGACCATACCGTTGTGATCACTGAGTTTGTCTCCACTGGACTACATGGGTTGTGATCACAGTTCGTCGCCGCTGGACCATTCCGTTGTGATCACAGAGTTTGTCTACACTGGACTACATGGGTTGTGATCACAGTTCGTCGCTGCTGGACCATACCGTTGTGATCATAGTGTTTGTCTCCACTGGACTACATGGGTTGTGATCAGTTTGTCGCCGCTGGACCATACCGTTGTGATCACTGAGTTTGTCTCCACTGGACTACATGAGTTGTGATCACAGTTTATCGCCGCTGGACCATACCGTTGTGATCACTGAGTTTGTCTCCACTGGACTACATGGGTTGTGATCACAGTTTGTCGCCGCTGGACCATTCCGTTGTGATCACAGAGTTTGTCTACACTGGACGACATGGGTTGTAATCACAGTTCGTCGCTGCTGGACCATACCGTTGTGATCATAGTGTTTGTCTCCACTGGACTACATGGGTTGTAATCAGTTTGTCGCTGCTGGACCATACCGTTGTGATCACTGAGTTTGTCTCCACTGTACTAAATGGGTTGTGATCACAGTTTGCTTCGACTGGACAATACCGTGCGTGATTGGCGAGCGGTTTTCAACTGACCACTTGCAGTGTGATTACAATTTGTCTCCACTGGACCATACCATTGTGATCGCAGAGTTTATCTCCAGTTACCATTGCGCGTGAGCTTGCAGTGTGTGTCTCAACTATACCATACCATGACTGACCGCAGAGGTTATCTCCGCCAGACCCATTGAATGATTGTCAAAACTGAACTATTCTAAATGTTACCGTGTAGTTTCTTAATTGTATGCAATAAAAGCTGTGCCCTAAATCTCAGCAGTGGTTATACTTTAATCTGATGTATGTGGATTTATTGTGTATGTGTGTGAGTTTGAGAGCGATATATACTGCATATGAAGAGAGAGAGAAAAAATTGGTACATTTTATAGTTATATCTTTTAACTGTATCACATTTAAGTATTACAAGGGATGAACGTCGTGGGTTACATGGTGTGAACTCATTGTTTTAAATTTGTTGTCTAAAACCAGAGACTACTTTCTGAAATACTATAGTTAGTTCAGATCCGTATTTACGTTAATCACATTTATTGACAGTTCAAAGGAATGTATCGCCTGATTAACGGTGACATGAAGTTTTGCTTGCTCGATAATAGACGTAACGGCAGTTTTGTCATATGAGTACCAGAAAGCTTGCAGGTCCTGCAGATGTGACGTCCGTTTATTTGATATTTTGGTTGGTGGTGGAAATTTATTTGGTTTATTGTAGTGCTTCGGTATGATAGAAGCGACATCAGCGGTAGCGCAAGATTTCGTCGTCTTCACATAAAGATTCAGTAGGCACATAAAATTTTTGAGGCATACTTTGGTTATTTAAGTTGGTACACCTGATAATATTTCATATATTCAGTTGAGGAGGCCTCTGGTTTAACTTTCCGTAGCCTAACACAGTTTATGGCTTATATTTTAACTGATAACATGGACTCTGTAATCTCAGGGGCTTGTTTAAAAAAAATATTAATTCTTTTTGTAATATAATCTTTTCTTTCCCGGTAGGTCCATTTAACGAAACACGACACATAAACATTCACTAGTCTTTACCTATAAAAGTCATAACATATTAATTATTTTTAATCACTTTGATTCACAGATAATTCAAAGATGTTATTTTTAAAAGTTCTTCAATTATCAATGGAAAGGTCAGGTGCTAACTACGATTGATTTGGTCGACATAAAATTTTAAATTAATATTTCACCTTAAGCACAGATTTACAAAACATTGTCAAAGTCGCACGATATATTTGAAATAAGCAGTTCTCTATAGTTCATTTCACAAAATCACAGTTTGATATTCTTGCCAAAGTCAATATTTAAAATTATTCCTCTTTATATATTTGAACAAGTTAAAGTTATTTGATTTAATGTTTGTCAATGAAGAAAACCTTTTTAGCAATGATTAATATTTTCTTGACTATTACGCTCCTATCGGGAGGCAGAATTTTTCTAAGTCCGTAGCCTATCCCGAATTTAAGTCCACAGATATTATTACGCACTCGCGTATAAGTTCAATTTAATTAAGCGTTTCAAATAAATTCAATCGTAATAAACCAAAAGTTCAGAATTTTTTTTTCTCCTGAATATCTATTTCAGATACAACCACAAAGACTGAGTGAGATCTTATCGTTACGAGAAACAAATTTTGAGAGCTGTTACTGTAACGTTGGAAGAAACAATGACTGAGAGAGCGAGTAGCTATACTGCGGAACTATTTATACTACTATTGCGACAAATGATTACTCTGATTTACGATGTTTAGACGCGGTTACTCTGAGACTGTACTGTTTCGATACTTCAAAGATATATTGACTGTTACTGAAATTTTGACAAATACGTAAAAAATTCTGCCTCTTACAAATTATTAGAATTGAATCTGGATGAAAATGGCTAGTTTGTGCTGTGATTGCGATGTAGTGCTTCATAGACCCCCCAGATGTAGTTCGTTTATCTTGTCAACGAACTACATCTAACTTCGCAACACGACATCGCAACATATCTCATTTGGATTGGATAGTTTTCCTATAAAAATTTGAACCTTTCTAACATGATATTAACACTAAATACATTCATATACAGTAAGTATTATTCATCTTAAGTATTTCAAATTAAAATTATTAAAATGATCTTTCATTTTTAAGCACTTCAGCTTAAAATTAGTAAATTAATATTTCATTCGTAAGTATTTCGATTTTAAATTACACAAGGCATAATTGACATTAAAATAATATATACATCATAAATATTTCAACACTTTAAATCATAATATAGCTGAAAAAATCGAAAAGAACATCCTAGTATATGTGGGGGACTCATGGTCCTTTATTATTGCGTTGTGGTGTAGTTGAACGACAATTGCTCCTACTACTACGTGTGAAAAGTGTCTCTGTATTCTGAAAAAATAATTTTTGTCTTCTTCCGACGCGCAGCCGACGTGGGGTGTTGCCGTCGGTACTGGTTTGACTGGAACAGGCCCCCCAGGGTTTGTCTTGTTCTCGATCATCACCATACACGTTCATTCATGAAACAAAATTGTACAAAAAATGTTATAGTATTTGGCATGGTTAAGGTCCCTGCAAACATAGAAAACACTCGAGTGGTTAGTTTCTCTACTTTGAGTGCACTGTTCATTCTATGTTTCGATTGATGTCACTTTATGTGTATTGGCAGTCTCAAGTGTTCCGTTCGACTGAGTAAACAGTTCGACTGGCACTTACAATAGCTGTATTTCACACTATAACTGTTTAAGCCATTGCGTATTTGCACGTCTCTGTCATGTACAATGGGTCAAGATTTGTCATAATTCGGTATATCATAGTCACATTAACCCACGATGATCACTTTCACTGATTTATTTTTGTGTCGATCACTGTATAATGACAGTTTTATCAACATGTATCACGATCGAACACTGTGCAGTACAGTTTATTCGACGTAATATCATATGAGATTTAGGCTGCTGATCGCTGTATCACTGACAGTCTTATCAAGCACCTTGTATAACAAAATCAATAATAATTTCAATTTAGCAATTTATAATTATATTATTCGCACTAGGGTTAACTGAAACATATTTGATTACCATAAAATGGAATGAAATAAAACGTAATTGAAATTGGGGTCATGTTTGTTTCGGACTATCATTTTTAACTGCAAATTGCCTCTTACCAAATCATTTTTTTTAAAGAAATAAAGTTATTCGCGATTACGAAAAACATTTAAATTTCCCGCGGAAATGTCCGCTACTATTACGGAATTTATCCCTAACTGTGAAACTATCAGGAATCTTGCACTATAAGTTCATCTGTTTTTAACTGTGCACTCAGTTCAACAAAGAAAAGAAATGATTACTTAATGACTAGACATAACAATATTTTAAATCTATTCAAAGACAATCATAAAAATTTCTTTTATTTCTAATTAAATTATTATTATGCAGCAGAAGGCTGCTTAATCTTCATTCAGTTACTTTCATATAATGGAGAGAAGCTCAATTCAAGCAATTATTTTTTTTTTTAAATTTAATCCTTACTTTCCAAAGAAATCTCATTATGACTTACGTAGTATCACATCATAAGTATTTACATAAACAATTGAATCATATTGCTGTCTAAAATATTACATCATAAGTATTTACATAAACAATTGAATCATATTGCTGTCTAAAATAAAATCATGTGAAATCGATAAATTGTACTATGTATACATATGCAACAGAACTTATTCATTTCATTCTCCACTCCGAGGAGTGGAGCGGGCTGCTTGAGATCCGGCCCATAAAGAGTCGCGGTTCTATTCAGCCAATTATCAGACAAGCTGATAGTGGGGCAAAGGGGAATCCCAATTGGGAATAAGTAGGAGGGGCTTACCAGTTCCGGCATACGCCTTACAACCAAGGAAAACCTCCCGAAAACCTTGGTCGGAACCGGGGGATTGGGACCAATTTAATTTATCTCCGGGACTTGCCCCGGACTAAAAATGGATTATCGAGAGAACACGAATGCACTCACGACAATCAAAGATCGGACGCCCGAGTTACTCTCGTAATCTCGTAGAGATCAGCTCGACCAACAATGGACAAGCATCCCCCTACAGGAACCGCAACCGTGGGCACGGTGTCCTGTGCGTGGATGCAACACAATATTCAAGACACATATTATGTCAGTCTATCATTTTGCGAGAAACTCGCATCACTGTGACGCATTACGTGTCCATTAAGAGTTCGCACATTGCATTGCCAACCTTACGGCACCACTCTAGTGAGCCGGTTAGTGGAATTTCACTAACCATAATTGACTGTTTATACGCTTAGCGCTGCCAACTGTAGCGCAACACTACATGGGTCCTGAAATGGATTTTTACTCTGTCCATCTTCTTTCTAATACTACACTTAGCAACATTATTCACTGCATATAATAGTCACTCAGTAAAATGTCAACTGAATAGGTATCTTCGTCATAATATTTTGAACTTCATTTAGATATATTACTCATTTTATCACGTCATTACAACGTACAATAAACATTACATATACACATTAATAATCATTTATCACTACAAAATCACTACTAAGACACAACACACACACACATACACACACACACATATTCAAAAAACACATGATACACAAAATAATATTACTCATGAAATCGTTTGAGATCCTTATAAGGGTACAAACCCTTTTCTACTTTGGTTCTTGAATTCACAATCCAATAATTATTCTGTAGATTAGGAACGTTAACTATTTCATAAGGTCCTTCATATAGTAAAGTCCAAAAATGTAATTAAAGCCATAAATAACTTAAGTTGCTTTTTACAGTTTGGATAGGGGAAACTTCTTATTGCACTGATTTTACCTTCATCAGGGAATATTCCAGTTGGTGAAATTATATGTCCTAAAAATTTTATTTGTTGCCTAACTTAGATTTGACTAGGTTGGCTGTTACTCCATATTTCCTGAAACGAGTTAACACAGCTTCTAGTAATTATAAATGCTCTTCCCATGTTTTTGTGGCTATCAATAAATCATCAACATACACGGTTACTCTGTTAATCAAATCTGATTTTAGAACAGTATCTAGGGCTTCAATAAATACTCCTCCACTAACTGAAAGTCCAAATGGCATTACACAAAACTGATAAGATCTTCCAAAACTGATAAGATCTTCCAGAAAAATTGAATGCAGTATACTTCCTAGATTCTTTGTATAGTAAAATTTGTCAATAACTAGATTTCAAATCAATAGATGATAAATACTGAACACCATGAAATTTCTGCAGTAACTCATCCAGTTTTTCTGGGTGAGTTCTTACAGCCACTATAATTTTATTCACTTCTCTAGCATCCAGCACAAGTCTAACACTATTGTTAAAGTTATTTGATTTAATGTTTGTCAATGAAGAAAACCTTTTTAGCAATGATTAATATTTTCTTGACTATTACTTGCCTATCGGTAGGCAGAACTTTTTTAAAGTCCGTAGCCTATCCCGAATTAAAGTCCACAGATATTATTTACGCGCTCGCGTATAAGTTCGATTTAATTAAGCCTTTCAAATAAATTCAATCATAGTAAACCAAAAGTTCGGAATATTTTATTTATTTATTTATTTATTTATTTATTTATTTTTGCACCTGACTATCTATTTCAGATACAACCACAAAGACTGAGTGAGATCTTGTCGTTACGAGAAACAAATTCTGAAAGCTGTTAACGTTGGGAGAAACAAAGACTGAGAGCTGTTAACGTTGGGAGAAACAAAGACTGAGAGAGCGAATAGCTATACTGCGGAACTATTTATACTACTATCGCGACAAAAGATTACGGTGTTTAGACGCGGTTACTCTGAGACTGTACTTGCAGGACCTGCCGACAGACCAACTAACATCTAAAGCTATTGCCACGAAACACTGCATACCACGTCACCGCACATTACGGTGACATACTCCACACTGGGAACTATGCGAAGGCATGGCTGGATTACCTTACTTCACTGGGTGACTTTGAAAAAGAAGAAGTACTTCATTTGTGAACGCAATGTTCTATTTTGTATCTACGTTAGCATCACAAAATATGACTATGACATTGTCAATGAACTGCACGTAGCAACAGAACAATAGCGGAGATTTTCAGGAAGTAATGCAAATTATCTCTGAGATTAAAATAAATATTAAATATGAAAGATGGTAGAAAAATTATAGCTCTATGCCAGTTACTTCAAAACCAATCTGGACCGAATCCAAGTAGTTTATCCTTGCTTTTCCTCTACCCTTTCTCTTTTCTTTAGCCGAACCTGTACGTCTCTCAGGTGATATTAGTTTTCGCCATGCGTCTAACATGCCCCACAATCTCAACGAGTTCTTTCTATTTTGATCATATATATATAGTCTTCGTTCCCTATTCTTTATGTGTTTTCCTCCTTACGCACTCTGTTATTAGCCCCGCACCTCTCTTAAAACTGCCCTTCCCATACATTTCATAGTATACGATACGTTTAATTATTCGTAGTGTGAAGTAAACCTTCTATGGGAATATGTTTTCCTAATCTGGAGAGATATATGTATTGAACAACTTTTCCAAATGTTTTGATGCTCGTTATGCCCTTGAAATCTTGCATTTGCGTATGTTTCTCAATATTCTCTTTGCCAGAGAAGCCAGCACTAAATTTAAAACCAGTCTTCTTGGAAAGGCTTGGTGTTGTCACTAATGAGCCACACGTAAGCGAGTGTAATAAATATCCCAAGAGCACGAACCACAATATGCTCAGAACGTATCGAGAAATATTTAAATCTTTACCAAATGTGCCGCTTAAAGGGATTATTTTCTTTTTCAGTGAAAAATTTTGTAGTAGCTAGAAAAGTACACTTAAGGTTTGCGATAGATCTTTCACATTTATGTATTTTTACACACTACTTATTAAAAACAAATTCATTTCGTTGTTTGGAATAATGAAAACCAATGTTATCATTTCTCCTTAGTTCTCGGTACCTTTCTATTTAAGAAAATAAGGTACTTTAATATCTTAATTACCGTTGCACGGTAGTTAATTTTTTCCTATTCACGGACTGGATGACATTAACAGCGAATGAGGAAATTTGAAAACGTGTTCCCAACCGGGCTTCGAAGCCGGGTCACTTGCTTTCTAGACAGGTGCGCTTATCCCTACACCACTAGGGACACAGCAATCATCTCACCTGCACGGGTTACTCAAGTTCTCATCCCGTCAGATAGAAATCCTCAACATTACCCTGACCATCATTACAGAAACTCACAATTTTGTAAACTGATTCCCGTAAGAGTAAGTGCCTGGGAGTGCCTCCTCACTGAAGAAACGATCATGTTCTGTCATGAGGATATTGTAAAAGTTATATATATATATAACTTACTGTTAATTTTATGTTTCTTTGTACGTACCTAATTTTGTAACGCTGAAATTCAAATCCCAAAATGCGACTATAGCTAAGAAATAATTTGGCACAGCTGATATTAAAACTTCAAGACCGTCAATGTTGTGGAATATGTTAGCATTGATACCTAGAGTTGGAATGGTCCCTGGTTCGAATCCGTGAGATTATTTCTCAAATATGGAGTTCTGTAACGAGATGTACTCAGATTTTGAGAGGTAACGTCATTCATTCACTAGCAATAACGGCTGGATTGATTGTCAACATGGTGATCACATGTGTCAATACCATAGATGACTCCTGATACGGCTTGCAGGAAACAATTGGAAGAGGCCTATGCCCCACCAGTGAGTCGTATTTATGTTCATGACTATCGTTGTATTCCTTCCAAACACTTCAGTAAGTCTATAATGTGCAGAAGCCGTAAACTTATGTTTTCACAGATATAGTTTGAGAGGTGCAGGTCGTCATATACTGGATGGGTGTAGAGGACACAAAATAATATAAGCTTCGTGCAATATAGTACTACAGCTAGTGGCAAGATGGCAATTGTACGCATCCGCAGTGCACAAGCAGCATAAGGTTTTTCTGCATCTGCATCTACATCTACATCCCCATTCCGTGAGCCACCTCACGCAGTTTACTTTGTATATGTTTTTCACTTCCTCCTGTTATTCCAGGCAAGTATGATCCGCGGCAAAAACGATTTTCGGTAATTTTTGGTCATTTCGGAGATACATGGATTGCGCAGTGTGCAAGGGGAATGGTCATGGAGTACATCCACTTCCCTCTCCTGTGCAACTCTGTCTGTACCCGTGAGATACGCTGTAACTATCGGTTCAAAATGGGCTAGTTACATGCCAAATTAATGATTTGTCAGGCAACATTAATGGTTTGCAATGGTGATCAGATTTCATGCGTATGATGCCGTGTTGTCGAACTAGTCTATAAAGAGTGTTTTGACCTTGAATTTTTTCAGACTTTTTTTCCTTGTTGCGGGGGAAGACAGTGGACACCTTAACATTGACTGCCGTTTTGATTGCGGATAGAAATCGTCGCACCAGATCTCATAATCTGTGCTTTGTTCAGAGGCAGCGCTTCTTACTTACACATGGAACTGAAATCACCAGAAGTATCCATCTGTTTTGCTTTCTGCTCTTCTGTGAACTTGTGTGACACAAATTGGAAGCAGATCTTCCGCTCAACCAAATGATCGCGTATGATGGCGTGCACCTTCTGCATGCTAATGCCCAGTTCTTCCGCAATCAATCTGATCCCCCTTCGCCGATGTTTAGCAAGCATTTGTCGTATTTTCTCGATCATTTCTGGGGTTCTGAGTGACGATTATAGATCTGTACGTGGCTCAGAATGTTCAAATGTTCAAATGTTTAACCTTAAAGGACTTAACTGCGGGACCAACAATCCCTAAAATTACAAACTACTGATGAATTACCTTATACTAAAGACGACACAAACATCCAGGCCCAAGGTAGGATTCGAACCCCCGAACGTAGCGGCCGTGCAGACTGTGAACGTGGCTCATCCTTAGGTATTTCATTCCTTTCAAGTAAGCGTTTAATCCATTTGTAAACATATTTTCAGCTCACGGCTTCCCTCCTGTACAGCTGCACCATCATTCCATGTGTCTCCACAGTATTCTCCCCAATTTGTCGCAGAATTTGATGTCTACACGTTGCTGAATTCCGCTGCAACACACTCACTCACACTGACAACGTTCAACTGGTCGCGCTCTGCTTACCTTGCCAGTCGCGTGGAGTGTATACTGTGTGTATAGTTTCTTCAAGGCACTAATCATCTTTTGTTCATGCAAACATGTGACTAATTTATTTTCTGGCCTGTAAGTAATAATGCCCAAAATATAGCACATGGGTGTTGTTCTTTACCTGTGGTAATTTTGGTATTTGTACTGTAAGATTACCGCCCAATAGAAATATTGGTAATTAATAGCATTTGATAATTAAACAGTATGAAGTTCACTGCAAACATTGACCATGCCAATGCACTAAATGTTACACAATTTTAATCTTATTAATTATGGTAGCAATGTATGTACACAGTTGGGTGACAACATTTATAGTTAGGCCATAGGTAGAAATTCTCCATGTTGAGATTTGCTGTGTGCTTGTAGCTGACGGGAGGCCAGCGAGCAGGCCGACGGTGGTGGCTTGTTCCAGCTTAGGATTTTCCAGTTCGTTTCCGGTGAGGGGAGAGAGGGACAATGGCGAGTGCCAGGCACAGTGCAGTGCACAAATATTGTAATACTACTGGCATTTGAAGTAATACGATGCAGTTAGGAACCTTTAAGGCCCTCATTACAAAATAGCCTGTTGTCAAATAAACAATACATTAGCTGATATAGTCACATCTGGCGTAATATGTTTAATTGACAACGAAAAAGTAATAAATTACCAATGAATACAAGACAGTTACACAACTAGCATTGCAATGTTTGTTTATAAAAATAATATATTAACTATTTCTCATTTTATATTCAATTAATCTTGTATATTTTACCTTGAAATATTCAGTTAAATCACTTATCTCTGATATAAGAAATTGCACGATTATAATAAATAGTACAAAGGATGTTTATACTAATATAAAAACGTAAGAAAATATTTGTTTAATGTGTAGTGTAATTATTTTGATTTTAAGAAAAGTTTTAGAAATGTATTGGTTGAGCGCTTTACATTGGCAAATCGGTTAGAACAGCTCACATGGGGAATTTGATGACGTAGGGGAAAAACCCCGGCAGTTGAGCTTTTGGTGCACGCGCGCGCGAGGGCAGGAAGTGACGAGACGGGAGCACGTGGGGAGCTGGCCGGGCGGCGTCGCTCTGCATCAGTCGGCACGTGGCTCTCGACGTGGAGACTTTAGATTTGTGTGTGGCAATCGCCACGTGTGGTTGCTCGTCGTAGGCTGCACCAAGTTGAATCGAGAGCTACTGTGAGTTGTGAATATTTAGCCGGTGGAACAAGGTGTGCATCGCATTGAATTAAAGTGACTGTGATTTGTTAATGTAACACGTGTCGTCCCATAGGCATGAACATAAACGGTGTTTGAGACAGCCACATGGTGTTAAAACAATTTGCGACAAATATTCATTTTTGTCTGGGGGCTCACGAGCTATAACTTTATTTGATAAATGTTCCGACGTACAGACGTATCAGTCACAGGGTTCTAAGATTGTGAAATAAACAACATAAAGTGAACTTTTACGTGTTTTCAAAAATAGTAGTTAGTACACCCTTTTCTCTCATGAACTTGATTTTATTATGAATTTGTTTTGTTAATCATATGCAGGGAAGGAAAGCTGCGAACGTGTGATATCATCCCCTAGAAAACGAGTCAAACAGTCGCAATCACAGTTCCAGTGTTTTTGCATGTTTAGGAATTTGGTTCGCAGTTGGTGGTTGTGAGTTTTAAAAATTAATCTCCCCCTATTTTAAACTCTCACCCCGACCTTCACGCTCGCAGTACTATTTCATGTTAAATGTCTGAAAAACAAGTCTTTTAGGTACAATGTCTAGAATAATCGCACAATTTCCACACTTTATAGTCAAGTGTCTGTGAAAACAAAACCTGTATTTTTAATTTGGTCCATAATCTGGTATGCGACAAAAATAAGATCTTTTATATCATACATCCTTCACGGATACAGGGGAAATTATTTTCTTCTTCTTCTGCACTGGTTTTCTATCTAGTTGTGGTCTACCGTGCCTCCTTTTGCCGATAAGTATCTGTCCATTCTCAATGTCCCAGATCAGAATTCGCCTACACTCTTGCATAAGAAATCGCTTTCAAGGCTTCCTCTTCCATTTTATAAACTGTTTTAAATGGGTCAGCAAAAATATCTTTACAAAATTGAAAGAACTTCCGTAAGTATTGCTTGCAGTGTTTGCAGAGAATTCATATTATTGCAAAACTATTCACAAAAGACAACGAAACATCGCTGTTTTTGAGAACTTGGTTTCAAGCACTACTGCCCATCCAAGGGCGAATCTTGAAACATGTTGCAGAAAAACGTGCACTATTTTGATGTTGCTATTAACCCTTCATTTGACACACGCAGAAGTTACACGACTAAAGAATACTAAGCTACTTACATTATACTTTTAGGGCTATTTTTTTTTTCTAATTTATTTTCTTGCCTGTAAGTAACATCCCCCCCCCCCCCCAACCCAAAAAGAAAAGAAAAAAAAAAGGAAAAGAAAAAAAATGCATGGTTGTTGTTCCGATGCCTGTAGTAATTATTGCGGTTTGGAGTATTTCATGTTAGATGTCTGAAAACAGGTCGTTTAAGGCACAATGTACAAAAAAATCCCCGCGGCGGAGTCGAATGCATTGAGGCGCTATGCTCCGATGTGCGAGGCCATTCCCCGTCGGGGGTTGAATGCCCTTTCGGGCATGGATGTTTGTGCTGTGTTTAGTTTAAAGGTAGTTTGTATGTTTAGGGACATGGCTTTGCAGTTGAGTCCCACAAGCTTAACAAACAATTTAACATATGAATCCCGTGCCGTGAAACAGAATGTCTCTCTTCCAATGTCTCCCACTGATGTTTCCTGATCATCTCTGTGATGCCTTCGCGCTGACTAAACGAGCCCGTAACGAAGTTTGCTGCTCTCCGTTGGATTCTATGAAGAGAAATACTCACGTGCTGACTGAACGAGTGTTCTGTTACCTACACTCTTCGTTGACGGACCTTTTCTGTTCCGTGTCCTGTCATAGGTCAGTCCCTTGAATTTGTAGACCGGGGCAAAATCGAAACAAGAAAAACTAATCCAATTATCATTGGTAAGTAAACGCTTACCTTCTGAGAGGAAGACGTTTACATTTTTCAGATACTAGCGCGGCTATCTATGTATTTTTTGGAATATAAATTTGCGTAGTTTTGCATAAGATCCCTTAAAAATGTATTGAAATTCAGTATCGAAAGATGTAAGCTACCATCATCAGAATTGTTAACAAATCCACTAATCTAATGATGGCACTTTCGCTGTCGATTAACATTAAAGAGAAATTATAGGACGTGTGCTTACCATGTTCGCGCATTTTCCGACGAAAGAGTGCTGATGCGCCGTTGTTGCTGTCACATTGAGAAAATCTAGATAATGCGCTCCATTTACCCGTCGTGGTAGCACGGCACATCATCGGTAAATAAAACCTTGGATGAAATATCCGCAACTTCAGAGTCGTGCAGGCCTGCCTACAAAAAAGTGTGCGTTTACAGTCCCATGTTTATTGGACTTGTTTCGATGACTAGTACCACTGTCAAACAATTCGACATGCTTTAAACATACTCTAGATACAATATATGCAAAACGAGAGTCATTACACTGGTACACTATGGTGCGCACCCTCTGAGGAAACCGTCTGATACAGTCGTCAAACATCTGCATACAGTTTAGTGTGGACGCTGCCTCTCTTCTTGAGCCGTAGACCCATACGTCGGAGAGAGCAGCGAACAACATGAGAGTCGGAACACGGGTACTCCACACTTGACCTGTAGCAAAGGTCACATGGTCAGGTCAGAGTACTAGCGACCACCCATGGATGAAACGAGGGCTATCTCAGATCGCTAACTTGGGATCAGGCTTTGTGCGATGTACCGATTTCCATGTTTATGTCTGTACATCCTCTGTATACACCGAGTGATTTGGACTGGGCGCGCATTCTGGAGGCCGGGGGTTCAAAACTGCCTCCGACCATGCTGATCACATTTTCCGTGGTTTCCCTAAATCAGTGCTGGGATGGTCTTTCCAAACGGCACGGCCGATTTCCTTCTCAGTCTTTAGCAAAAATCAAACCGAGCTTGTGTTCTGTTTTTAATGACTACGATGTCGACGGAACGTCAGACCCTAATCTTCCTTCATGTTTTCTCTGTACACAGCTGGTAACACATTGTTTCTTCTTCTGTAACGTTGAAGAACACCAATTCCTTTTTTATATTTTCCTTCCTCTGGATTTAATTTACTTTTCGGAAATCTTAAAACACAGAGAAGTGTAACAAAATTTCACCGTAGAAAATCTGTAAAAAAGAGCATGCAGACAACATAAAACTGTGTCAAAGAAACTTGGAAGACTAAAAAGATGCTAAAGGTTTTCAGACAAATATGTAAGTGGCAAGAATGCATCAAAACTGCGAAGAAAAATGTATTTGCCTGTGGGACCGATTAGAAGTAGGATGTCTGTCTCACATTTCATTCAACTCCACATATCCTGTAGTAAGAAATGAAGATTTCACACGGTTTCGTTTGACGGTCTGGCTAGTTATCAGTATGCAATGTATTCCAAAAGATTCTAATTTTTGCTGGCTTAAGCCGGAAAGACCAGCTTAATGTCTTGTCTTAATCTTAATGCCAGTACGAGTAATTGATAGTTACTGGCTCGATTGTTGAAACTACCTCTAACCGAAGAAAGAGGAACGTTATATGAGTAGCAATAAACTATTGATCCCTGTACTACATGAGCGTGCCAGCCACAGACGTTAATATTTCGCTACCTGTTCATCACAACAGGCCTGATGTCTTATACCATGTCTGGTACAGATACGGTAGGATTCCTACGTTCCACAGTCGTTAAGGTACCATGCTTGTATTTCTAAGGATCGCAGTTTAAGTCTCCTTACGACCAGAGAAGTTTACATTTTCGACAGCTTCCCATGATATTCAGGTAAATACCGAAATGGTTTCAACAGAGAAGTCGTGCCTATGTTCAAAGAGATTTCGGGTTTGCATCCGTTCGTCGTAAACGTCATCGCACGATATTGACAGTCCTCGTTGGCTCACCTGAAGATAAATGCCGGGTGTCCAGTCGAAATATCGAACAATGAAGTTTACAACAGCCGGCTGCAATCCTGAAATCTCTTTGAACATTTGATTCGCCGGGACAGTTTCAAATTTCAATTTGTGCCTCTTTTCCTGTTGATAATATCGCTTGACTATAATGTTGTGGCAAAGAGTGAGAGTCCAGCTCTGACCTGTTAGATATACCCATTAACGTTCTTCGCCGTTTTGTCACATCTGTTTCAGTTTTAATTTCCAAGCTTAGAACGCAACAACCCACAATAGAATTTACCCTTATACCAGAGCGGTTGGAATGCGCTCCATCTTCTCTTCGAACAAGGTGTCGTTGCAGAGTTAGCAAGGACTTCTTACGGCAGAAACAAATACTTGGCGCGCGAGAGTTGACATTGGTTAGATGCTGTATGCCCACCAGAAGAACGATATCAGGCTACAAATATGTAAATTCTTAGATACATCGTGTATAGTACATTCCTCCCAAACAAAGTGTTTTCATTCTTAAAACGGTCTTCGTTGACACTAAATTCTGTCCCCACCCAAAAACATTATTCAATGTCAGAACAGAGTAAAATTCATTATGTTCATAAATAATGTCATTGCAGATAAACGTAAGAGTAATGTACACGTAAAAATCTAATTCTGCACATATCTTCCTTCCCATTACTTTGCATGCCTTGTTCCTACCAAGAAATGTGTGACTGATTCTTTCTCGAGAGGTCGTTCAAGGGGGGAAAGAAATGCAGTCCATGTTTTAACTGCGGACAGACTGATTACATTTGGGAATGTAGATCTCCCCGGATCAGTGATATACAACTAAAATTTTTATATGTGTATTGTGTGGTAACAACAGAATATTTCCCCCTAAAGCCCGAATTACGCTCATTTGCAACAGAGCTACAATCTATTCTTTCCTAGAATCAGAAGTAAACGGATTAATTGCAACGTATCAACGTTCCGTATATCTACAATTGCAAAGAATTACTTGCTGCCATTTCCAAAAGTGACCAGATATATTCTAGAACTGAAGCTGTGAGTAATTTATTATAGGTAACAGAGAGAAGTAACGGAAGAATGATAAAATACGCTTGTCTTTCTGTTTCAGACCTTCGGATAACCTGTCTGTGGGAAGTCTTGTCCATGCTCAGAACCGCTGGCTGCTTCGGTAAGTTCAGCATTTATTTTCTAGAATATTAATCCTTATTTTCTTATTGACAATGTCGTAACTGTGTTACTATATTGTAGTTATAGCGAAGTACAGTTCGTGTAAAGATTTGCTATAGGGAACGACCATTCTTCCCCCTTGTTCATGAGATAGTTTCAATTACAAAATCTCAAACTAACTGTCTTAGAGTTCGTCTGAAGACAGATCAATTTCGACAGTTTGATATTTACAAAGTCTGGTCAGAATGCCGTAATTCATATATAGTGTCCCGGTTGAAGAACAGGAGCAGAACAACACTTTGGCGTGCACATTATGGAGAAAACAAAAATATTAAAAATAACATTTGTTTCCTTTTGATTGATCAAAATCACGGCGGAATATAGACAATTTTTCGCAGTAAATGTCATCATTAACCTTATGTCACGAGTACCTCTGGAACTCGCATATACCCGAGTCATTAAAAGTTTACCAACTTCTTTCTTTATATATATAACAGTGCGGTTGATTGTTTACAACAGTGTAATGAACGGATGTTGCGAGAGTATTCTCGAAATCAAAGTTATCTGATTCAACTTCACTGTATTCTGTCGTCATAAATTCTGCAAGTCGGTCTCAGAAAAAAATATTGAGAAATATCTCAACGATAATCAGTTAAATGATAGATATACGAACAGCATTAAGAACATCAAATTAGTCGTGAGGTTTTCTTTTCTATTATTTTAAAATATTCTTATGAATTACATGTTTGTTATAAATTTATAAATACATGAATTATCGAATTGTTGAAATTCACATTAGCTTCTCTGCTGCTTTTGTCAGCTCAAATCGTCTCTATTTCGCGAGTAACTCGTGACTGATTCTATGGAGCTGGCCGTCACTTGAACCGCTGCTTCATTAAAGAATTGTGTACCTTTTCCAGGGTTTTGGAACAAAATCTTTCTGTGAACAATTTTAAAAATTTTATTGTAAAATTCTTAGAATTGCATAGATCACAAAAGCATTAAAATATATACAAAAACTTGGTAGTATACGTTTTGCTTGTTTACAGGTTTGAAAATGATTAAGTCGAAACTCATCACTACATTGTAGATTTTAATCCGTTTGCGGTATAAGATATTTTAAGAAATTTATAAAATAACTAAATAAATAAATAAATAAAATGTTATAATTATCAGAATTCATAAAAAATCTTACAGACTGAATGTTAAAGCCTGAATTAGTTGCAGCACTGCATTTTTCTCTTTTGTTGAGACAAGCCACCAAATTGCTCCTATGTCGCAATCCTTTCTTTCCCAATATATCATCACTTCCAGCACAGGTAGTGACGAATTTTGACGCTCATTTAATTAACTTAAACAGAAACTGTAGAACGGACGCTCTAAAGTTTGTTTGACAACAGTAGTTTGGTTGTAGGTATTTCATGGGGATAACAACCGATTAAATAATTTTTCTTCCTGGAACTAAGTGGCGAGGAAGACATTGATCTTGCTAAGAGCGCTACCTTCTGTGAACAGTGAATGACTTCTGCGACGTTCCGGCTTGGGTCGTGAAAGGAAACGGTTCAGCTCCCTCCGTCCCCTTTCTGTCTTGGGTTGATTGACCTGTCAAGGCACCCATCCAGTGCGATCTGATGGATTAGCGATTGCATTTAAGGAGACTTTAGTTATGACTGCCTACGATGGTTATCAATGAATTTGTCACACAGAAGTAACAATTTAGCTTAGTTCTATTTTTATGAATTATTTACTTCTGAAGCTTAGGTCTCCTTTCCCTGCTAAAAGGCAGCCAAATTTTATAGATTTCATTTTATGTGCAGAGGAGCCAAACTGGAGAGCAACCCAAGCGAATATGTAGTGTTATTTTTCTATAAACCATAGGTACTGATCGAGCAGAGTGTGACGTTCCTCTTGGTTTGGACTCAGACAGAAAACACTCTCCTTAATCTTCCGTTCTCGTAGGATTTGGTAAAAGAATTTTTTAATTGGACAGAGGTTTTTCCAGATCTGTACACAGTAAAAATATACCAATAAAATGTAAATTTCACTTAGCATTTGTTGACTGACCAGTGTGGTCTGGAGGTATATTGATGTGTTGCACAGTGCAGCTTTAATATCACCACTATTTTTATAGTTTTGAATCATAATAAACGATTTCAATGCCCTTTTGGTTTTTGTAAGTTGGTTTGCTGCTTCTTGAATGACAATACTTATGTTTCCATACAACAGATTTTGACCTCATGTATAAATCGACTTCTGTCTTCTACCTTCTTTTCACATGAACTCAACATCGTCGCCTTTTTCACTCCTTACAGTGAGCATCTTTCAGTTTCTACTCAAACTTAGTGATGCAATAACTTTTATCAATCTGTGCGAAAATAAATTGTTGTGTCAAAAATAATCTGTACAAATTAAATATTTCAGTTCCTTGTTATAGCCGGTGTGTGTAGTGCTATGTGTTTGTAAATGAATTAGAGATGTGCAGTAGTTCGGATTTTTATTATGTCTTTGGTCAATAGTAACTTTCCGTTGACTCAATATTAGTGAGTTATTCCTCAGTTTAAATGACAGATATATAAAGTTCCTGTGTATTATTAGATGGCTTTAGTAGTTTTGCGAGTGTATTATGGTGTAATTCGCTTATTTCTTTGTGATCTGAATTTACGTTAATTTGAGGGATGTAGTTGTACGTATCTAATTACATGTTTCTACAGTGTATTCTTTATAGTTTTTGTGTGTATTTCATCCGTTATCTATACTTCACAACGGATATATATGAGAGAGAGGGGGGAGGAGGGGATTTGTCATATTAATGTTAAGGTAATCAATTGTAGGTACCAGGTACCCCACGATATTATGTATGGTTTGCTGTTCCACCACCAGCACAAACTTGCTCGTACTGCCAACGTCTCCTAACCCCTCTCTGCTGAAGGAGGGCTCATAGTCTGACTCAGGAGGTTCAGAAGAGAGGCTGAGCCCCAGCAGTGCCTGAGCAACGCCACGTCAGTATGCGGGCTGTCTTGTTATCTGCAAGCGATAAAACACTTTTTAGAATGCTGATGTAATGATCTTATACGAGAATGAAACGAAGAGTGATGGTTTACTAAAGTTACAGATGATTTTGAGTATAATTGTTACTGTAAGGAAACAACATTACGGAAAATCTCCCATCGACTACGTGGTCACTAGAAGCGGAACACAAGCTAGGATTGTGTTTGTTAAGGAAGTTACATGTGCTCTTTGAAACAAATAATACTACATTTACCTGGAACGATTTAAAACAACACAGAAAACGGAGTTTTGCGTAGCTGGAGCCAGGTTTCGACTTCCCACCTCCCCAATCCGAGTCAAGATTGCCAACCGCCGCGCCACCCAAAGAAGGGCAGCTCGTTTTGTATTGTCACGATACAGGGGAGACAGCGTTACGGAAATGATACAGGATCTGGGATGGGAATCATTACAACAACGGCGCTTATCGCTGCGGCGTGGGATACTTGCGAAACTCCAATCGCCAACATTCTCCTCCGAATGTGAAAATATATTTTTGATTCCCACTTACATAGGTAGAAATGATCATTAGAATAAAATACGAGAAATCAGAGCTCGAACAGAGAGATTCAGGTGTTCTTTCTTCCCGCGCGCTCTCGAGAATGGAATGGGAGATAAATAGTATAATGGTCGTTCGATGAACCCTCTGCCAGGCACTTAAATATGATTTGCATAGTATCCCGTATAGATGTAGACCTCGCTCAGTATAAACTGAGAAACGTGTAAACACACTAGCGGTGATCAGACGGTAGCGCAGATATTTCGGCTCCTCTTCTCCAGTTTTCCTGGCAGACGACCATCTCTTCTTGAGTCATAATGTATGCCTTAATTTCCTTCACTGATCATCGCGTTTAGACAAACACCCACATTGTCGTTTGGAGCAATTGCTACTTGATGGTCCCTGCAGTTGTGCCACACAGTTGCGACTCTTAAGGAACAGATTCTTTAAGTGTCTTTCTACACAACTTTAAAGGATTAGGGTTCAGGTGAGTTATCATACACAGTATCTATGTTAAGGTATTTTATTCAGATATTGGTTGCAGTTGTAATTTGTGTGTTAATCAATACGATATTTTGCTGTCTCAACTCTTTACTTGACGTTTACATGGCGAGCGAGGAACCTGGGGCTACAATAGCCGTGAAAACGTACTTCTCGATCCATCTAATAAAGTGTGTGATAAACTCGGATGGCCAGTACAGTTCCACGCCAGCGTGGCATGGACGGTGTGATATTGTCAGCTGCTGATGGTTTTTTCCCATAGCGGTCCATATGTCAGCCATTACCGACTCCAGCCCATACAATTCGTCCACCACCATCAAATGGTGATGTGTCCTGTATATAAGCAGGATTGCCTCGAGTTACACGTTCTCTCCAGCCGAACAAAACCACGCGTCATGCGTTACGACTCCAAGTCTGATTTTTCACCGCCCAGTTTCTGTTCGCTAAACGGTGTCGTGGATTTTAATGACTCGCACTATAGGTTTCGTGCGTGGAGAAAGACATTCCCGAAGGCGATTTCAAACTGTTTGTGTTGATATTGCGCGTTCGTTAACCACTAGTCAACGCCATACCCCTCTGCAGCAACTGCATATTATTGCCACTATCCCTCTTGTCGTAATGTTGTTCACACCACACCGTAGAAACTAGCGAAAGACGGCGCGCCAGTTTAGTTCAATCTGTCGATGAAAGCACTCCAGAACCCAGATGTCGCAACTGATCCCCTAATTGTCTCGACCAGTGTAGTTTCCATCATAATGTTTTCCATTGTTGAACTAAAACCTCCGCCAAGTTCTTGGAACTCGGTCCTCACTCACTGCTCTATAAGTCCCTATAACAGCTCTGTTACGTTGTGAGATGGCGATCCTTCTGTTCAGCGAAAATAATGCAGTACAAAGCTAATCTGACTTTTTTTATCTTCTATCTCCACGCATTACCGTCCTGCATTTTGACAGTATCTGTTACCAATAAAAATGTTCAAATATTTTGGAATCTATCGGACTCAAGTGCTGTGGTTATTAGTCGATAACTTACAAACTAAGGTAAACTAACCAAAGGACAACACAAACACCCTTGCACGAAGGGGGAGTCGAGCCCCCGACGGCGAAAATCCGCGCGCACAGCAGCACTGAGCCCCAATGCGCATGGCGGCATGGCTAATCCGCCTCGTCAGTTAGCAACGTGTGATTCATAGTAATCAGTGTGTTGTTGATGACAGGGTGATGTTCATTCACTGTTTTCTCACCTGTGAAGATAACGTTGGAAACAGTTATATACAACGTTAGTTATGCCAACATTAAGACGGAACCACCAGATGTTTGACTGCATGGAAGAGACAAGCCCTATCATAAGTCACTTTTGTAGTTATCGTTACACAAATGTTGTTGTTTATCGGAAGTAACGTAAACAAGGATTTACCCGACCATACCACATACTTCCAATCATTAAGTTTCCAGCTTTAATGATAGTGACTACACTCTCTTCGCAGCTTTCCATAGACTTGTGTTATTAAGGGTTTAGCATCAGCAACCCTTCCATGGACGTTAAGCTGCGGTTTTTATTGAAACAGTATGAGTGTTTGATTTGCATCGCTTTCTTCCTGGAAGTTTTATGTTGTCTGGCCACAACGTAATGCTCGTCGGTCTTTTTAGTGAAATGTGTGTTTGGTCCACTTTCTTCGCCAATGATTTTTATCGTGTTCATACTAATGGTTTTCGAAGAACTTAACATTAATTATGTAAGGCTTTTTCGATGGGAGTTACACAATACCGTTGCATTAAAAATATCTGTATTGTGAAATGTTGGAGGCCGAACTGCTGTGATATAAGTGCATCGTTACTGTGACAGAAATAAAGCTTGTGTAATTGTCATAAAAAGCAAAAATTTGTGAAACTTCAAAGTCTTTGTTCATAAAAATATCCAGTTTAAAATGGGATGTAAATCGATGGTGAAGCAGAAAAGAAGTAAAAATTTCTACAATAAAGCAAAATCGATTTAGCTAGCCATGCGTTAGTACGAAGAATTATCATTAATGAAGTAATGTCGGGATATCTTATGTAGTGTCGCGTTTCAGTAAATCATTACAATGTATCAGCGTTGTAACTGCACTCGATACGTTATCTACGGTAAATCTGAAGTTTCGTTAAAAATAGGCTCATGCACCATCAACGTAACTATGCAAGCTCTAAGAAGAAACCTGCAGTAGACAGTGGACAGAACACAGTGTTTAATACGTACCGCAAGAATTTCAGTAATAGGAAAACGAATTGGAAAAATAAAGTCTGGTAATGTTGGTGAAAGTGATAAGCAGAGTTCAGGCGGAGAAAAACAGTATAATTTTATATGTCATAATTGTGGTGAATTTGGACACAAAAGAGCTGACTGCAATAAAAGAATCAAAGACAAGAAAGGTTCTGCAAATTCAGTAAATTGTGACGCTCAAGATGCTTCTGTGACTTCGGATGCATATTGTTTTTCGACTGGCGCATTCAGTGAATCAGTTTCGTGTTATCTGAACTCAGGTGCGAGTGAACACTTTGTGAATGACTTGAAACCCGTTGATAAAGTGCACATTCTTGAAAGAGAAGTTGTGATTAACGTAGCATAATCCGGATCTGTTTTGAAAGCAACGCAGTTTGGTGAAATGAATGTTATTAGTTACATCAATGGGAAGGCAGTGCCAATTATGATTAAAAATATTTTATTTGTTCCTGGACTAGCTCACAACTTACTGTCAGTGCACAAATTGGAGCCAAATGGTTTGTATTGTGACATATCACTTGTGGTGTGACAAATAATTTTAAGAGTGGATTAAGAGGCGTTTATAAATCTCCAATATAAATTTTATCAAAAACCGACCTGGCTCCAACTCCGCAATATGTCACTCAAATGCCACTCCTATATGCTTCTATTTAACACGGTCGCCTTAGGATTCTTGATTGGATGGTTTGAGGAACCCGCTAGTCGGTTTCCTCGATCCACTCAAGTGCATAGGATGTTTTCTTGCACCCTGCAAACAATATTACGGGCGCACAGTTTTCTGTTTCGTTAATAAATGGCTAATAGCAACTATCTTCTGTCGGAAATCTATAACTTATGTATCGACCATTTTATCGTTACATTACAGGTTTCAAGGTTACACATGAAAATGGAAGAGCAATTATTCGAAGAGGAAAGGATGTTGTTGCAATCGCAAAGAAAAATGAAATGAATATGTATGCTCTGAAATTCACCAGGATCTCCTGCTCAGCGTTTCTTACTGAAACACTGGAAATATGGCATCAAAGGTTAGGACATTTGAATTATACCGATCTAAAGGTACTTCCAAACTATGCGGAAGAAATGAACATTGAAGGTTTGAAGACACCATCTGAACTGAAGGTAAACAAACGAGACTTACACATGATCAGAAGACGACAAGAGCAAAACGTCCACTTGAGATAATTCATAGTGATGTTATGGGTCGTATAACTCCCATGTCTTATGATGGAAAGAGGTATATAATTACATTTATAGATGACTATACTTATTTGACAGCTGTTTATGTGATGCAGAATAAATCTGAAGTACTGGAATATGTTAAGGAATATGAAGCTTTGGCAACAGCTCATTTCAATTCCAGGATTAGTAGATTCCGCTGTGATAATGGAGGTGAATATTTGTCAAATGAAATGAAAAGTTTTTTTTTTAAAGAAAAAGGTATCCAGTATGAATTGACAATGAGGTACATACCAAAACAAAATGGAGTAAGTGAGCATATGAACAGGATCATTTTAGACAAAGCTCGTTGTATGTTATTGAACAGTAAACTTAGTAAATCTTTTTGGTCAGAAGCAGTGAAGACCGCTGTTTACTTGATAAACAGAACACCTACAAGTGCATTAAAATGACAGTTCCTGCTACTTTGTGGTATGGAGAAATGCCAAAGTTGCAAAAACTGAAAGTTTTTGGTTGTGTAGCAAATTTGCGACTTCCTGCAGAACTGATTGCTGGAAAGTTTGATTCCAGAGTAAAGAAATGTTTCATGGTTGGGTATTGTTTGAATGGATATCGGCTATGATGTTCAGAAGAGAGACGCATCATTTTTGGAAGAGATGTCAAGTTTGATTAAAGTCATTTTGTTTTTCATAATGAAGATTGATTATCGTACAAAGAAGACACATGCAATGAGATTATCAGTGATGAAGAAAATGAAACGGAAGATATGAAATCTCCTGAAAATGACTCCATAAAAAGTGAAAATGAAACCGAAGAAGTGAAGCCCCCTGAAATCCGCAGAAGCGGAAGAAAAACAAAGCGGCCAGCATGGATGGAAGATTATGCTATACTAGCTCAAAATGCGAAAATGTACGTTGAGGATGTTCCAGAGACTTTCAGTGACATTTACAGCAGATCAGATAAAGAAGAATGGCTTCATGCTGTAGCAGAAGAGATGCAAGTAATAAATGAAAGCAAGACCTGGACAGTATGTGAATTACCTGAATACAAGAAGGCTATTGATACTAAGTAGGTTTTTAAAGTGAAACGTGATGATGCAGGCAATATTAGTAGTTATAAAGCTAGACTAGTTGCTCGTCGTTGTTCTCAAAAAAGAGGGTTTGATTATAATGAGACATATGCTCCTGTGGCGAGGCTGACTACTTTAATAACATTACTTGCTGTTATAAAACATGAAAAATTGATTGCAAATCAAATGGATGTAAAAAGTGCTTTTCTTCATGGAAATTTAAATGAAGAAATTTTTGTAAAGATACCAGCAGAATTTAATGAGAAACCAGGTGCTGTAGGTAAGCTAAACAAAGCAATTTATGGTTTGAAGCAAGCTTCAAGATCTTGGAATTTAATGTTTGACAAGTTTGTTAAAGATTTAGATTTTGTTCAGAGCAATGTTGATGGATGCCTATATACTTTCAGGAACTGAAACACTAAGGTTTATGTTTTATTGTATGTTGATGATATTACTCATATTAGGAAATGATATAAAATTTTTTGAAGAATTCAAATTAGCTTTAGAACTTAAATTTAAGATGAAAGATTTGGGAGATTTAAAAATGTTTTTGGGAATTAAGATAGGTAAGAGGGAGGATGGAATAATCCAGAGTTAGAAAACTTTTGTCTGGGAAATCTATTGAAGAGGTTTGTTATGAATGAATGCAAGCCAATTAACTCACCCGTGTAATTAAATTACAGGTAAGTTGAGGATGATAAAAGGCTGCATGAGAAAGTACCTTATAGAGAATTAATAGGGTGTTTGCTTTATGTAACTCAAACAACACGACCTGATTTAAGCTATGCTGTTAATTATTTCAGTTTTTATCAAAGGGATCCAAAAGAATCACATTGGAAAGGTTTAAAGACAACAATGTGTTACATTGAGGGCACAGTAGACTATGGGATGCACTACAAAAATGAGGAAACCAATGGAACTGTAATTGCTTACGCTGATTCTGTTTGGGCAAATAGTTCAAATAGAAAATCAACAACAGGTTATGTCATCAAGCTGTTTGGTTACACCAAAAGTTGGGGGGTCTAAAAAGCAAACTACTGTAGCATTATCATCTACAGACGCCGAATTTGTATCACTTGCAATTTGTGCTGCAGAATATTTGTGGTTTGAGAAGTTGTTTCAAGATTTAAAAATTTTGAGAAATGAAAAACTTGTAATTTATGAAGACAATCAGTCTTGCATTTATTCTCTTTGTAAATGGTAATATCAAAGACTGCAACACATAGATGTTACGTATGCTTTTGTTAGAGACTTGTGTCTGAAAAGGATAATAGATGTTAAATAAATTGCTACAGAAAATCAGTTAGCTGACATTTTTACAAAACCACTGTGTAAAGAAAAGTTTGAAAAAATGTCCGAAGGTTGGGAATGTATAAAATTGTAAACTAGTGTTACATAGAATTGAGGTGGAGGATGAAATAGCAATTCTATGTACGTCTTTGTGTATATATCTAAAAATTAATTTCTCTGATGTTTATTATTCTTTGCCTTTAGAAGTACTATGTTCTTTTATTGTGTGGCTCCAACTGTGTTTCCTTTAATAAATTAATTATAAAACTAAATAATTGCATTGCATAAAAAACGCTCCGGTAACTAAGTTTCATCAGTCTTCATCACGCAAGTCAACATTTTTCGACAAAGTTACAGGCCTAAACAGCAAAGTGAAATGCCCTTGGGGGGTCCAATTGCCGTTATTTGTAACCTACTGAAAAATAATACGAATGTTTTTGTGGTGTCGCACAAGTACAAAGTGCGCGGCACCTACTTTCGCCGCGCGCCGTCATGCACGCACGGCGCGGCGTTCTTACGACGACAGCCACGAGCGCCCTCTGCGGCAACCCCGCTCGTGGCCACCACGGAAAGACATCGGTCACTTGGGACTGAGATAGCAACCAGTTAGGACCTTCGTAATCAGATAGGCACCAGTGAAGACTTTGCTATCGTATAGGCACTAGGCAGGCCTCTAACAACTATGTATCAACATTCTGCAGTACTATGTAAAACTTAAGTATTGTTACATTCTGTGCAATATATATCTCTTCCTAATTTACTCTAGTGTTTATAGTTTCTGGCTGCTCCCCTCCGTACCTGCACCAGCGGGCTATCCTTATTCCTGTGTCGGTCTTATTCCACTCGGCCACCGACATCTACGACGAGGCTGGGACACAAAAGCGGCGACGAAGTTGGGACACAAAAGTTTTCTCCTGATACGGTCATTTAAAGACCTTATGGCATGATGCATTACTTCATTCCTCGCTGGATGCAGTCCATATGAGTGTACTAACAATTTGCTGAGGCGAAATGGCGACAATGAGTGAAGCAATGACGTCAGATGTCGTTTCCGTGGAAATCATACATTCCATTGTCGTGTAGCTTTAAAAGAAAAGCATCACTGGCACGGAAAGAGAACCGTCCCTCATCTAAGTCTCATTACAAAAACACATAGATGAGAGAACTGTTGGAGTACAATCCAACTAATTGGTGCTACAACAACACATATGGGTAACGATTCCATATAAGGATAATCAATGTCAACACGTAGAATATGGAAGAAACTACTACATTCGAAGTAAGTTGCCATTGCAGTTACTGAAACAAGAAGAAGTGCATGTTAAACGAGAATATGGGCTGTGGGGCCACCATTTCTGATTGTTGTAGAAGAGGCATCAGGATTCCAGGGATTATATGTAAAATATCCTGGATGTGCTACCGTTGCTGATCGGAGTATTTGTGTGATCACTGAGAACGTTTCCACTGGACCTCATGGGTTGTGATTACAAATTGTCTCCACTGGACCATACCGTGTGTGATGTCAGAGATTATCTCCACTGGACCACATGGGGTGTGATCACAGTTTCTCGCTGGTGGACCATACTGTTGGGATCATTGAGGTTGTCTCCACTGGACCATACTGTTGTGATCACTGAGTTTGCCTCCACTGGACTACATGAGTTGTGATCACAGTATGTCGCTGCTGGACCATACCGTTGTGATCACTGAGTTTGTCTCCACTGGACTACATGGGTTGTGATCACAGTATGTCGCTGCTGGACCATACCGTTGTGATCACTGTGTTTGTCTCCACTGGACTACATGGGTTGTGATCACAGTATGTCGCTGCTGGACCATACCATTGTGATCACTGAGTTTGTCTCCACTGGACTACATGGGTTGTGATCACAGTTTGTCACTGCTGGACCATACCATTGTGATCACTGAGTTTGTCTCCACTGGACTACATGGGTTGTGATCACAGTTTGTCACTGCTGGACCATACCATTGTGATCAGAGTTTGTCTCCACTGGACTACATGGGTTGTGATCACAGTTTGTCACTGCTGGACCATACTGTTGTGATCACTGAGTTTGTCTCCACTGGACTACATGGGCTGTGATCACAGTGTGCACTGCTGGACCATACCGTTGTGATCACAAAGTTTGTCTCCACTGTAATACATGGGTTGTGATCAGTTTGCCACTGCTGGACCACACCATTGTGATCACAGAATTTGTCTCCACTGGACTACATGGGTTGTGATCACAGAGTTTGTCTCCACTGGACCATACCGTGCGTGAGCGGCGAGTGGGTTTCCACTGGAGCACATGGGGTGTGATCTCAGTTTGCGCTGCTGGACCATATCATCTGTACTTACAGTGTTTGTCTCCACTGGACCATACCGTAGTGTCGCAGAGTTTATCTCCAGTTGAACATTGCGTGTGAGCTTGCAGTGTGTGTCTCCATTAGACCATACCATGACTGACCGCAGAGTTTCTCACCCAGACCCAATCAACGATAATAATGTTTGTCAAAACTGAACCATTCTAAATGTTACCTTGTAGTTACTTAATTGTATGCAATAAAATTTGTGTTCTAAATCTCGGCTGTGGTCATACATTTATCTGATGTATTTCCATGTATTGTGTATGTGTGTGTGTGTGTATGAGAGGGATATATACAGTATATGAAGAGATAGAGAAAATTGGTAGTTCTTCTAGTGATATCTTTTAACTGTATCACATATATGTGCTTTAAGGGATGAGCGTCGTGGGCTACGTGGTGTGAACTCATTGTATTAAATTTGTTGTCTAAAACCAGAGATTACTTCATTTGCTGAAATACGATTGTTAGATCATATCCGTATTTACGTTAATCTCATTTATTGACTGTTCAAAGGAATGTATCGCCTGATTAAAGGTGACATGACCTTTTGCTTGCTGGATAACAGACGTAACGGCAGTTTTGTCTTGAGAACCAGATAGCTTGCAGGACCTGCCGACAGACGAACTAGCATCTAAAGCAGTTGCCACGAAAAACTGCACATCACATCACCGCTCATTTCGGTGAGATACTCCATACTGAGAACTTTACGAAGGCATGGCTGGATTACCTTACTTCATGGGGTGACTTTGAAAACAAAGAACAAGTACTTCACTGCTGAACGCAACGTACGGTTTTGTATCTACGTTGGCATCACAAAATATCATTCTATGACATTGTCAAAGAACTGCACGTACCAACAGATCTATATAGGAGATTTTCAGTAAGTAATGCAATTTGCCTCTTTCTGAGATTAAAATATATATTAAATATAAAAAGATGGTAGAAAATTTATAGCTCTATGCCTGTTACTTCAAAACCATTCTGGACCGAATTCAAGTAGTTTATCCTTGGTCTACTTCTACCTCGATCCTTTCTCTTTTCTTTAGTCGAACCTGTACGTCTCTCAGGGGATATTAGTTTTCGCCATGCGTCTAGCATGCCCCACAATCTCAACGAGTTCTTTCTATTTACATCGTATATAGTCTTCGTTCCCTATACTTTATGTTTTTCCTCATTACGCACATTGTTATTAGCCTCACACCTCTCTCAAACTGTCCTTCCCATACATTTCATAGTATACGATACACTTAATTATTCGTGAACTATGATACTAATATCTGTGAAGTAAACCTATAGGAACATATTTTCCTTAGCTGGAGATAAAAATGTATTGAAAAACTTCTATTGCTCGTTATGCCCTTGAAATTTTGCATTTGCGTATGTTTCTCAACATTCCCTTAGCCAGAGAAGGCAACCCAAAATTTAAAACAAGTGTTCTTGGAAAGGCTTGGTGTTCTCACTAATGAGGCACACATAAATGAGTTTAATAAATGTCCCAAGAGCACGAGCCACAACATGTGCAGAACGTATCGAGAAATATTTAATTATTTACCAAATGTGTCGCTTAAAGGGATTATTTTCTTTTTCCGTGAATAATTTAGTAGTAGCTAGGTAAGTACACTTAAGATCTTTCACATTTGTTTTTCTTTTCTCTTTATTTTTATTTTTTTAAATTTTTTTTTCACATATTACTCCCTAAAAACAAATTCACTTCCTCGTTAGGAATAATGAAAACCGATGTGATCATTTCTTCTTAGTTCTCGGTAGCTTTATATTTAAGAAAATACGGTACTTTAATATCTGAAATACCGCTGCACGGTAGTTAATTTTTTCGTTTTCATGGACTGTAAGATATTAACGACAAATGTGTAAATTTGAAAACGTCTTCCCAACCAGGATCAAACCCGGGTCTGCTGCTTTCTAGGCAGGTGCACTTATCCCTACACCACTTGGGACACACCACCTGCACGGGTTATTCAAGTTCGCCTCCCGTCAGATAGAAATCTTCAACTTTACCCTGACCACAATTACTCAAACTCACAGTTTTGTAAACTGATTCCCGTAAAAGTAAGTGCCTAGGAATGCCTCCACATTGAAGAAACGATCATTTTCTGTCAAGAGGTTATTGTAAAAGTTAGATATATAACTTATGTTAATTTTTTTTTTCTTTGTACGTACCTAATTTTGTAACACTGAAATTCAAAACCCAAAACGCGAGTAAAAAATAATAATAATAAAAAACTATGGCACAGCTGATATTAAAACGTCAAACCGCCCATGTTGTGGAATATGTTGGCCTTGATGCCTATATAATTGTTTTTCCTGACCAATTCCACACCCACAAGGGCAATTAGATTTGTGATCTGTGGAAGGTACATTAACTCATATGATCTCTTTTTGTAAATACTTATTGTATATTTTGTTCTGACATGTTCTACATCCAAGAGGGTTTCCTCAATTCGGATATACTGGAACTAAAAGTACATCTAATCTAATCTACACAGCTGATCAAGACCGCCAATGTTGTGGGATCTGTTAGCCTTCATGCCTAAAGTTCGAATGGACCTTGGTTCGAATCCGTGAGATTATTTCTCAAATATGGAGTTCTATAACAAGGTGTACTCAGATTTTGAGAGGTAACGTCATTTATTTATAGCAATAACGGTAGATTGATTGTCAACATGGTGATCACATGTGCCAATACTATAGATCACTCCTGGTATGGCTTTGTAGGAAACATTTGGAACAGGCCTATGCCCCTCCAGTGAGTGCTATTTATGTTCATGACTATCCTCGTATTCCTCCCAGACACTTCAGTAAGTCTATAATGTGCAGAAGTCCGTAAACTTATGTTTTCACAGATATAGTTTGAGAGGTGCAAGTCTTCATATACTGGTTGGGTGTAGGGGGCCACATAATTATATAAGCATCGTGCAGTATAGTACTACTACTAGTGGCAAGATGGCACTGTTACGCATCCGCAATGCACAAGCGGCGTAAGGTTTTTCTGCATCTGTATCTACATCTACATCTACACTTTGAGAGCCATCTCACGCCACAGTACTTTGTGTATCCTTGTCACTTCCTCCTGCTATTCCATTAAAGTATGAACCGCGGGAAAAACGATTTCCAGTAAGATTCTGTGAGGACCCTAATCTCATTGATTTTAACTTTGTGGTCATTTCGCGAGATACACGCGATGGTTCAAAAAATTCGTTGAATACTATCAGACAACAAACGAAGGGAAATATGCAATCAAAATGTTCTAATAGTCGCCACCCGCTACAACATACTTTTTACACCGTTCGTTCGGCTTCTGGAAACTATCAGCAGCGGCATAATGTGGAATCGATCGTATAACTGCTGTCACATGATCTTCGATAGAATTCACGTCCGCAAAACTTTCACCTTTCATGGCCGCAGGAAGAAGTCCTCAGGAGCACAGAGTAACATATACAGAGGAGCAGCCACCCCTAAACCACTGTGTTACGCTCCCCTCGTAGTTCTGTAAGATGCTAGCAGGTGTCAGGCGGATCGCTGGCTTAGGGTGCCTCTCGCACGTCAGAGGGTAGCGTGGAGGGGAGGCTGAGGGGAGAGCTCGTGCCGCCTGCCACGAGGCCGCAGCTGTGTCCGGCTTGCTGGCGTTTGAGGGGAGGTGGTGGTGGGGGCAGCCGCTACCTGCCGCCTGCTCTGGCCAGTTTAAAGAGCTGCTTCTGACCGCAGCGCCATCATGGGACATCTTACGGAACTGCTGGAAACCCTCCCTCCCCGCACCCCGGAGCGTAGGACCGGGCCCTTACGGAGGTTTCCCGTCTGTATATATTTGTCTGTGTCAGGAGCCAGATCAAGGGAGTACGGAGGGTGTTCAAGAACAGTGACCATCTTCTGCGCCAGGTACTGGCGTACACGGATCGCACAGTGTGTAAGGGGAATGGTCATGAAGTACATCCATTTCCCTCTCCTGTGCAACTCTGGCTGTACCCGTGAGATACGCTCTAATTATCGGTCCAAAATGGGCTGGCAACATTAATGGTTTGACATGCTGAACAAATTTCATGCGTTTGATGCCATGTTGTCAAAAAAGTATCAAGAGGGTTTTGACCTTGAATTATTGCAGCCTTTTTTTCCTTGTGGGGGGGGGGGAGGGAAAGAGTGGACACCATAAGATTGACTGCCGTTTTGATTGGAGATAGAAATCGTCGCACCAGATCTCATATTCCGTGCCTTGTTCACAAGCAGCTTTTCTTGCTTACACAGGTAAAAAGGTAAAGCAGTCAACAATCCGAAGATTGGTTTGAACACCACAGTGCTTTACTAGGCATGGTCCTGTTTGGAGGTGGTATGCCGTTGCCTTCCTCCGACCTTCAAACTGACTTACCCAGCCAGTTATAGGGGGACCTACAGTTTAACGTGGGTTCCGAACCACGGTGCTACTCGGTATTTTTCACATAAGCAATACTGCCAGAGGTGAAAGAAGCATGGAACTGAAATCACCAGAAGTTTCCATCCGTTTTGCTTTCTGCTCTTCTGTGAACTTGTGTGACACAAATTGGAAGCAGATCTTCCGCTTACCCCAATCATCTCGTATGATTGCGTACACATTCACCATGGTAATGTCCAGTACCTCCACAATCAATCTCACCCTCCTTCGTCGATGTTAAGCCAGCGTTTGTCGCATTTTCTGTATAATTTCTGGGGTTCTGAGTGACGATTGTAGACCTGGACGTGGCTCATCCTTAGTTTCCTTCCCTTCACGGAAGCGTTTAAACCATTTGTAAACACATTTTCTGCTCACGGCTTCCCTACCGTACAGCTGCACCAACATTCCGTGTGTCTCCACAGTATTCTTCCCCAATTTGTGGCAGAAGTTGATGTCTACCCGTTGCTCCATTCCGCTGGAACACACTGACTTACACTCTGACAACGTTCAACTCGTCATTGTCTGCTTACCTTGCCAGTCGTGTGGAGTGTATGCTGTGTGTAGAGTTTCTTCAAGTCAGTAATGACCTTTTGTTGATGCAGACATATGCCTAATTTAGTTTCTTGCCAGTAAGTAACACTGCCCAAAAATAGCGCACGAGTGTAGTTCTGTGCCTATGGTAATTTTGGTATTCGTACTATTTCATGTTAAATGTCTGAAAACAAGTCTTTTAGGTACAATGTCTAAAATAATCGCACAATTTCCACAGTTTATAGTCAAGTGTCCGTGAAAACAAAACATGTATTTTTATTTTGGTCCATAATCTGGTGTGCGGCAAAAATAAGATTTTTCAAACCATATATCCTTCACGGATACAGGAGAAGCTATTTTCTTCTTCTTCTGCATTGGTTTTCTTTCTAGTAGTGGTCTACCGTGCCTCCTTATGCCGATATGTATCAGTCCAATCTCAGGGTCCCATATTAGAATTTGCCAACACTCTTGCATAATAAATCTCTTTCAAGACTTCGTATTCCCTTTCATAAACTGTTTTAAATGTGTCAGCAAAAATATCATTATAAAATTGAAAAAACTTTCGTAAGTTGGCCAAACGGTCTGCAGCGTGCCAGTCACGGTCTGCACTGCCGCTGCGGTCGGGGATTCGAAACCCCCCTCGGGCATGGGTGTTTGTGCCGTCTTTAATATAAGAGCTAGTTGATAAGTAATTTGTAAGTTTACGGACTGATGACCCCCGTAGTTAAGTCCCATAAGCTCTTCAAACATTTGAACATTTCCATAAGTTATGTTTCCCTTTCATAAACTGTTTTAAATGTGTCAGCAAAAATATCATTATAAAATTGAAAAAACTTTCGTAAGTTGGCCAAACGGTCTGCAGCGTGCCAGTCACGGTCTGCACTGCCGCTGCGGTCGGGGATTCGAAACCCCCCTCGGGCATGGGTGTTTGTGCCGTCTTTAATATAAGAGCTAGTTGATAAGTAATTTGTAAGTTTACGGACTGATGACCCCCGTAGTTAAGTCCCATAAGCTCTTCAAACATTTGAACATTTCCATAAGTTATGTTTGCAGTGTTTGCAAAAAACTTCACATTATCGGAAAAGTATTCACAAAAGACAACGAAACATCGCTGTTTTTGATAACTTGGTTTCAAGCACTACTGCCCATTCAAGGGCTAATCTTGAAACATGTTAAAGGAAAACTTGCACTATTTTGATGCCGCCTGATTGTAATATTTCCAAATAAAGTGTTGTCCTACGTCGGATAAAGCAATATACAGATTGACCCTTCAAGAAACGTGTGAGTGAATCCCGTACCGAGATACAGAATGATTACACTGTATCATACACTGTTGTTTCCTAATCATCTCCTTGACGGTTTCGCGTTTACTGAATGAACCCGTAATGAAGTGTGCTGCTTTCCGTTGGATCTTCTGAAGAGAACAGCGGTGTATCCAGGGGGGGGGGGGGGGCTGTTGGGCTGTAGCCTCCCCTCAGACCCTCCAGGAGCCTCTTCCCCCCCCTTTTTTTTTACCTACACCCTTCGTTGACGGACTTTTCTGCTCCCTGACCCTCGTCGGTCAATCCCTGTAATTTGTACACAGTGGAAAAATCGGAACAAGAAAAATGAGTCCAATAAACATTGGTCTTTAAACGCACGCTTCTGAGAGAAACACGTTACGGGTCAAGTATTTCTGACATTGGGATGCTAGCTATCTATTTTTTAATACAAATTTGCATAGTTCTGCGTAAGATCCCTTCCAAATGTATTTAAATCCCATATCGGCTGCCATAATCAGAATTGTTAACAATATGCAAATCTGGTTATGGCGTTTTTGCTGTGCCGGTTATAAACATAACCTGTGCGTTTTACATTAAAAAGAGATTATCGGAGATGTACTTGTCAGATGTACGTGCATTTTTTGAAGAAAGTTTGCTCGTCGGCCGTCGTATATGAACCAAAACTGAAATCGTTGCTCTCACAAATGTGAAAATCCAGATAATAAACTCCATTGAACCGTTGTTGAAGCAAGTATAGTACTATTAATCTTTAGCCAAGTTCGCGCGCGCACACGTTGATTAAGAATTGCTCGGGAATTACATCTGCCCACACACGTCGGTAAATAATATCTTGGATGTAATATCCGCAAATTAAGAGTCGTGCACGTCTCCCTATAGAAAGTGTGCGTTAACAGTTCCATGTTTATTTGACTTGTTTAGATGAGTAGTACTACCTGTCATACAATTCGACATTTTTTGAACACCCTGTGTATACAATATATGCCAAAATAGAGCCATTCTACTGGTTCACTGTGATACGCAACCTCTGATGTACCCGTCTAGTACAGCCGTCAAACATCTGCATACAGTTTAGTGTGGATGCTGCCTCTCTACATGAGCAGTAGACCCACATAGCGGTGGGTGCAGGGAACTATATGAGACCACGAACTCTGAGACTAAACGCTTGACCCGTGGCAAAGGTCATCTGGTCTGGTCAGAGTACTAGTGACTACCCATGGATGAAACGAGGGCTATCTCAGATCGCTAACTTCGGATCAAGTTTTGGGTGATGTGCCGATTTCCAGTTTACCTCTGTACATTTTCTGTTTACACCGAGTGATGTGGACTGGGTGCGCATTCTGGAGGCCGGCTGTTCAAACCTGCCTCCGCCCATGCTGATCACGTTTTCCGTGGTTTCCCTAAATCACTCTGAATCAGTGCCGGGTTGTTTCTTTTCAATTCAAACGGCACAGCCGATTGCCTTCTCAAGCTTTAGCAAAAATCAAACCGAGCTTGTATTCCGTCTTTAATGACTACGTTGTCGACGGGACGTTAAACCCTAATACTCCTTCCTGTTTTCTCTGTATACAGATCATCACCATGTTTCATCTTCTATATTTTTATTATTATTATTATTATTATTATTATTATTTACATTTTCCAACCACAGGAACGTAATGAAACTTACAGATCCCTTGAAACATAGACAAATGTAACAAAATTTCATCAAATAAAATATGTAAAATAGATCATGCAGAAACAGCGTCAGAGACGCTTAGGAGACTGGAAAGATGTTAAACGTTTTCAGTGGGAAGAATGCTTCATAACCGCAGAGAAAAATGTAGATGTGAGTGGGACCGATTAAAAGTTGGTCTGTCTCACATTTCATTCAACTCCACATTTCCGGTAGTAGTAGAAATGAATATTTCACTCGCTTTCTTTGGTGAGACTGGCTAGTTAGCAGTATGCATTGTATTCCAAAAGATTCTAATTGTTCCTGGCTTCCGCCGGAAAGACCAGCTTCGTGTCTCATCTTAAGCGTAGTGCCAGGACGAGTAAAATGACAGTTAATGCCTCTATTGTTAACATTACCTCAAACCAAAGGATGACTAACGTTATATGAAAATCAGTAACCCACTCATCACTGCACTGCTTATATGTTGAACTTCAGGTGTCTGAGTGTGCTAGCCACAGATGTTGGTAGATCGCTACTTGCCAAATTACAATATAGCTACTTCTGCTACCACTAGAAAACTAAATACATTTCGTTCCCGCTCCGATACCAGCTTATTTCATCGCTTATTGGCGTAAAGTTCAAAAGAAAAAGTAAGCACGTAATTCTTTGTGACGCAAAAACCGATGTAATTTTAGAATTATATTTTCACTCTGCAGCGGAGTGTGCGCTGATATAAACCTTCCTGGCAAATTAAAACTGCGTGCGGGAGCCGGCATTCGAACCTGGGACCTTTTTCTTTCGCGGGAAAGCGCTCTACCCTCTGAGTTATCCCGGTACGCTTCAGTGAGAGCGCTTGCCCGCGAAGGGCAAACGTTGCAGGTTCGAATCCAGCTTCCAGCACACAATTTAAACCTGCCAGGAAGTTTCTTCAAATTTATCCTTTATTTTGCACGACAATGCGCGGGCGCATATAGCGAACGCTCTGGTTGCTCTGTTCGGTTGATGGGACTGTGAAGTACTGTACTGTCCCCATACTCCGCTGACTTAAGGCTTGTGACTTTGATCTGATTCCGAAGATGATAGAACCATTTCGTTGCATTCGCTTCAGAACTTGTAGTGTAACTAGTTGTACTACATTCCTTTGCCCCGACATAAGATGGCCAAATACATTTATTTTGGGGATTAAGATGAGGGAGTGAGTATCGCCTCGAGTTTTTGCTTGCCCAGTTGGACGGACGAGGAAAACAGTTGCTGTTTCTACAAGGAGAAAATGTGCTAAAGGAATACGCAGAGCCGACCGCGGTGGCCGAGCGGTCTGCGGCGCGCCAGTCACGTGCTGCACAGCCACTACGGTCAGGGGTTCGAATCCCCCCTCGGGCATGGATATTTGTGTCGTCCTTAGTATTAGCTAGTTCATAAGTAGTCTGTAAGTTTAGGGACTGATGACCTCGTAGTTAAGTCCCATAAGCTCTACAAATATTTGAAGACTGTTTCTTTTCTAACTTTTTTTGACTACGCAGAATTCAGTGGGATAGCTTGGAATTGTATTAATGAAACAATGTGGTATATTTTTTTGTTTTGTTTTTGGTATTGTATTGGGGGATTCTGTGTTAAGACGTTAACGAGTTCATATGTACGAAGCTTTATAAGCGTTGTGGTTTATTGATTGTATCTGAAGGTGCAATAAAATGTTAATTAATTGCTAATATACTTCGTGTCCATGACTTTATTGGGTATGAACTGTCCAATTTCTCTTTCTCTGAGCTTCATCCTGAGAACAGTCTTCGGAAAGTTAGAAGTCCGAGTATTTAAAAGATGATGTACAATCTGCAGGAGGAACAGACTAGTTGGGCCTCCAATTACATTCGCAGCTAAAAATAGGGAAGAAAAAACTATACGACGTGAATTACACATTTTCCAGAAAAAACGAACCTCGTAGTGTTTGGGAGTTGAGGCGAAGCTGATCACGGTCATTCGCCGTACGTACACTACAAACTGTTTCAGTGATTCGACAGGCAGTAGGCCGCTCAATTCGCACCATCAACAGAACAGGCTGTGCTAACGGTATACCACGCCTTGAACGTCGCTGGCAACGGGTTCTACACAACGCTGGTGACTACTTTGAAGGACAGTAACAGGTGCAAACATATAACGCTTTTGTATCGTTGCTACTATTTAAGTTCCAACCCTTGTATTTACCTTTTATTGTGAGAGAGCATTTTTAGGTGCAACGAATGGACTTAAGCACAGTAAAAAAACACATTATGTAAGATATACTTAGGTTTGCAATATTAAATGAACATCACAACATTATACACAGAATGGGGCACATATTCGACGCACTAGGGTACGTTTTCGATGCTTAAATGTGCCCCCCCGAAAACTCGAAAACGTGCCCCGTTGTCATATTTTTACTTTAACTTCACATTAGTCGGTGAAAGGAATGACTGAACTTGAGAGTATCAAGTTCATTGGCACTGTGTGCCCTTACGCTTCTCTTCTGGGTATTGAGCTATACTTTACTTTTTCCTACTTGGATGTATTGTCTTCGTAAGGAACGTGGGACTGATAAACCATGTAGTTTAGTCCCCTCTAAACCCAAAACAACAACAACAACCACATCGCCGTATGAAGGTGAATGTGCTTGATCGATACATCATATCAGACAAAAGCTCATCACATCTTTATTTTGAGGTTGATTAAGATCGTAAAAACTTACTTACCTGAAAAAAAAAACAAAAAAACAACAACAACTTTATACTCTTGTGAAGCTGTCGTGTGACTAGAAAACAAAATGAAACTGCCGGAATGGACGAATAGAGGCGCAGCCTCCAATCTAGAGTTCTGTTCTCATTCACTTCTCTTAAGACCTGTTCATTACTTTTCCTATCCACCCAGCTTGTTTTCGTAATTCTTCTTCATTGCTTCCAGTCTCTTTTTCTCTGCCTTTCCCAGAGTCCACGCTTCACATCCGTATGTTAAGACACTCCAAACAAAAGTTATGGCAAACTTTTTCCTACTTTCTAGACTTATATGATTGTCTGTTAGTATCTTCCTAATATTTTGGGAAGCTTGCTTTTGCCAAGGCTATTCTTCTCTTTATATCTGTGATACATTTATTGTCGTCAGTGATTGTGCTCCCCAAATAACAGAAGTTCTCAACTTGCTCTAGAACATCATCTTCTAGTTTAATATTAACTTCACCCTTTTCTTTTGTCTTCCCAACTACCATAGTTTTTGTTTTCTTCTTATTAATTTTTAGATTAATTTCTCTTAGGATTTTGGCAAATTTTAGCAACATAAACTGCATTTCCTTTACTGCGTCAGCAAGTACTACTATATCATCTGCAAAACGGATACAGTGTATTCGTTCCCCGTTAATTTTAATTCCTTTGGTTGCTCTTTTCAACGTTTCAATGGCTTTTTCAATAAATAAGTTGAACAAATATGGTGATAACGGGAACCCTTGCCTTCCTCCTCTTTTTGCTTTCTTCTTCACACCAATCACTTCTATCTCTGCTTCCTGCTTTCATACATGTTCCAGATTAATCTCCTGTCCCTCCAATCAATATTTGTTTCCTTCATTGTTCGGAATAACAATTTCCAATTAACCATGTCAAATGCTTTTTGTAAATCTATAAAGGTCAAGTATGTTTTTCTGTTAACTCCAATTCGTCTTTCTAATACCATCCTCAGAGCTAGTATTGTATCTCTAGTTCCCTTTCCAGATCTGAAACCAAACTAGTCTTCTCCTAGGTTTGCCTCAATTTTCTTTCTTATTCGATTTTTATTATGTTCAACATTATTATGGAAGTGTGAGACAAAGCAGATGGTTCTGTTGATCTCACAGTCCATGGACAAACTAAAACGTACCCCGCGCGAAAATTTGCCCCGGTCTCCTCTAATCGGTCGCTCCTTTTCGACGACTCCCCAGTGCACAAAGCAAAGATGGTTCAAAGAAGTTGGACACGCTGTGTCTGGAAGACGATACGGTTGCGTTGGCTTTTCTTCCGGTTCGGTGTCGGTGGAACGCGGGTGAGCTTATTGACGTCACAGTCTCAACTCGCAAACAAACTCGACTATGGCAGTAAGGTGTTTCAGGATAACAGCGCATCAAAGATTAATAATAAAATCCTAAGAGGATAACATTAATTTCCTTTGGAAATGTATACAGCATACTCAGAACATCGTCGTCTGCTGGCATATGTTTGCCAGTATCATAGCGTAGCTCATTGGCTGACAGCTAGCGATTTCTCATTGGCGGGAGACAATTTCCGCGTGTCGAAAAAAAAAAAAAAAAAAAAAAAAAAAAAAAATGTTTTAATGTTTGTATAGCTTATGGGACTTAACTACGGGGTCATCAGTCCCTAAACGTACAAACTACTTATGAACTAGCTAATACTAGGTCACAAATATCCATGCCCGAGGGGGGATTCGAGCCCCCGACCGCAGTGGCCGTGCAGACCGTGACTGGAGTGCCTCAGTCCCCTCGGCCATCGCGGCCGGCCGCGTATCGAAACAAGGGGCCGTATGAATAAAACGGAGTATCTATACTCTGGATTCCAAAGAACATACTCAGGTTCGCATGAATAAAGCTGGTCGTAGGATATACTTCAGCCGAGTACATTTTAGGTGTGAGAAACAGGGTGGGAGAACTTGCTCACAGCAGAGAACATTTCCAATTTCATATGAATAAAACTACAGAAGTTTCTCACGACCGGAGAACATTCTCAGATTTCTGAAGTGAGCTCTCTGGCATACTCCGTGCTAAGTAACTTTTATTAAGGTTACGTTTTCCTGTGGTTTATAATAAAAATGACAACAATTTTGTTACTTAGAAGGCAAAAGAAAGTTTCTTTATACGTAGTCTTTAAGATATACGAGGGGATCTAAAAAGTTAATAGAAATAAAAACATTTTGTTGACGAGTATCTTCCTTCAGAAAAATCGTGTGACACAGCATTTTATACAGTAACGAGAGTGATGTAAGGGGTATGTTTTCATTACCGACATAAAAATGAAACACAAATGGATTCAAATGCATGTTTCACCAATTTGTTTGGAGTGTATATTTACAGTTGTGTTTTTAAATAGGGTCTATTAGTAAGACCTTATTCTGTTAGTTCCAAATAAAGTGTATCCCAGGACTTCACAGTTTCTATCACAAAATAAATATTACTGCAATCACAGGTAGGCCTACTTAAGTACTGTTTCTATCCATACCGGTTGGCCTATTTATGATGCGTTTTCTGACTTCGTAATCGTAACTTCTGTTATGTTGGAAGTAAGTAAACACGACAGGAAAATTAGTAACTGATTAATTACATATCTAGCAGCCTGTTTCTTGTTCAAAATCGCATGGCCTAACGCTTATAAACAAACCAATGGGTGTCATATTTAACAACAAGTAAGGCCTATCTCATTTTAGAACACTCCGACAGCATTCCACGTTGTAACAGATGAATATGTGATGCATCCTTAAAATTTCGTTCGCAAATTGTGCTAACCCTACTTCATTAACAAAAGAGTTTCTCACGTGACGAAAATTTTGTATCGTCAGGAGAATACATTTTCGTATAAAGTGCACATTTAGTCTTAATAATATCCTCCTTCACAACAAACTAATGTCTAAACATAGTACATTTCTTCCTAAACACGTAGATGCCTACTCCATATTTGTACACTTAATTGCCTGATTGGGCTAGTTTAAAGAAATACACGATTGGACAGCTGATCTACGGCGGACATAACACGCGGAGAACTTACTGGAGAAGGAGGGGAGGTAGCGAGAATGAACTACCTGCTCAGAGCATATGCTTCCAAGTTTTTATTCATACGAAATTGAGAACTTACTCAGAACGTTCTTCTGCTCTGAGAATCTTCTCTAGAGCATTTGCTCTTTTTTGTTCATACGACGGAAGGGCTCTTGTCGACAGGTGGATGTATCGCATTCAGCTCCTGCTGACGTCAGGCCGACGCCAGCCTTGCGTGTCACTGAGCTCACCCGTGGAACGCGCTCGGCGCTGGGCAGTGCAGGCAGTAAGTGGCGTGCAGGTGCAGCGGCGGCTGCAGTGCAGATGGAGGGGAGGGGAGGGGACGGCCGTCGACCCCGCGCAGGAATCCCCCCTCCCCCTCCCCCCCCCTTCCACGTTCCACGTTCCAGCCGCTCACTTCCGGCGCTGCGCACGCGGCCACTTCGCGATGTTCAGCTGCCGGCAACAGCAGCCGGCGGCTACTTACTACTTAGCTAACGGTCCACTGACTTTCCTACACCCATACGCAGTAAGCCACCTGACTGCCACGCTTCTCCCAGTGCCACCTCTATTACCCTACTTACTCTACTGTCCGATAACCACTGGCAGCAAGCCTCAAATTTTACTGTTATTACATGCTTTTCGCCCCTCGTTACACTTGTTATTATTTTACATTTGTTACGAGTGATGCGAGTATTTATGGAACATAACAAGGATCGTGAAACAATGTGCATTTTGTTGCGGGCTTGGCGTTATCTATATCTGTAAATGTGAATGTCTGTTCGGTGTATGTTTATCACGTCTGAACCAAAAGACATAAAGAGCTAAAAATTTGTACAACCACTAATGTCTACCTGGGGAAGGCTTCAGGCACGGTTTTATGGCGATCGGATAGCTATTTATCCATATATATATTGATGTGAATGTCTGTTCGGTGTACGCTTATCATGTCCGAACGAAAAGACGCAGAGACTTAAATATTTGCACAGTTACTAATGTATACCTGAGGAAGGTTTTAGGCACGGTTTTATAGCGATCTGATAGATGTTTAGCAATTTGAAGAATACAACGCGAAATGCGGAACAATAATTACTCTTTGAAAATTATATTTACTCTTTGAAAACGGTTTTATTGGTTGCATTGTTGCTTGACGGATGATAATGATAAAATGGTGGAGTACTGGAATGGAAAGTTATCGGTTTATGTAAAATTCTACGTATTTGTGTGTATTAATATTTCGCTCTGCAGCGAAAATTACAGAACGCAATCGAATGGTCTGTGTGTAATTGTTGTCCGAAGTCTCCCGTCGTACACCATAGCAGTTACATGCCGATAGCTATAAGAAATGGTGGTTGAAAGTCGTCAAATTATAAAAAAAATATGGACTGAAGGCCAGCGATGACGTTTGCGACTCTATAGCAAGGAGGTTACATACAGCGAAACGTGAAGCCACACACCATATCTTTGGTCTATGCATGCTAAAATGTCTTTAGCTCTTTCTCTGTAACGATAAGCATATGAATAAGGAAATATAAGAATAAATAAATAAAGCAATAAAAAAGAAATTTCTTTTAATACATCTCTTTAAAAAAGTCATTAAGCACTTCACTTTTTTTTATTTGAGTGTTGATTAAAAATGTCCGTTTCTAAAGAAGGTATTGCATTTCATTTCATCCCTGAAAACCAGTCTCATAGCACATTACTGAAAGATAGCTATCATAATCAACCAACACGAGAGGGGAGCCGTGGGTTTAAGCTAGCAGAAAATATGGAAGAACCTCAGGGGTTCTTTTCGGCGTGAGTTGCAACTTAGGAAATCCGTAAAATACGGATCAGGAGCGATTGCTGTTGGGTGTTTAAAGGGGACTAAAGATCAGGAGCGATATATATATATATATCAGCTGCCATTTCTTCAGACCGTTGCTGGCATAAGAGAAGAAGGAGAACTTGCACAAAGGCAAGAAACCGAGGTCGCAGCCGTATCACATCCTGCTGCGGCTGTATGAAGGCAAAGTAAAAGGAGGAGGAAGGACGACGATGATGCATTAATCAAATTGTTTACTGCATGTATTGAACAACGGGAGTTACGCCAGCGCCAAGCAGAAGAGGACGGGGACAGAATGTTTTTATTGTCTCTGCTAAATCGTCTCAGAAATATTCCAAAGGAAAGAAGAATGGCCACTACAATTACAATCATGAAGCTCAGGTCGAAGGATACGCCCCTCCACATTATGTACAAAGTAATAATGCACGTTCTGGACACTGGCCAGTTGGAGAACGTGCAAATTATGGGTTTCCAATGGCATCACAACTTGTCCCTAATCTTCCACTGTCACAACTGTATAGCACTGCACTCTATCCAGGATATGGGCGTTCTCCCCAACACATACTACCAGAACGAAATTACACAGTTACATCTCCAGATGCTGCAAGTGATGCTAATGGTCAGAGACGTCAGATGCTGCTGAACAGTTTTAAAGAACGACATATAAATAAACGAGGGTGTTTCCCTACTTTTTGTCCAAAATACGAGGCGCGTCCAGAAAGTAAGTTCCGTTTCAATTTATCTCCGTTGCAGCGCTGCGATTGCAGTTCCGCACATGCGCTGTGAACGATGTGTATCAAGGAGAAGAACGTGTGCCATTTGGAGATCGCTGTCAGTTACGTACGCTTTGTTGTGATTTTTTGAAATGTCAGCGTTGATTGAAAATCCCGCCGCCTGTGAAATCAGGTCGGTGATTCGGTTTCTGAATGCGAGAAAAGTGAAACCAAGTGAAATTTATCGGCAAATTTGCGATGTTTACGGACCAAATGCGATGAGTGATTCGATGGTGAGAAAATGGATCCGACAGTTCAATGGCGGGCGTAGTGATGTGCACGATGAAGAACGAAGTGGGCATCCCCTTTGGTTACAGAAGAATTGGTTCACGCGATTGATGACTAGATCCAGGAAAACCGTAGGTTTACAATTAGTGTTCTCGCTATGGACATCCCCCCAAATTTCACTGTTTCCAACTGGTTGAAGACACAGGCGGCAGATTCCTATGAAGAAGATATACAAAACCTGGTGCCACGCTATGACAAATGCCTGCAAAATTTCGGCAGTTATGTGGAAAAGTAGTTCAAGAGTTGTAGAATTTTGTGCAATAAAAATTTCTTGTGTATCTGTGTACAATTTCATTTAATTACCAAACGGAACTTACTTTCTGGACGCGCCTCGTATTTTACTTTTAATATTAAAACTTTACTTTGTGACAATTACCTTTACAAATAAAAACTGAAGTACACTCCTATGTATATGATTCAATTTAAACTATAATTGTAAATATGACTGAACAACAAATAATTGGTTATAATTAGTTAGGTAGTTACCATAATGTTACTTTTCTACTGGCAATATGGCTTTCCTTGAAACTGTGTTCTCCTTCTTCAGTTCGTCTCGGCATATCTCCACTAACTTGTCGAAAGAACGCACAAGTCTAAAGTGCGCGCTACCTACTTTCGCCGCGCGCCGCCATGCACGCACGGCGGGGCGTTCTTACGACGTCAGCCACGAGCGCCCTCTGCTGCAACTCTGCTCGTGGCCACCACTGAACGACATCGTTCACTTGGGACTGAGATAGGAACCAGCTAACACTTCGGAATCAGATAGGCACCAGTGAAGACTTGGGTATCGGATAGGCACTAGGAATCATCAGTAGGCAGGCCTCTATATAAACTATATATCAGCATTCTGCCGTCAAGAACTATGTAAAAGTTAAGTATTACTAAGTCTCTAAGAAATATATATCTCGTTCTAATTTACTCTTGTGTTTCTAGTTTCTGCTGTCCCACTGGCTGGTCACCTCCTACCTGCACAAGCGTGCATCCTTTATTCCTCTGTCGGTCTTTCTACTCGGCCACCGACACCTACGACGGAAACGAGACACAAAACTGACATTCTCACGTAACTGAAAAATTTATCACTGTAATTTCTTAGGTCATTGTACAGTGTGTGAAATAACCCGTTTTGGTCACGATGAGCAATGAAGAGATGTACCCAGAACTTCTTTTTCTGCATTCTCTTCCAAGTCCATTTCGATACTGAGCACAGACTGAAGAAATTCCTCTGGCAGCTCTGTGGCAGACCAGCAGAGCAGCAGTGGCGTCCCAGTGCGGTATCGGCCTTACACTGCCATTCCTACACCCACACGCAGTAAGCCACCTGACTGCCGACGCTTCTCCCAGTGCCACCTCTATTACCCTACTTACTCTACTGTCCGAGAACCACTGTCAGCAAGCCTGCTTACGAGCTCAAATTTTACTGTTATTACATGCCTTTCGCCCCTCGTTACACTTATTATTTTACATTTATTACGATGTAACATGATCTGAAGATACCTGCCAACTGGTTTTATTTAGTGTCAATGCAACAACGTAAGACGATGATCTTGTTATGGTGCAGCTTTTGTATCTTCCGTGCTTGCTGTGTAAGATGTGTTGTTAAATCCTCCTTATGCAAGACACCTTGTTTTGTTTTAATACCCGAACATGTTCTGGCACTTATTGTGCCATCTTCTGTGGGTTTCTGCCTTTTATTTATTAGAATAATATGTTGCAGGTTTTTTTTCATACATAGATATGGACGAGTTGTTTGATTTGACAACTTTATTGCATATATTAGGCGTAATTTATTTACGATACTTACATTATGTCATTCGCAGGATTTTCATCTCCTTTAATTGAAGAATGACAACTGTTCACAGCTTGTCATCTGCAAAAGAAGACGTTTTTATTTACGAAAACTAAGGTTCGTTTAAGCTGCTGTCAGAAAGCTGCTTTCAAGCGCGAGCAGGTAGGCGTTACTGCACTTGCGTAGCTATGATGACGTATTTGGAGCTTGCACTGCTTGAACGCTTTTCGTCTCAATTCTGGAAGGATTCTCGCGCATAGCGGTGGAACAACTGAACTACGACCTCATTATTTTGGTATTCCTATGTAATGCCGAACAATTATGTAGAACAACAATGGTTTTGCCGGCCGCGGTGGCCGAGGGGCCTGAGGCGCGCCAGTTCAAATCAAATGTTCAAATGTTTGTAAAGCATATGGGACTCAACTATGGGGCTATCAGTCCCTAAACTTATAAACTACTTACGAACTACTTACGAACTAGGACGGCACAAATATCCATGCCCGAGGGGGGATTCGAACCCCCGACCGTAGTGGCCGTGCAGACCGTGACTGAAGCGCCTCAATCCCCTCGGCCACCGCGGCCGGCGCGCGCCAGTCACAGTCTGCACGGCCACTACGGTCGGGGGTTCGAATCCCCCCTCGGGCGTGGATATTTGTGCCGTCCTTAGTGTTAGCTAGTTCATAAGTACTTTGTAAGTTTAGGGACTGATGACCCCATAGTTAAGTCCCATAAGGTATACAAACATTTGAAAACAATGGTTTGTTTTTCGGTTTTAGTAGTGTGACTTAAAGAAACCATGATAAGGGTATTAAAACTTTTCAAGTAATACATCATACGTACAAAGTAACGAAAATGTGTACAGTGATAAAACACTGAACGATTTGTTGGCAGTGTGTTCCAGTAATTTGCCAAGAAACATTGTTTCGTGGATAGTGGGTGCCTAAAAGAAAACATTTTTTCTTATTAGGGGGTCAATATAGGTATTTATTTTATTCTCAATTACTTGATTACATCGCCTGTGTATTAACCTTCAAGTAAACATTTACTAATATTCGTACGTGCAGCATTAACATATCCTACATTGTTTCATGAAAGAAACAACCCATACGAGGATAAGCCAAGAGTATCAATCTCTTAATCTTACTCAAACCACTATTCGCCTTCAGGAGTATATCAACATATCCAGATTATCGTAGGTGTACCTCATATTAAGGTTTTCTTTGTGGTTTTCAAAATACTAATTTCCTTCGAGTATTACCCTCATGTTTAGTTCTTTATTATAGCAGAATATGAAATTCAAATGTTCAAATGTCTGTAAATCCAACGGACCAAACTGCGTGGTCATCAGTCCGTAGCTTACAAACTACTTAAACCTAGGTAAACTAAACTACGGACAAACACACACAACCATGTCCAGGGAGGACTCGAACCTCCACGGCGAGCAACCGCGCGCTCCGCAGCGAGGTGCTTTAGACCGCTCGGCTACTCCACCGCGGCAAATATGAAATCTGTTACCGGTAACACTATATGCATTATAAAATAAAACGCGATCTGTTTAAAACACAACGAATAGTTTAAACAAGGCAACAGTCTGGAATATTGTTTATTTCAAATAAATTGAAAGAACGGTTTATTGTAGTTGATTGAAAGTAGCCAAATATTTTCGCAAACCGCCAAAAATAACTTAAATATTCTTCAAATAGAATAATTCTTGATCTTGTATGAACACTCGATAATGAGTCGTGTGTCCAAATAACTACAATATTACAACAATAATAGACATTTTGCGCTTGGTGGTTATTACATAAAACATATGGTTTTCAATATAGCATGTCAATTTCGTTCACTGAATGAACATCTTCATAATAGATGAAGTCCAGGGAACTCATGTAAACAGCACAATTTTTTAACAGCTAAAATATATAAAATGACCTGTCAGGTGTGAATTATACGCTCAACTCAATGCTTGGTCTCTGCTAATAACGTGAAAATGAAAATCAGAAAACTGAAATATTATCATATTAGTTCATTAGCCTTAAGCGATTTTGTGAATAAATTCACCTGATAGATCCCAGTCACAGAAATCCGTTTTGTTTTCATATGACAAGACGAAGACAAACAAATGAAACCATCACGAAACGTAAACACGGATCGCGTGGAGCTCCCTCTCACTACGACGGAGTCAGTTCTGCGCATGCGCGAATCTGGCAGCTTGAGCGTACCAGAAATATTTTTCCGGGTAGAATCTGGTAGCTTGCGGTTACTGCTTAAACAGCAAACAGCTGCTCAGCAAGTAGCCAGAAGCAGGCAAAGGCGCTGCTTGAATTTAATTTCAGCTCTGCGCATGCGCGAGTAGCTCGCTGGCAGCTGCTCGAACGAACCTCTATTGTACATTCGCCTGGAAGTTATACGGAAACAGATCTATGTGGCTGGATGAACAAAGCCTGTAACATTTTATTCTAGAAAGTAAAAGGCAAAACCCACAGAAGATGGTACGTTAAAAGCCGAAACATGTTTTGGTATTACAACAAAACAAGGTGTCTTGCATAAGGAGAATTTAATGACAAATCAAAAACGTAAGGTCGATGTTAAACTATCAAATTTTCTTTGAGAAAGAATATTTGTTCATTATTATTCGACAAAGAATCTTCGATGTGACGAAAGGGTGTCAAAGTTCATTGAAACTGGCGGACGAACATTTAACGTCATCTGTTACGTATGCTATTGTTGCATGTACCGGTACAGTAATTGCAATGGCTAGACATTTGGAAGACTATCAACAGTAGTGATTCTTGCATCTGTAGTGATATTCTGCTCTAAAAGTTTCAAAAGATGGAACTAATACACTTGTGGCTGGTAACGAGCCTGCAATGTTTCCACTTTTGCTAGTATTCTGTACTTTTATTTTGTGTAACTATGTGTAAATATGTAAATATGTAAATATTATTTGTCTTCATACAAATATGTAGTGAATTAAACACAATGTCGTTTTGTACTCTTGTCTTCTGGGCTGCATAACTGGTGCGAGGCGATTAATTTTCTTTTTTTACGTCGTCTGCCATGCAACTAGTCCTCACTTAATCGCTAATGACCCCCGCAAAAGTCTTGTATCTTTCGGCTCGATGCAGCCTGTTTTTATAATCAGCCTCATACAACTGTAGCCTATTAATTTTGTTGTTGCGGCGACTCACCGCACGAATTTCGCGGTTATATTTTAAAACAGTACGTCAGAAACTGCGACGCTAGCGCCTCAAGCGGTCATATTTCTCACCGCAGTTAACATAAGACGAACGCTTTGATCAAATCTAAGGTGAACAACTAGATTTCATTAAAGGATCTTTGACGAAAGGCAACATTGACAAAATTTCCGTATTGCACTGTTCAGTTTCCTTTGACAAAGATTTTTTGTCAAAGAAAATTTGAATAGAGTAACATCGGACCAAGTAGCAATATACAGGGAGTACATAAAGTCCGGGAACACCTTCTATTATTTATTGCACAAGAACCAAACATTGTGCAAATATCAAACATATTTCATTTTGAAGAAGTTTTTGTTTATTTATTTATGTATACCGCCACAGCGTGGTTTGGTAATTTGCCAATAGTCAGCGCTAGTCGCAAATATGACGAATTCAGGTGCGGAGAGAGCTTTCTGTGTCTTAGAGTTCAACCGAAACAAATGTGCTACAGTTGTTTAACGGATGTTTAGAACGCTCATCTGTGAGCAGGATGGGCCTCCACCCCATTTCATCGTGGCTACCTGAACACGAGCTGCCGCATCGATGATCAGCCTTGCTACAGAAGGGGACAGCTGTTTCATGAAAAGGCCTTCCAGATCATCAGATCTCACTCCGTGTGACATTTTTCTGCGGGGACACATTAAAGATCTGTGTGTACCGCCTCTACCACGTGACGTAGCAGAGCTCCGTGAGAGAATAGAATACGGGAAGCGATTGAGACGGGTGTGGCAAGAATTCTATTACCATATTGACGTCTGCCGGGTCACTCATGATTCGTAGATAGAAAGTTTGTTAAAAAAATAATCAGAGTTTCTTTTCAAAATGCAATATGTATGTCATCTGTACAAGGTTTAGTTCTTGTGCAATGAACAATTGAAAGTGTTCCCGGACTCTGTGTACACCCTGTATATATGATGCGCAACCAAAAGGTATTTTTTTTTTTTCTTTTCAAACCACACACACAATTACACGAAAACTTATGGCGACAGGTACAGAAATTTGTTATGTAAAACAAAAGTCAAGCTCGTAAGTGTCTTTTATTTCAGTAACCGCTTTCGGCAAGTTATACTTCCATCATCTAGTCTGACATTCACATTCGCCTCATCTCGTAGTTCAATATCATCATCATTAGAAACTAATTATGCTTTTCGGTGTTCAGTCTGTAGCATAGTCCCCCTAATAAAATTCCTCCACGATCTCCTGTTCAATGCTAACATTGATATCTCGCCTGTTGTTAAGTCTTTTATTTCAAGATCATTCTTGAGGAGTACTTTCTCCTTGGTCTACTTCGGCTCTTCTTATCCTCTACTGTTGAAAACTTGATATAATGCTGGCAATAATCAGAGCAAATGTGTTGCATACTTAACATAGTAAGATTGCAGTTCTCTGTCAACATTATTGCTGACATGTTGTTAAATAAATGAATTGTTTCCCACATATTCCTACTGTCTGATTCTGTTTTGGTCATGTTAATAAAAATTGTTTTGTTTGAGCTTTTAAAGAATTTTTTTTAAGTAATTACGTGGTAGTCCCATCAGTGTGTCTTCCTCAGATGCAGAAAGTTTCATCTTTTTTAGATTGTCCTCCGTAAATGAATTTTTTATCTATAGCTATTAATCAGACACTCTTGCGAAGTAACTGCTAAATAATTATCAATTTTAAGTAATAGTTTTGCATATTTAGTGTGTGTAACGTAAAAAATATCAGTTCATAAAAATCTTAATATTAAAACATTAACCTCAAATCATCATCATTTCAAATAAATAAGCTATAGAATTTAACTGTTACGTTTCTTTATTGACTGAAAAATAGCATAATGTAAGTACAATTTTAAACATGGCGAAATAGCAGCAAAGGTAACACATCTTTTAAATGTATAACAGCCAACCAGTTAAGTAAAATTTTAAGATCCTTGACCTGGTTGTGCGTCACCGCTAAGAGTAATTTCGTCAGAAGAAATATAAAATTTATATGAGGAACATCACGTCAACATTACATCTTACGAGCAAACTGAGCAACCTAGCTCGTATAATGTAATTTTGACGTCATGTTTCTCATGTAAACTTTATATTTCTTCTCATGAAGTTAACGAAACCAGGTGAAGGTTATTAAAATTTTACGCAACTGGTTGACTGTTACACATTAAAAATGATAGTAATAACTACGAAGTACACTTGTCAGCCAATAACGTAGTAACTTCGATATTTTAAAGTTGTCCGACGACCTACCTGGAAAGATTCCTCGGCCCGCTAGTGGGTCGCGACCTACAGTTTCTGGGACACTGCTCTAGAGCGTGCCTTAGTAGCTAGGTTTTAAGGGCCTTCCCTCCCAGTGCAAGGTTCCGTGTTCGTGTCCTGGTCGGTTGCACAGTTTCGTTACCCAGTACGATGAACATGGCTGTTGCACAGTGTAAGTCTTAAGACGAAAAGGACAACAAATACTATTTATTTCTTTAAATGAATTGCAGAGAATAAGCGATGATGAAGGTAATCGCTGACAAATGAATGGAAAGACCTTGCGGATTTGGAAATATCGGGAGTCAATACAAGAAAACAACAAAAACAAAACAAAAAATAAGTTTTTAACTACTAATCTGAAGATGTTGGACGCCATTGCCTCTGTTTTCCTTCCGTTAATGTCCACTACGTATCGTCGATTCAGGCCAAATGTCCATTCTGCCCTATAGCTCTTCCAGAGCTCTTGCTGTTTCTGATAAATCAGTTGTCATTAGCACATGAGTAATGACAAACTGCTGTAAATAAAAATTAGTTCAGCCTCTTCGAGTTTACCAATTCTCTCTACATTTATTATTGGGACAGTGCATATGGAGTACATGAAATGACAGCATTTACAGATCAGTAGCTCAAGCGGTACTAAGCTACCAGGTGTCGATCCATGTTGAAACACCTTTTGTTATAATTTTATTTAAGACCGGGACAGCGCGTACGCAGTCCCGACTGGCAAAAATAATGTGCCTGAGTTACATTTTTTAATTTATTTTCAAAAATTTATTTGTAACTTTTATAATATTTGTTCTTAGCAACAAAGGGAAATACCGAGCCGGCCGCGTTGGCCGAGGGGACTGAGGCGCACCAGTCACGGTCTGCACGGTCACTACGGTCGGGGGTTCGAATCCCCCCTCGGGCATGGATATTTGTGCCGTCCTTAGGATAAGCTAGTTCATAAGTAGTTTGTACGTTTAGGGACTGATAACACCGTAGTTAAGTCCCATAGACTCTACAAACATTTGAACATTTTTTGGAAAAACCCAAATCCTTCGGGTAGTAAATCCATTACATTATAGATTAAACCAAAAATAAATTCATTTGTGGAACCATCAGTGAAAAACATAAAGGATGAAAGGAAAGAAAATTTCACTAAGGATAAATCAATGCAAGGAGGGGGTGGTGGTGGTTGGTATACCTTGTTCGTAATGGTCTGCAAGTGAGAAGAAGAAGGAAACTCACAGCGACCTACCCCAATGGGTCTTAAAGCAAATGGGAGAACCAATTCCCGCAACGTGAAATGAAGAAAACAAAGGCAAAGAAAGAAAATTTCTGACAATTTTTCATACTTGACAGGTATTCCAGTCAATGACGTACTCGAGAGTTAGTGTCTTAAGACTCATTGGTGGCCATGAATGAGCGCCACCATGAGGAAGTTGGCGTAGAGTTAGTCATGCGTTCGGTGCGCTTTCGTCTGCTCATGGCCATTCCACAAGACGGAGGGCGATCGTTGCAAAAGCAGAGTGACCCAGTAACTTCGTGTCTGGCATGATGAGCCACTTCACAGTCACAGTCATTGGGGTGATTTCGTTAATAAGGGCCATTATTCCTCGACAGAGCTCCCATACATCTGACACACGGACACAGTAGAACCAATGTTTACAGGTGTCAGTAACATGGCACAGTGTGCAGTTTGGTGAGTCAATAAAATGTATGTCGGCGAGTCGCTGATTTGTCTTAATAACGACAACCCGCGGACCTCTGTCGGCAGTTTGAGATTAAAGATATTGTCCATACTCGCCGCCAATTGACTGTCAGGTGCCGAATCTCAAGTTAGTGGGCTGGTGGGCGTACTCGATATTTTGTCAAATAATAGTCTCGCTCTGTGGTGCCGCCCGGTCTCTTTCCGGAGGACATAGCTCGTATTTAGGTAGTAATCGCGAACAAAAGACAATTTGGAAAAATAAATAAATAGATAGGAGTGCTAGTCTTGCATGTTTCGCAGGAGAGCGTCTGTGGAGTTTGGAAAGTAGGAGGCGAGGTACTGGCGGATGTAAAGTTGTGAGGCGGCATTGTGAGTCATGTCGGGATAGCTCAGTTGGTAGAGCCCTTGCCCGCGAAAGGCAAAGGTCCCAGGTTCGAGTCCCAGTTCCGGCACACAATTTTAATCTGCCAGGAAGTTTCATATCAGCGCACATTCCGCTACAGAGTGAAAGGTTCATTCTGGAATAGATAATTAAACATGGGACAGGGAGCATGAAATCATAAAGCAGAATAACAAGCAAATGAATGTGGAGAGACCCCCCTCGGGCATGGATATTTGTGCCGTCCTAGTTCGTAAGTAGTTCATAAGTAGTTTGTAAGTTTAGGGACTGATGACCCCGTAGTTAAGTCCCATAAGCTTAACAAACAACAACAACAACAATTACTGCCCATATTAAAATCGTTTCTGCCCTTTATGAATATGGAGGTAACATGGGAGGAAATTTCCAAATACACAGTGGGTAGCTAGGAGCACATTCATTCATTCACGGACACACGCATAAAGCTTGGCAGTACATTAGAATCCTGGAACACTTGAAACCAGTGGCGAAGCGAAGTGTCGGTGGCATCTTGACGAGATGGCGGGCATCTTGATCTCAAAATTTTAAATTATACTGTGCACTAACGAACTCATGTGTGCGAAGGCAGTGGCATACTATTCTTAAGTACCATGAGGTGAGCGACCACAGTGAATTACATAGAATTTACAAAGGAAGTTAATTCAGAATAAGCGAATAGAGCACACGCAAGAATTCGTATGGAAGAAAGTTAGTATTAATAAAACCATGGCTGAAGACTGAAGTAACAACTGTTATGTTTCAATTGGTCATACAAGACAGGAAAGATGAAATCAAATCAAAAAATCTCAGAAATATTTAGCATACTTGCGGATACAGAAATGATGCGAAAACATTAGTTAAAACAGAAAGGAAATTCAAATGTACTAGGTTTACACAAAGGCTGCAGGCCACACACATGTATACTAACTTGAGCAAAACTGGACACACAATCATCACTGGAATGAAAATGCAAATAATAAATCTACACTGAATTTACTCGAGTTCTGTAAATTAAGAAACACTTCGCCTCTCATAGCGAAAGAATTACTCAAAAGAACTATCACTGAAAAACCAAGACTGCCTGATCACAAATAAATCAAAGTCCTAACAGCATGCCTTCCCCTTCGGCAGAGTGCTTACTTCCTCAGTCGTCGGAACCAGAATGAAGAGTGAACACTGAAGCTCTAAGGCCTCGGAAAAACCTCCCCTCCCCTCCCCCCCCCCCCCCCGCCATACACCGGATTTAGAGCGCGCTAAAAGCGACGCAGAGTGCGTTCAGAGACTAGTGTTTACCAACCCTTGCTACCTGACCAAGACAATTCCCCCTACAACCGCTCCCAGAGAGGTCTCCTGTCCCCCCTTTCGTCCAAGATTAGGTTGGTATGACCCTAAGAACTCTGCCACCTCGCCATCTTTCCAAGTAAGCTTGTCTCTGGCCACCCAGCAGACGCTAGCGCAGACGACAAACGAAGTCATGCGTTCGTAACTACCGCAAGACGAGGTCTAAAGCGGGAGGCGGCGACAGTTGGCCATTGCGCGGCAGTCAGTCAATATTAAGGGCACACGTACACATGAACACACAAGTTGAATCACACGGGTGGAAACATACCGGGTGATGAAAAATGCATTTAAAAACTTGATAAATCACGGAATAATGTAGACAGAGAGGTAAAAATTGACACATGCTTGGAATGACATGTGGCTTTATTACAACAACAACAAAAAGTATTGCTAGATGCGTAAAAGATCTCTTGCGCGCGTCATTTGGTCATGATCGTGTGCTCAGCCGTCACTTTCGTCATGCTTGGCGTCCCAGGTCCCCGGACTTCAGTCCGTGCGATTATTGGCTTTGGGTTTACCTGAAGTCGCAAGTATATTGTGATCGACTGACATCTCTAGGGATGCTGAAAGACAACATCCGACGCCATTGCCTCACCATAACTTCGGACATGCTTTACAGTGCTGTTCACAACACTATTCCTCGACTATTGTTGAGGAATGATGGTGAACATATTGAGCATTTCCTGTAAAGAACATCATCTTTGTTTTGTCTTAATTTGTTACGCTAATTATTGCTTTTCTGGTCAGATGAAGCGCCATCTGTCGAACTTTATTTCTTTATTTATTTTTGTTCTAATAAACCCCATGTCATTCCAAGCATGTGTGTCAATGTTTACCTCTGTATCTACATTATTATGTGATTTATTAAGTTTTCAAACTTATACCGACTTTTTGATCACACGGTGTATAAATGTAGGGCAGACATACATAGACATGGGGCATTGATCATAAATAAAAAGAATAAAATAATTAACACACAGATAGATAACATGAATGGTGCAGAAACACTTTAGGGTAAAGAATAAATCAAAATGGAACACGACCACACATTCAGTGGACGTGTTTCAAATATTAATATAATAAAATATATATTATAAATGTAATGCACTTTGCTGGGTTCATGTTTTGTGTTTTGTGGTGGAATCTATGTTCTGACACAATAATATTACTACGTCAACGAAAAACAGAATAAGAGAGTAAAACAAAGTTTATTGAAAGAATACGGAAATAGCGTGGTGCGTCTTTTAAGATAGGTAGCGTGGTGCAATGCTGCCCATCTGCACACTATGTATCAATAATTGTAAATATAAGTCTTGTAATACGATTATTATATTATCGGCTTTTTATCTGTAAGGGATATTGAAATTGTTAATAACGGCGTTTGATTCTCCCAAATCTCCTGAATCCATTCATATAATTATATTTGTCATATGATTATTCCCTGATTTTATATGGATTTTTGGAGTAATGTGTGTGGCTGTATTGTATGTAAGTTGCAATCTGGGATAGCCCCCGTCACTCATACACGACTGCCGTTTCCGTTTACGAGTAGATTAGGGTTTCCCTAACGCCCTGTATTCCATTCACTAGGTCCAAACTATTAGCCGGCCAGCTGGGGAACCCAACAGCTTGCCAATACTTGCTTTTCACATGGAAGCAATTACTTTCCCCCTTTATCTGTAATGTCTCAGTATGTAAGTATAATAAATCAGCACTGAACAAAGACGAAAGCAAACCTCAATTGGTAACTCGTACTGTGCACTATCGATGTTCTATGAATTAGTTTCGTTCGATTTTTGTGATGCTTGAACAATGGTTTCCACAAAGTACGCAAACTGACACCAGATGATGTTCTGACTGGCGTTTCATGTCATTTGTAAATGCACAGGTCTGCCCTAGAACATAAACAAAATAAACAAAAGATCAAGTTCTCTCATTTAAATGTCAGTGACAGTAGATAGCCTGAAAATGTCACGTGTTTCATTTATCATCATACCTGCCAAACCTTGTTGAGTAGACTGGTTCCCGACAGAGTTAAACAATGTCAAGCATGGCCATTACTTGGATGGATACGCGTCTGAGTATGCCACATGCTGTTCGGTGCGTTTCATTTGCGTGTTTGGAGAGAAAGTGAACGGCCTTGCCGTAGTAGACACACTGTCAAGTTTGGCTAGTATTTGGTCACCGTCCAAGTCTGGCGAGCGGTGGCCGAGCGTTCTGCGGCGCGCCAGTCACGGTCTGCACGGCCACTACGGCCGGGGGTTCGAATCCCCCCTCGGGTATGGATATTTGTGCCGTCCTTAGTATTAGGTAGTTTATAAGTAGTTTGTAAGTTTAGGGACTGATGGCCCATAAGCTCTACAAACATTTGAATATTTTTGAAGTCTGGTAAGCGATGCTGGCAATCGGGGTGCACTCAACCCTTGAGAGACCAATTGAGCAACTAGCGCTTTCGCATTCGCCATACCCACACCCTCCCATCGTATCTCCACACTATGTATCGTGATTCGTTATTCCACACAATGTTTTTCCACTGTTCAATCGTCCCATGTTTACACTCCTTACACCAAGCGAGGCGTCGTTTAGCATTAACCTGCGTGATGTGTGCGCTATGGGAGCCGTTCGACCATGAAATCCAAGTTTTCCATAGTACTTGGAGTGGATCCTGATGCAGTTTGGAATTTATGCGTGATGGTCTGGATATTTACCTCCCTATTACATTGTACGACCCTCTTCAACTGTCGGCGATCTCTGTCAGTCAACAGACGAGGTCGGCCTGTACGCATTCTTGCTGTTCGTGTCCCTTCGCGTTTTCACTTCACCCTGACACCAGAAACTGTAGTCCTAGCGACGTTTAGGAGTGTTGAAATCTCGCGTACAGACTACTGACGCAAGTGACACCCAATCACTTGACCACGTTCGAAGTTTGGGAGTTCCGCGGAACGGCCCATTCTGCTCTCTGATGACGTCTACATCTACATGGGATCAGAGCCGTGCAGCGCGCCACATTTACCCGCCCGAGCTCGCCTGCGTCCGGCCGCTGCGCTCTGCTGCCCGCACCGCGGGTAGTCGGGCCGCAGTGTACCGCTGTACACAGCGAGCGAGCTGCGATGCGCCGTCGAGTCCCGACACTCTCCGGGCGAGCGGGTACCCGCCGGGCCCGTGCAACAGCGCTACAGGCGGCGCTGCGAGCGGGGGAATGCAGACAGTTCTGAGCAAGGCGTTGTAATAATCAAAGCGTAGGCTTCACGCACCTTTTGTGTTACCTACATACCAATTTATAAGTTATCTATCGTTATGTCTGAAGTAAATAGCGAACAGGACAGATCGTACCAACGTAGGAGTAGACGATCTGAGGAAGAAAAAAACGACGTTTCCAGGAAACTGGCAGAGAGAATCTACAAGCGTTTACAGAGATCTGGAGACAGCATTGTATGGGAGCGTTTTATGATGATTGTAGGTAATGAAAATAATCCTGTGGGATTTGCAGAGTGTAATGGCTGCCGTAAATTATTGTCGTTACGAGATGGCAGTACCACTACGCTGTTACGGCACCTGAATAGCTGCAAAGCTTATCTGAATACTGATTTGAACGTTTGTAGCAATATTCCAGAGTCAGCAAAATCTTTTGTGCTGGAGAAATGTGTAAGAATGTGTGCAATAGAGTTGCGGCCCTTCAGCACAGTTGCGGGAGAAGGATTTCCAGATCTCGCACAGACTCTGATGGAGATAGGAGCACAGTACTCCAATGCAAGTGCCAAAGACGTTCTTCCTCATCCTTCAACAGTTTCTAGGAACGTAAAAAGAATACCAGACGAATACCGTGTTTGCAAACTACTGGATTTTTAAAGATTTCCTGTTTACCTTGTCAGAATTTTAGCTAGATAATTAGTTGGACAACTTTGAACAAAATTAAATATCACATCAGCGTAGGGCATATAATTTTTTGCCACATACATGAAATACGTAGGTTTACTAGGAACAAGGAACTGAAGCGATTTAAGGAATAATCTTATTCTTTATGTTAGAGCCATAACTTAGTTTAATATGAAGTGAAAGTGAAACACCGTCTAAGTAAGTACTGAACAAAGTATAAAATTACCTACAAATTTGCTGGAGCCGGCTAACGCGAAGCCAACGACTTTCAACGTGCTTAATATTTCCGGCGCGAGTCGATTCGGCTACCGTTTTGCTTCTGCACCACAAAATTGGACGTTCTGCTTTTACCAGGTGCATTACTGCGCACGTCTATTTTTTCCCCTCGCAGCTGATAGTACACTGACAATTTAGTCAGTGAGGAAAAATCTCAAGTGTTTCAAGATACATGAAAGACTGTCCAGCGATACAAAACTGATAACTGCGACCTTGAATGTCACTTCTCGAAAGGTGACTCCCTCGGGGTTTCAGCTACCCCCCAGCCAAAGGGAAAAGGGGGGAAAAATAAAATAAAACAACAACAATGGTCCACACGCCTGTATCGAGAAACAGTAATTAGTGTACTTCCCTTGGAGTGGTTAAGCGTAAGCTGTACCTACTAACATTCTACCAGTTAATCCTTTCTAATGCCCTCGATTGCAACTTAACGATGTTTATTTTTATTTATCTACTTATTTTTTCTTAGCAGCAAGGAAACATCAAGCAATTTAGCGAAATGTCCACAGAAACGCTGTTCGAACCCGCGCTGAATGCGTGTACATGCTATCGCAGCACTGATGCTGCTCATTAACTCGCAATTACTCATGATTTGAGACAGCTCTATTGCACTCGCGTTAATGTGTATTCTAAAATGCATCGGTCATTAAGCTGCCCAGTATATAACTTTTTCAATACATGATTTGTAAATGAAAAGTTTAATGATTTGTTAGAAAGCTAAGTTGCTGTACTATTAGATGTCCAAAAATCAGTTTTTTTTATCCCTATAGTTTCTTCAGAATCGAGTGAAAAGCATTATGAAACTAAAATCTCACGCGGAATGAAACGCAGACATGTTATTTTTTCCAAGGAAAGTAAAGCTTGTAAGGAAAAACTAAGTTAATAAGCCGATGTAGGATGGTCGTTTGTGACGTGAACAGTTTTTAGAGTGTGAAAATCGGAACAGTGTAATTGTCCGCTAAGAGCGCAGCGGCTGGCGGGCGCGTGCCCCGGCTAGCAGCAGAGCGGCACGGGCGGCCGGGCGGACTGGCTCTCGGCGGGTAGTTCGGGTACCCGCGCTGCCCGCCGCCGTCCGGTGGGACTCGTGCCGGCAGGCCGGGCAGCGCGTGACCAGGCCCGCCCGGGAGGCGCGGCTACGAGCCCGGGCGGGTAGCGCAGGCCCGCTGCACGCCTCTGCATGGGATACTCTGCAAATCACCATTTAAGTGCCTGGCCGAGGGTTCATCGAACCACCATTATACAATTTATCTCCATTCCATTCTCGAATAGCGCGAGGGAAGAAAGAACACCTGAATCTCTCCGTTCGAGCTCTGATTTCTCGTATTTTATTCTGATGATAAATTCTACCTATGTAAGTGGGAGTCAACAATATATTTTCGCATTCGGAGGAGAATGTTGGCGATTGGACTTTCGTAATTAGCCCACGCCGCAGCGATGAGCGCCGTTGTTGTAATGTTTCCCATCCTGTATAATTTCCGTAACGCTGTCTCCCCTGTATCGTGACAATACGAAACGAGCTGCCCTTGTTTGGACTCTTTCGATGTCCTCCGTCAAACCCACCTGATAAGGATCACACACTGGGTAGCAGTACTTCAAAAATGGACAGACAAGCGTAGTGTATGCAGTTTCTTTAGCAGTTCTGTTGCATGTTTTAAGGGTTCTGCCAATAAAACGCAGTCTCTGGTTCGCCTTTCCCACGACATTATGTACGTGTTCTTTCCAGTTTAAATCTGAAGTAAAAGTAATTCCTAGGTATTTTGTGGAGTTTACGGCCTTCACTTTTGATTCATTTATCTTGTAAACAAAGTTTAACGGATTTCAAGTCGTACTCATGTGGACGACTTCACACTTCTCATATGCCAATTTTTACACCATAGTGATATCTTATTTAGATCGTTATGCAGTTGGTTTTAATCTTCAGATGATTTTAGTAGACGGTAAATGACGGCGTCATCTGCAAACAACCTAAGAGAACTACTTAGATTTTCCCCAAAATCGTTCATGTAAATAAGGAACAGCAGAGGACCGATAACACTACCCTGTGGAACGCCCGATATCGCCTCTGTTTTAGTCGATGCCTTATCATCGATTACTACGAACTGTGTCCTCTGACAGGAAATCCCCTATCCAATCGCAAATTTGGGGCGATATACCACAACCACGCAATTTGATTAACAGCCGTTTGTGAGTGAGGTCTATGATATTCAGTACCTGGCAGTACGTGTCAGCACATTGCACCTAATATGAAAGACGTACGGTTTTGGGACGGTCGGGATATATTCAATCACATAATGTAGAAAGGCGGTCAGGCGGGGAGGGCACGGTATCGGCGAATTGTCAAGCAGGTGATTGTAGGGTCACAATACAACGGTTCGTGAAATATCGGTGCGATCGATCAGTTGTCCGTCTCTGCAGCAACCGGCTGGGCTAATGATAGCGCGCTGTGCAGTGTCGTGAGCGACCTGTGTGAGTGGGTCAGCTTCTGGCCCGTGAGCTCAGCTGTGGACGGGGCGGGCGTGTCTGGAATGAGGCAGTCTGTGAGTAAGGCGCCTAGTGAAATCACCGCCTAAAATGGCGCCCGCCCACGCCGCCACGCCGCCTGCCCACATATGGTACAAGAGCCGCCGCACCGAGATCCAAGCGTCCGTACCGGGCACTGGGCGGGATCTCGCTGCACTGCCGACATCCAGCGACAGGTGTCACACATTAAACAGCTTCTGTCGCATTGACATCGCGCCTTCAGGCAAGTGTTTTTCAACCTGTGGGGGCGCGACCCTCTAACCCAGTGGGGAAACTGACGGACCGCGGGAGACCAAAAAGGACCGCCAAAAATATTTTGAAATTATAAGTTAGTCGACCTCGGGGAGGATCAGTTTGGGTTCAGGAGAAATGTAGGAACACGGGAGGCAGTACTCATTTTACGACTTATCCTAGAAGATAGATTAAGAAAAGGCAAACCTACATTTCTAGCTTTTGTAGATTTGGAGAAGGCTTTTGACAATGTTGATTGGAATAAACTCTTTCAAGTTCTGAAGCAAGCAGGAGTAAAATATAGGGAGCGTAAGGTTATTTACAAGTGAGCTGAAAGGTGCATATAAGATGAACATTAACAAGAGTAAAACATGGGTAATGGAGTGCAGTCTAAGAAAATCAAGTGATGCTGAAGGAATTAGATTAGGTAACGAAACAATAAAGGAGGGAGATGAGTTTTGTTACTTGGGCAGTAAAATAACAAATGATGGCAATGGGTAGAAAAGCGTTCTTGAAAAAGAGAAATTTGTTAATCTCGAATATTGATTTAACCCTAAGGCAGTCCTTTCCGAAGGCATTTGTGTGGAGTGTTGCCTTGTATGGGACTGAAACATGGACGATAAACAGTGTGGACAGGAAGAGGATAGAGGCTTTTGAAATGTGGTGCTACAAAAGAATGCTGAAGATTAGGTGTGTGGATCGCATAACTTATGAGGAGGTACTGAACAGAATTGGGGAGGAAAGGAATTTCCGGCATATCTTGACTAAAAGAAGGGATCGATTGGTAGGACACATTCTTAGACGTCAAGGAATCGTGAATTTAGCATTGGGGGGAAGTGTGTGGGGTAAAATTCGCAAAGGAAGACCAAGAGATGGATACAGTAAGCAGATTCAAACAGATGTATGTTGCCGTTCTTATGTGGAGTTAAAGAGGCTTGCCCAGGATAGGGTATTGTGGAGAGCTGCATCAAACAAGTCTCCGGACTGAAGACCACAACAACAACAACAAGTTACTTATTCAAATTATTTAAAAAAAGCTTTATCTGTAGATAATGGCGTGGGACATTCTTGAACCCGGCCCCACCTAACCAAAGGACCAAGGAAGGACTTAGCCGGTTTTTATTCACTCGCACATAATTGATGGACAGTTTACACAATTTCTTTAGTCTGAAATACACAGATAATAAAATAGAATTTCAGATTAAATGAATAAAAAAATTTAAACAATCCAATACCATAAGGGCAAATTTTGATGTCAATAATTCACACCTAATCATTTAAACAACCAACACGCCTGATGGACTCTCTCAAAATATTCTTGCAATTCTAAAAAAGCAACGCATGAGGGCGACCTTAAAAAATGCAGTTCACATAAACCTTATACCTTAAGGGCTGGTACTTAATATGTGAACCTCGAAACAAGAATCTTTGGTTAAACCTTAAATAATACAGCCAAGATATAAAACAATAAATCGTCCAAAAAATTTTCATATTCGAGCTAACTGTCTTGTAGCAGGCCCCAGACTTCCAGAAAAATAAATGGAAATGAGCGTATGGCTTTCTTGGCCGGGAGATCCCTTTCGGGATTGTTCGGCCGCCTTAGTGTAAGTCGTTTTATTTTACGCCGCTTGGGCGACTTACGTGCCAATGATGATGATTAGGACAACACACAACACCCATTCCCCTGCCGGGAATCGAACCCGGGCCTTTTGCGCGGTAGTCAGCGACGCTACCGCCATTTTTTTATTTATTTTTATTTTTTTTAAATTTTTTTTATGGGTAGTTCTCTTCGGTGCGGACGTTGATCGCTTTTGTTCGATCTGTTGTTGGCTCAGCTTTTTTATAACAGAGAGCGTTGAGCTCTGACTGGGCGCGCTGAGCCACGGAGCCCGGCTCCGCTGAGCTACGGAGGCGGACAGACGATTTAACTTTATACATGTCACTACTTCGCGTCATTTTCCATAGCCTTCAGACATCAGCACGTTAGTTAACAGCAGATTGTTCGCTAACAACGAGTTGCGAGTAGATGTACACAGCATGAGAGCTAAACATAACACTACAACAACTTGATCTGCAGGAGGGGGGATTGAGCCATCACTCTGTTCAACAACGGCGACGAGACAATTCAGTTTCATCGCTATTAACCGAGACCGTTGACCAAGCAGAAGAATCCCAAATCAGGCTAGATGCACAGTTAAACTGTGAAACTCACAATAGCACTGTCTCACCGTAGCATAAAATGCTGATTCCGCTGTCTTGGAAGACGCATTGGTAGCTAGTTCAAACTTAATGTGTGCATCACACACCGACAGTCATCGCCACAGCCTTCCGAACACAAAAAATGTTTCAAATGTTTGTATAGCTTATGGGACTTAACTACGGGGTCATCAGTCCCTAAACTTACAAACTACTTATGAGCTAACTAATACTAAGGACGGCACAAATATCCATGCCCGAGGAGGGACTCGAACCCCCCCGACCGTAGTGGCTTCGGAACTCATCAAGGCAGCTCGGCCAGTCGTTCCATTGCTCGGTATGGCTGCAACTAACACGTCGCACAGCGCAGCCGACACGACTACTTCTCAGACAGCGACGTAGCGTCACAGACAAATATATACAGACGGGAAACGTCCGTAAGAGCCCGGTCCTACGCTCCGGGGTGCGGGGAGGGAGGGTTTCAAGCAGTTCCGTAAGATGTCCCATGATGGCGCTGCGATCGGAAGCAGCCCTTTAAACTGGCCAGAGCAGGCGGCAGGTAGCGGCTGCCCCCACCACCACCTCCCCTCAAACGCCAGCAAGCTGGACACAGCCGTGGCCTCGTGGCAGGCGGCACGAGCTCTCCCCTCAACCTCCCCTCCATGCTACCCTCTGACGTGCGAGAGGCACCCTAAGCCAGCAATCCGCCTGACACCTGCTAGCATCTTACGGAACTACGAGGGGAGCGTAGGAAAATGGTTTAGAGGCGGCTGCTCCTCTGTATATGTTACTCTGTGGTAGCGTACACATCCAGTTTACTGCCCATACCGCCGTAGCGTCCCTCTCATCACCAGCACACACCTCCTAGCCACGCCCTTCAGAGACCCTTCCACTTGTCTCACTAGGAAGCTTAGTGTTTAACGCCCCGTTGACATAGTGGTCATTAGAGGCGGAGCTTACGCTCGGGTTGTTTGGGTAAGGGTATGGAAGGAAATCGGCCCTGCCCTCTGAAAGGAACCATCCCGGCGTTTGCCTGGAGTGATTTAGGAAAATTACGGAAAACCTAAATCTGGATGGCCGAAGGTGGATTTCAACCACCATCCTTCCGAATGCGAGTCCAGTGTGTTACCACTACGCCACCTCTCTCGGTTGTCTCACTAGGCTCTCTGCAAAAGATAAAGATTCGATCGAAACTCGCCGATCGCTGATGAAGATCATCGATCCGGCTCAGATAACAATTATTGAATAATTAGAATCCTTAATGAATGTTATAGGTAGATTAAATAAATGGTTGTTGTGATGTGCAACGCCGGAGAGTACACTGACGAGCAGTGGCAGAACGGAGAAAGCTGGCCGATGATCCGCATAAAAGCTCTGTACACACGAATGTAGCACAAGAACTTTATTTCATGACAAGGAAATTCTATAAATCGATTCCATACTCTGATAATCTCTGAAACCTCTAAGTAGGCCGGTCAGGGGATATCCATTTAAATACAATTTATTTGCTCCTAACGAACGAAACCCTGAAGCTACTTTGCAAAATAATACAAGTTTTTCTGGATTTTTTTTTTTTTTTTTTTTTTTTTTTTTTTTTTTTTTTTTTTTTGTATTTCACATCTAATGATTCTTCATATTAGTTTGAAAGTGAAAAACAATTGTGTAGTCTTCCTGGATTTTTGAATACAAATATGCCTGTCGTATTTCATATTATTTTATGAATGAAAGTAAAATATGATGAAATTAAAATAAAAAATTAATAAGGAATATGAGATTTTACTTGTGGACCTAGATAAATATTTTCGAAACTATCTGGACCCCATCTAAGATTTCTTGCTGACCTCTGCTCTAACCGGTCGTGAAGTCTGACTCAGAGGGACGCGGTCGTGGAAAGTGGTAGCAAGGCCGATTAAATATGTTCCGTGACAATAATTTGCTATGGTAGAATGTCACATGAAAGTCTATAGCATACATACATATGTATGTATGTTTGCTATAGAGTCCAAGACGGATGGAGCAGTTTTGATGACATCTTCAGTATATCTTCAGATTAGCCCAGCGAGTGGATCCTGTGAAGTTTGGTAGCGATCGGATCAACATATTTATTAACATATACGTAACAGTTTACGTATAGCATTTGGAACGACAGTAGCCCCCCTAGCAGAGAAAGAAGCATCCGTCGTTCTTCTGTAACTACAGTGCTGCCGCTTGGAAACTAGATTCGTTTTCGTGACTTCCTGATGAATATTTGCAGTGAACAGACAAGTTTCTGAATCACGTCAGCACCCCATGACAATCCAAAATCTCACAGGGTAAATCCGGGAGAGATGACGCACATTTTCAAAATTATTAATTTTAAAAATCCCATAATGCACTTAAGTCAAAATAAATTCTTTTACGAGTAAACAAACTAGTTATCGTTAAAAAAATATTTTTTTGAGGATTCTACATGCAATCATTCGTCATTATATCTGACCATTCAGAAAGCCTTACAGTGCGGCATCTACCCCGTATGCTAAGGGTGAGATGCCGCGCCGTTATGGGTGAAGGAAGGAAGTAATCTTAGGGTTTAATGTCCCAGCGATAGCGTGGTCATTAGAGACGGAGCTTACGCTCGGATTTTTTGAAGAAGGATGGGGGAAGGAAATCGGCCGTGCCCTTTGAAAGGAACCATCCTAGCATTTGGCTGGATTGATTTAGGGAAAATCACGTAAAACCCAAATCGGGATGGCCGGAGGTGGATTTGAACCACCATCCTTCCGAATACGAGTCCAGTGTGTTACCACAGCGCCACCTCGCTCGGTCGTTATAGGTGAAATCATGATATGCCACATGATATTTTTGAAATTTATAATTTTTTAAACAAAATGTTAAAAATTTAGTTTATAATTTAACAATTGAGGAATAAAAATAAACAGCGAAGAATTGGCAACCAAATCCTTTATTTTTGTTATATCAAAACAATTAACTTATTTTTAAAGCTTTAATTAGGCCTATCAGAGTTTTTCGAAAGATATCATCTCCATCATTACCTTTTATTCCTATTTTTCCTGCCACATTCAACACCATACGTATCAAATGTTCAAATGTTTGTAAAGCTTATGGCACTTAACTACGGGGTCATCAGTCCCTAAACTTACAAACTACTTACGAACTAGCTAATCCTAAGGACGGCACAAATATCCATGCCCGAGGGGGGATTCGAACCCCCGACCGTAGTGGCCGTGCAGACCGTGACTGGAGCGCCTCAGTCCCCTCGGCCACCGTGGCCGGCCCATACGTATCAAAGATTGCGGCATGTATCCCCATCTATCAGGGATAGCCGCCACACCTTATGGCCCTGTGACCGTAGCAGCCGAGTTGGCCGGACTAGAATCAAAAGGCACCCAACACAAGTTACTGTTTGTGCAGCTACTCAGATATTTTAAAATATGTCACTATTCACCACCACCTTGTAACTAACCGTAACACTGAAAAGATTCCCATGCCAGATATAGAGACTTACCTTGTTTGTTAACACTAACTCGGTTAAAACTACCACTATTGAAACAAAAGCAGTTGCCTCGCCGTCCATTGTCTACCTAACAACTGCCAAGCGCCTACACATGCACTGTGGTGGCGGCTTTTACCAAAACTACATAGGGTGCGCAGTCTATACAGCATGCGGCAACTCTCCCGGACTTACTATATGTGCTCTCTCTCAGCTGGAGTAGCAGTAAGTAAGCAAGCAGTTCGTAATACATTTTTTTACTACTGAACACATCGTGTGATGACAAATGTATGCCCACTGATGATTAAAACATAACTACGCTTTTATGGATATACTGTTAGGGCGTACACAACAGACAGATGTGATGGTGGCTAAGCAGTTGCATCGCAGACTCTGACATAAATGTTTTCATGTTTGAATCTACTTGCATGCTGCATTTTTCCTCATTTTTCAAGAGTTGTCGCTACTGCTTGGGTCATACAAGACAATGAGAAGAATACTACCAGACCATAGCACACCATTACATTACTCAAGCATACTGTTAGTTTTTAGAGCATTCTAGGTTGCTGTTCGGCAACAGAACTATTTCACATTATTGTTTTCGAATATGCAGTACTTACCGGGAGAAAAAGTGTACCGTAGTAATTGTAAAGAGACTCTAAAAGCCGCGGTGGAGTAGCCGAGCGATCTAAAGCGTCTCGCTGCGGAGCGCGCGGTTGCTCGCCGTGGAGGTTCGAGTCCTCCCTGGGGCATTGGTGTATGTGTTGTCCTTAGGTTAGTTTACCTAGGTTTAAGTAGTTTGTAAGCTACGGACTGATGACCACGCAGTTTGGTCCGATAGATTTACAAACATGTGAACATGTGAGACTCTAAAAAGTAATATCTGTTCATGTGCAAGTGCTTTTGTGGTCCTTTTCATAATGCTTTCATATCACAGTGACGATCTGTTCCGATATTAATATCAACAAACTTCTTTCCCTGCCTGTACATTCTAGGCCATAGTAAATGTATCCGTTTTTTTTTTTTTTTTTTTTTTTTTTTTTTTTTTTTTTTTTTTTTTTTTTTTTTTTGTGTGTGTCCTTAAATCGCCCCGAAACGATTTCTAGAAGTAAATGTTTTTCGCGTCGGGAGTATTTTCAGTATAGCTTTTTTTTCCTGTTTACTTCGTTCCATCTTTACAACATGAAAGCTTCGACAACTAATACTGTAAATCTGTTAATATCTCCGGTCGAGGCGCAATAATTATGCCGATTGCCAATTTTAGCGGTGTTATCAAGCATCTTCCTTGCTGACTCAGGTCAACGTTTAACCGGCTGCGGCGGGTCTAGGTTTAGTGTCATACAATAGAGCGGAGCCTTGAATAGAGTTCAAATTCTAAACCAACATGAAATTTGATCTCCAGTCAGCGATTTTCATGAGATCTTTTGAATACTCGTTACACTGCGATATTAGTATGGAAATATCGATTGTTACATAGAACATAATAACAAATAAAATGTACACATACACATAGATTTATAATTCCACCTGAGTGGGGGCGGGTCGCTAGTCTAATATACAAAAATGGATGTTTGTTTGTATATTCGATCCTAATTTTTGCGCTGCTCCAGCGTTCATCCGATTCCGATGACACTATGCACAGTTGATATTCAAAACAGGAGGAAAGTTACTATCTACGTAAAATGTTACATGGTCTATGGCAGAGGGTACTTTCCTACCGACTTCGACAAAATCTACGGTCTTATTCCGATCTTGATGAAATTTTGCATACTTATCCTTCAAAATGAGAGGAGCATCACCGTCTACCTAAGATTTCATACTGTACATGGTGGAAGGTACATTCCAATAAACAATGACACAACTTCACTGATCTCCATGAAAGTTAACAGAGTTATATAATTTTTATAGATGGAGGAGACATGGACTGAACAGGTGGAGTAGTAGTGCGACAGAGAAAAGGTGATTGACAGAGGAAAACGGGGAAGGTGTCGATGGGCAGAGAGGGGCTAGCAGGAGATAAACAGAGAAAGGGGAGGTGCGTAGATGGACAGAGAAAAAAGAAAAGGTGGACATAGAAAAAGGAAGGATAGCGGAAATAAGTTAAGACTGGCATAAATAAGTACTTGGCCGACACCGGGTTTTCAGTCAGTAATGAATATGAAATGTGCACGCAAGCGTGGTTTAGTTTCTCACTGCTACAGTCAAATCACTTGAGCGATAAATCTGGTAAGAACTTAATGCAAGCATTATGCGTTAAAAGAAGAAAAAAGGTTACAGTCTGACGTCCCGTCAAAGTCTACAGCATTAGAACCAGAAAATGAACTCGCGCCGGACAAAAATTGGTCGTTAAGTGGGAAGACACTTTTTAAGGAATCGCCCAAGGATGTGCACGTATACGGCGTCGGGGGATATGGGTATGCATAGATACAGAAGTCTGTAGTCTTGCGTACACAGTGTCTTTAAAGCTCTTTCTATACGAGACGTGCAACACGCACAAGGTAGTCGTTGTCAGCTGCAGCGGCCCTTGCGATAGACCGCCAAACTACAAAGAAGCGTTCAAATGCACGCATTTGTTGAGTCGCCTGCTTCACGGCTCTACTTCGTTTGTTGTCAACTTACAGCAAATGAATCGCCACGTTAACATCACTTTTCGAAACTGTATGATATATTGTGATCATTTAAAACATTTATTTGTGTTTTAGACTGCCACTGTGAAACTGTATTTAATTGTTTTCGTGCAGTTCATTCGTAACTACGTTGCTCACATGTGTTCACGTCCTCATTGTAAAGTGCGATTACATACTTCCAGCCCCTACGATTTGAGGCGCCTATGTATATGATGAACAAGCTCAGGTGTCTATACGTAGACCTTTCACTTTGATAAAGCTACAAATAATGCTCACCAAAACAAATATTTCATCTGTTAATTACAGCGTGTTTCAGGAAAAATAGCAAATATTTTAGTAGATGGTAATAAAGACGATTTGCAGTAAAAATTTCATATAATGTGCGTCCAATTTTTATAGGGTACAGAGATACAGCTCTTGGTATGTACAACAAACTGATTTGGATATTCTGACTGATTCTTTTGTCGGTACATGGTAGATCACCATACTGACTTTTATTTAAAAAGCCGGTTTTCGGCGTAGTTTAAAGTCGGAATATGTTTTAGTAAGCCGAAACCCCGGTAACTAAGTGGAAATGAAGGTGTAAAAGGTACACAAAATTCTAATTTTAAGTAACTGTGATGTTGTACTACCAAGAACTGACGGATATATCAGTGAAAATTTCTTGATTTACATTTGCTCTACGTTTGTCTGGATTTCATATTAACAGCTATACCTCTGTATTCAATAAAGATTGTACACAGGTTATATTAAATTTCTCTATATTATCACCTCCTAAAATACTTAAGACTGAGTCGAAAAACTACGTTGCTCTGAGCAGGAGACAAGTACACATTCTCAAACAAATTCCCGACATGGTTTCGTTTGTCAGCTGAGTTCCCCATTCGGTCGTTTGCGCATGCGCGAAGTACTTCCACACGCGTGAGAATAGGATCAATCCTATTCCGTCTACTAGCGATCGTATGCGTGCATCTTGTGCAAGTGGACGCGTCTACACTGTACGCGGACGGCGTGACCGGTGCATCATGGGTAATCTCGCAAGCTCTCATTTCCCATATAGAAAGGGCTTAAGAGTTACTAAAGCCGATATACAGCCTGTGGCCTCTTCGATACGTAGTGCTTAAGTCATAATGACGTCACGTCTGACGCTGTCGGGATATGCTGACGACACAACGCTTGCCTTCAGGCCTGTATATATCGTGGTCAATGGGCAGCCTCGTATCTAGGTAAGTGGGAGGCCCAATTTGGAGGGGGGGGGGGCGGTCTGTCTCTGGCACCACATTCAGAGGGGTGCCAAATGGGCTCCAAGACGAGAAGACGTGTGCCTGACGAGTACAAGAGGGGGGGGGGGTGCCAGAAACGGAACGCCCAGTGGGGGAGGGGGGGGGGGCTTTGGCGCGACTACAAATGTTGTGCCTCGGTTGTGAAATGTAGATGGGATTCAGGTCGCTGGCCGCTCCTGCATGTCAGTGAAGTAGTGCCCCTGTGGGAAGAGGAGTCTGTGCCTGCGCGGCCTTGTGGTTGGAGCGCTGAGAGGCTGGTAGCCGTTAAGTGAGGAGCGGCTGCGCGAGACTGCCGCGCTGCTGACCGGCGCGGCGCCCAGGAATGCGTCAGCCGTGATTCAGCGCGCTGACTCACGTCAGCAAATGTCAGCGCTGCCACCTGGCCAGCCCAAACACGCGCCGCTCTCCCACGCTGCGTGCCAGCCTGCTGCTCCACTTACGCACTGCACCGCTGCTTCACAGTCTTAATGGGACCCACAATGTCGGTCGAAAAATCTTCGCGACAATGGGACCCACAATGTCGGTCGAAAAATCTTCGCGACTAAGTAAGTACAAGGTGCGTCTGAAAAGTTCGCTGAATCGTTCCACATTTTACAAACCACTCTGGCGAGGAGGAGGTGCGCATTAGACTTGCGCATAATAGTTCGCGATCGGGAACGCTTACTTTAGTTCGCGGCTTTGCCGCGAACTAGTTCGTTCTTTTAGTTCGTCCGTTCTCAGTGACGGCTGAACGTCGTGGTCTGCGCATGCAGGTGGAGGGAGAAGTTCCCTCATCTAGCTGCTTCGTGCGCTTGCTGCCTCAGCCGCTAACGATATCACGCAAACCAAAAGAAACAGTTTGTGGATAATTTCTCACGGTTAAATTTAGAGTTATCTCTATATTTTGGCATTATGGAATTTATTAGTCAGATATTCAGAGTGCAGAATACTTCAAAACAGAAATTTGGTAGCACTGAACTACGTAATCTAGCAGGCACACGCTCACTTCGAAATGGCTCTCAACAACAGAAGGCAAACACGTGATTTTTAATTCTGCTGCGCGCCCTCTCGCTATTGCCCGTCGGTCTTCGCAAAAGAATTCAACGAACTAAGAAGCGAGATACGTTTAGCGTAATAGTTCGCGACCGGTAACGCATATTTTAGTTCGCGACCGGTAGCTCTCCTTTTAGTTCGCAGCTCGGCCGCGAAGTAGGTCGCTCTTTCCAGTTCGTCCGTTCTTTTTGGCTTTTGCTACCGCTACTAAAAGAGCTATTTTTTTTTGAGACAGCTTTTTTATATAATGATCAGTGTTGCCTAAGCGTGTGCTATTACCCGTATTTTTGGGCAATTAGACCTCAAATACTTAAGCACATAAACCATTTATTTACACGAATGGGTGATACAATTGTATTCAACTACTTTGCATGCAGAGTACCCGTAGTATTTTATTTTTAAAATGGATTTATTTATTTATTTAATAGGTCACTGAAGAAAAATTACCTACAAATCGCGCCCTCTCACTGTTCCCCGTCAGTTTTCGGAAAAGGAGCGGACGAACTAGAAGGCGAAGGATCTGCGAACTAGTTCCCGTAGTTCGCCTCTGGGAGCGCTCTTTCGAACTAGTTTGTTAGTAAACTACACAAGACTTGCGCACACACATTGAGGGATATAACAACAAGCGTCCCCTATCGTGCAGAGCACCTCAATGAAGCGGTGGCACACGCTGCGACCCAGCTATCGGGGTCAGTGTGAGAATTCGTGTCATTGCAACATGGAGCGCAAAATGGAGCAACGCATTAACACCAAGCTTTGTTTCAAATTAGGCGAAACAGCGACAGAGACCCATGGGATGTTAGCGCGAGTGTACGGTGTTGAAGCTGTGAGTCAAAAGTGAGTATTTGAGCGGTTTAAACGCTTTAGAGACGGAAAGGAAGTTGTCGAGGATGAGCCACATCCGGAGCGACCGTCGACAATCACAGTCCCGGACAACATTGCACGAGTGTGACAGATGCTTGCGGATTATCGGCGACTGAGAATTATAGCAGACGAGTTATCTTGCATTTTCTAACTGTTCTGCAAAAAACGCTCTCCCCGAATTTCCTACCCCACAGTATTTTTCAGAGTTTTTTTTTCCCCAATACGCTCTTGATCATTTAACTGCTCTAACTGCTCTGAATGTGTTACCACGCGCCTCTGTACGTCTGTACGTACCTCAGGGTGCGTTTATGCTGCCACCTCTCTGCTCGCCGACATGGCACGGCGATGATGAATCAAACTCACTGAGTCTTAGGATGCGTTTATGTCGCCACCTCGCAGTTGGCAGCTTGTTGCTCGCTGCTGGTATCTTGTAGCTCACTGCTCGTCAGCAGCCTCGTTACGTTCACGCTGCAGGCACATCACTGCTCGACATGTATATCCTCCTGCAGCTGTTACATTACAGTTAAGTGCACAACTGCAGTGGCGTGAAGCGTCAAACATGTTTTCCACTCGTCTGACCACAGTGACAGTGATTTGTTCGCTAAAAAACGTTATTATTGGACAGGAGAAGGAAGAGGAGGCACAGAGTGCATCCTTTCAATGCTGAACGTCATCACTATGGATACTTTCACAACTACTCTCAACAGCTCAAAAACTATCCATATCACTTTTTAAGACACAATAATCATCTTGAGATCCTCACTCATTGTTCTCTGTACTGAAACTACCTCTACCAAACAATATTGTGCGAGATACTTAGGCACGAAAGTTCCATGCGTGCAACAGTCAAACGCCGCTGTGCTACAGTGACCTCGAAGCAACCAATCACAGTGCAAGTTTCAGGCCGAACGGCGATGGTCGTAGCGCGAAACACAGACCAGTTTGATATCATCGCCTGGCGAGGATCATAGCGAGCTGGGCGAGCAGCGATGCTGCACGCTAAATGGGACGGTAACGCTATGGGTTTGATTCATCGTCGCCATGCCATGTCGGCGAGCAGCGAGGTGGCAGCATAAACGCACTGGACGTGTCTACGCGCTCCGCCGCTCCTTCTCCCTGGTGCTCTGGACGTGTTAACGCGCGCCGCCCTGACGGCAACTGTGTGCTCTTCAGTCGAGCTGCCACCGTGACCCCTACCTGCTCTGAACATCTTAACGTGCGACGAGAGGTATTTCCGCTGAACGCTTAAGGGTATATTACTTGGGGCATATTTGGTCGCTAGTCGCTGGCGTATTTGGACGCAGCTGCTAGATTCGCTCCATGTAAACAAGGACAGCGAACAAAGTCGCTGCTCCGAAACGCAAAGCGTTTAAAATTGAAGGGTGGGCTATTTTAGACGCTGGTCGCTGGAGTTTTTGGTCGCTTTCAAGTGTTGGTCGCCCCGTGTCATATACAGGAGGGAATAAAGTAGCGACCAGTCGAGTCAAAATGTCGAAGGAAGTAATAAATACTGGAGTTGTGTTTCTCGCATCAGTCTTAAAAGAATAATTAATGCACCAAAAGTAAAACGTAAAAGGTGAAAAAAATAAAAGAAAATAGATAAGAAGGTGGATTGCAAGGAGTTATAACTATGGTGCTTCTGCAAATCTTTTTAAGAGATTTGTCGTGTGAACATCTTTCTGCCTACATAAATATAATGAGGATGACATCAGAAAATTTTGATTACTGGAAATGGTAGAATTCGCCAAACAGTTGGTTAAATTGAGTGTTTTAAAGTTTAGTATTTAAATAATCCTTATTTTAATGTCCCATAATACTAGAAGACTTTCATAATTTTTCCAGAAATTAGGAAATTTTATTGCAATTCCACTTCATATTTTGTTTGGTGGAAAATAGAACTATTAGGTAACTCCTAACCTTCAAAACAATATGTGATATGCTACCACATGTTTCAGTTGTTTTTATGAAGACGCTAGCGTCTGAAGTAGCTGCGTATCATTGCGTCAGCGTATTCATTCGCTATTCGCTTATACGCTGAGCGAAAACAGACGCCAGCGACTAGCGACCAAATACGTTCCCTGTAATATACCCTTTAGTGCCTGCTCGGCGTTCGGCCAGCACAGTTGGGAGTCTCGTGTGAGTTTTCTGCTGCAGACTTTTCTTGTGCTGTATCGTCTTAGGGTTTTTTATTTTTTATTTATTTTACTTGATACTGACGACGTTACCGTTTTTCGCGACGAAAATAGCACCCGGAGCAGTCGTACAGATGACGAAATCTTCGAAATGCTCTCTAGAAACGACAGTGAAAATGAATTTTTCGACTGTGGTGATAGTGAGAATTCTTCGACAGAATCTCGGTGTAACAGTCTTGTGTCACATTCATCAGGAGCTATAACAGAACCATCTGTTTCAAGAAGAGATGAAAATCCTTCAGAATCTGATGAATCTGAAACTGAGGGAAAGATGCCAGTGAAAAAGAGGACGCTTTCGTAACGCGTTTGATTGGAAGAAAAGTGATTATCTTCCGTTTGTGCAAGCATTTGACGATTCAGCTTCTGGACACAAATGTATATTAGGACCAGATTCGATCAAGTATTCTGTCATTTTCTCTGTTATTTTTAACGAAAGCTCTGATGAAATTTGTTGCAGACAAAACAAACAGATTTTACGAGTACTTATATACGAAGCAACATACGCCAGAAATGGAGGATTCGCATTTGTCAAACTGGAAAGATACGGATTTTGAGGAACTGTATTCTTTCGTTGCTGATTGTTTGCTCATGGCTCGAGTGAAGAAATGGAAAATTGGCGACTATTGGTCCAGAGACTCTTGAACACTCCAATTTTCAGTGAAATAATGTCCAGGAACCGCTTCCTCAATTCTTATAATGCTTCATTTTAGTGATAACTCTGCTAGTAATGGAGACTGACTATTTAAAATTATAAAAATAATTGACAGAACTCGTAGACCATTCCACAGCGCATTTCAGCCGGACCAAAAGCTCTGGATTGATGAGAGCCTCTTGCTTTTCAAAGGGCGATTGTCTTTCAAACATTTTATTCCGTCCAAACGAAGTAGATTTGTAATTCAAACGTTCGTGCTGTGCGACTGTTGGACTGGTTACATACTGGACTGAAACTGGCTATCACAATCGGGGTAAAAGTGGCGACATAGTAGCGAGACTGCTAAAATCATGTTTGCAACAGGGACACACGCTCTATACCGACAACTGTTATTCCAGCCCAGACGTGTTCTTCTGGCTTCATAGCCATGATACCAACGCATGTGGTACTGTTCGAAAAAATAGGCGTAACTTGCCAAAATTGCAGGACAAACTGAAACGTTGAGAAGTACATTTTATGTCCACACAAACAATACTTGCCATGAAATGCTGTGATAAAAGAGAAGTGTAATACTACAGAAATGTATGATACTAAAGTAAATGAAAACAAAAATAAATAAAAAAAGGAAAATTGACAAAAATATATTTTTAACTTCGCTAGTGCTGATCAAAGCCCGGAAAGAGAAGGATGCAAATATGTTCAGAAGGTGTGAACATTTGTAATGTTTAACGATCATGAAAACAATACTGACAGATATAGTCACTTGTATGGCTTGATACTCAAATGTGAACTAAATTTACTCGGTATGGGAAGAGATACATAAATCAAACTTTATATTTGAAAACCTTGTGTTGTTAGGTTACTACATACCGAGTTTCACTTTCTCCATACTTTCAGGCCCCAAGATGTAAGAAGCCGAACTTCGAAATTTTTTATGGCGCCGATTTTGTAAGGTGGATGTTTAATATTTTCGTCTGAATATGCTTCTTAAAGTTCTTTCTTTCGTTATTATTAATATAACAAATATAACTATACAAGATAGCTAATTTTAGAATATTTTAACAAAATTTTAGCCAAGATATAACATCGATGTAAATAGAAATATACAGTCCTTGATACGGTTTCTCGTCTCGAATATGTCAAAGACATTTAAAGATAAATCTGAAGCAATGAATTAAAATTTGTGATGCGACCGGGAATCGAATCCAGGCCTCCATGCCGAGGTGCTATTCCGCTGCATGGAGAGCCTTGGCAGTAGTGGCAATATTCTACGGAACACAGAAGCAGAATCAAAGTTTGTAATGTGAAGGAAATCGTGCTTAGGCTATTCCGAGGCGCCTTAGATGCTAGTGATGTGGTGGTCTAGTGGTAAGACGTCTGCCTAGTAAGCATGGAGGCCCGGGTTCGATTCCCGGTCGCATCACAAAGTTTAATTTATCTTTAAATGTTATGATATAACAGTCCAAATTCGCTAGTAATTCACGCGCACTCCGCGCAACATCGCGCATGCAGTCAAACAAGTGACTAATATCACATCCATATAACACTGAAGATTGTTAAACTTCACCAGTGTTCATAGTAGACATATGAGAATGTTCTTACAAAATCACTTCGAAATCCGCTTTAGTCAGTCGGGAAAATGTTCCGAAATTTATTTGACATGGAATGACCCATAGGCAGGTTGAACGCACTAAATGTCTGTTCAGTAATTCTTCTGCCACGGTGGATGTATGCAGATAGCGTACATTGTGTGTCGATGATCACACTCAGTAGGCGACACAGCCGCGACCGCCCCGGCTGCAGAAATATTCAGCACAGGGCAAGGTCGGCCGAGTGACAGGCTGAGCGGCAGGCGGCAGGCCGTCGGGAGCACAATAGCGCAGGTGCAGGCATTAGGCTACCTCAAGGCAACACCACCTAGAGAGAAGGCCGCGGCGCTCTCGTGTCACGTCACGAAGAGTAGGCAATGTTCCCGAATGCGGTCCGTGTTCGTTCCCTTCTTCTTCTCTAGAGTCCGTTCCCATCCCTCTCACCTTTCAGTGCCATTCTCGTACTCCTCCTCGGGTCATTCCTCGCCTCCAGCTTCGGTTGGACTTGTCCCGAGACTCCAAAGCCTCTGTTGCACCGACGACTCTCCGTCAACAGTTTCAGGCCCTTCTCGATTCGTACCATGGCGCTGAATTTGTATACTCCGATGGTTCCCTAGTCGGCATGTTGATAAACATTCATTGCCCTGTGGGAGTAGTGTGCTCACGGTGGAACTTGTCGCCATTTGACGGGCCCTTGACCATCTCAGAGCCTGCCCCAGGGAGTCTGTGGTTATCTGTACTGACTCCCTGAGCGGTTTGCACACCCTTAACCAGTGCTTTCCGAAACTCCCTTTGGTACGGCCCATTCAGGACTAGGTACATCTGGTCGCACTGTGGTCTTCCTTTGCACTCCAGGCCACATTGGCATAACGGGGAATGAACGTGTCGACCACCTGGCGAAGGAGGCTACTATCTCAACCATGCTGGAAATCGGCCTCCAGGAGAGTGTGAGATTACCGCTCAATAGAAATACTGGTAATTAATAGCATTTGATAATTAAACAGTATGAAGATCACTGCAAACATTGACCATGCCAATGTACTAAATGTTACACAATTTTAATCTTATTAATTATGGTAGCAATGTATGTACGCAGTTGGGTGACAACATTTATAGTTAGGCCAAAGGTAGAAATTCTCCACGTTGAGATTTGCTGTGTGCTTGTAGCTGGCGGGAGGCCAGCGAGCAGGCCGACGTTGGTGGCTTGTTCCAGCTTAGGACTTTCCAGGCTCATTTCCGGTGAGGGGAGAGAGGGACAATGGCTAGTGCCAGGCGCAGTGCAGTGCACAGCGTGAAATAAAATATTCTAATACTACTTGCATTTGAAGTAATACGATGCAGTTTGGAACCTTTAAGGCCCTCATTACAAAATAGCCTGTTGACAAATAAACAATACATTAGCTGATATAGTCACATCTGGCGTAATATGTTTAATTGACAATGAAAAGTAATAAATTACCAATGAATACAAGACAGTTACACAACTAGCATGGCAATGTTTGTTTATAAAAGTAATATATTAACTATTTCTCATTTTATTTACAATTAATCTTGTGTATTTATCTTGAAATATTCAGTTAAATCACTTATCTGTGATATAAGAAATTGCACGATTGTAATAAATAGTGCAAAGGATGTGTATACCAATATAAAAACATAAGAAATTTGTTTAATGTGTAGTGTAATTATTGTGATTTTAAGTAAAGTTTTAGAAATGTATTGGCTGAGCGCTGTACGTTGGAAGTCGGTTAGAACAGCTCACATGGGGAAGTTGATGACTTAGGGGAAAAAACCCGGGCAGTTGGGCTTTTGGCGCGCGCGCGCGCAAGGGCAGGAAGTGACGAGTCAGGAGCAAGTGGGGTAGTTGGCCGGACGGCGTCGCTCTGCAACAGTCGGCATGTGGATCTCCAGGTGGAGACTTTAGATTTTTGTGTGGTTGCTCGTGATAGACTGCACCAAGTTAAATCGAGTGCTACTGTGTGTTGGTGAATATTTAGCCGGTGGAACAAGGTGTGCATCGCACTGAATTAAAGTGACTGTGTTTTGTTAGTGTAACACGTGTCGTCGCATAGGCATGAACATAAATGGTGTTTGAGACAGGCACATGGTGTGAAAACAATTTGCGACAAATATTCATTTTGTCTGGGGGCTCACGAGCTATAACTTTATTTGATAAATGTGTCGACGTACAGACGTATCAGCCACAGGGTTCTAATATTGTGAAATAAACAACATAATATTGTGAAATAAACAACATAAAGTGAACTTTCACGTGTTTTCAAAAATAGTAGTTAGTACACCCTTTTCTCTCATGAATTTGACTTTATTATGATTTTTTTTTTGTCAATCATATGCAGGGAAGGAAAGCTGCGAACGTGTGATATCATCCCTTAGAAAACGAGTCAAACAGTAGCAATCACAATTCCAGTGTTTTTGCATGTTTAGGAATTTGGTTCGCAGTTGGTGGTTGTGAGTTTTTAAAAATTAATCTTTCCCTATTTTAAACTCTCACCCCGACCTTCACTCTCGCAAGAGGGATCTCCGAACGGTGCTTTATCAGAAGGTACTGGGACTTCGGAATACCGAGTGAGCTGAATCGAACGCACCGAATAAGCTCCGTGCAGTTAATCCCTCTACGGCAATGTGGAGGTCCTCCCTGCGAGCCTCTCGTAGGAAGTCCGTTGTACTCTGCCGACTGCGCGTTGGCCATACGTGGTTAACGCATGGCCACGTCTTGCGTCGAGAGGGCTCACCAGTTTGCGCCCTGCTGATCGTGGCCCACATAGTGTTGCATTGTACGCTTTTAGCAGCTTGGCGGCAGTCCTTTAATCTACCAGATACGCTGCCTTCAGTTTTATGTGACAATGCCTCCTTGGCTACTACTGTTTTACCTTTTATTCACGCATTTGGTTTTTACCATTCCATTTAATGGAAGGCGCTTATGTCTGATTCTAAGACCCTCATTTTTCAGTGTTTATAAGTTATTGATAGCCTCTTCCTTTTCGGTTGAGGTGGTTTTTAGTATTTACAGCATGGCTCGCTCATCCGTTTTTATCCTAGTAATCAGCCAGCCATTGCATTCTGCTGTGAAATTTTAGTCTCCTGCAGCAGTACTTTTATCCATTTTGTGCACTCCCCTGTGTTTCAGAGAAGTGTTTATTTTCATTCTACACCCATCAAGGATTTCTCCCATCCGTGTTCTGTGTTTTCATTTCATCAAATGTCACATAATTGCTTGGAACAGGAGACTGATGACCTTGTAGTTTAGTCCCCTATAAACAAAAACAACAACAACAACCAGTTAGCTACGCGAAGGTGCCTACACTGCGCCGCGGTCTTCTCTCTAGGTGGTGGACGCTCTGCTTCAGCGGCTAAAGGGTTAATTGTAATTTCTAAATATTAAATTTAGTTAACGTTCTTCAGCTCTGATTGAGTTATGTTTTCAATTAAATTTGACGGCTTTCTTTAAGGACTCATGTAGATAATCTCATACTTCTTATTATTTGAGACTATTTGACCATTTTAGTAGATTACATATACCTAAATTATTCCGCAATTGGATTTTATCTTCTGATGACTTCATTAGACCACAAATGACAGAATCGTCTGCCGAAACCCTAACAGGCCTGTTCAGATTTTCTCCAAAATCGTTTCTATAGATAATCAATAGGCGCACTTTAACAATACCTGCCGGCCGCGGTGGCCGAGGTGACTGAGGCGCTCCAGTCACGGTCAGCACGGCCACTACGGGCGGGGGTTCGAATCCCCCCTCGGGCATGGATATTTGTGCCGTCCTAGCTCGTAAGTAGTTCATAAGTAGTTGGTAAGTTTAGGGACTGATGACCCCGTAGTTAAGTCCCATAAGCTTAACAAACATTTGAACATTTTTAACACTACCTGGAGTACGCCACAGCGCGGTTGAATGGCCGAGCGCTCTAAGGCGCCTTGCTGCTGAGCGCGCAGTTTCTCCCGTCGGACGTTCGAGTACTCCCTCGGGCATGTGTGTGTGTTGCCAGTTGGGTAGTTTGAGTTTTTTATAAGCCTAGAGACTGATAATCGTAGTTGTTAAGTCCTATAGATTTACAAACATTTGAACATTTTAGGGGAATTATATATTTTTGACGACGTTACAGCGTTCAATGAATGAAATAAATCGCAATTTGCGATCAGTTATGGCTTCCCTGTACTAGGTTTAGATGGAATACCAAAGTGCGGCGAATGAAAATTTGTTCCCGGCAGGGATTCGAACCCGGGATCTCCTGCTTACTAGGCAAACACGTTGACCACTCCACCACGGAGGACGCAGTGACCAGCCCGACTGCAGAGGACTCTTCCCTGCAGGTTTCCCGCCACACCCAATCCCGGCCGGGCACAAATTTTCATTCGTCGCACTTTGATATTCCATCTAAACCTAGTACAGTGAAGCCATAACTGATCGCAAATTGCGATTTATTTCATTCATTGAACGCTGTAGAGTCGTCAAAAATATATAACTGTATACAAGCCGAGGCTGGGCTCCTGACGACAATTAATTTTATCTCGATACCTCATGGTCTGTTCTCCCTGATGCGGGAATACAATATTGTGGCTGCGGGCATTACAGAACAAATAGGCTGTGGAAATGAAATGAGCGTATGGCTTTCTTGGCCGGGAGAACCCTTGCGGGTTTGTTCGACCGCCTTAGTGTAAGTCTTTTTATTTGACGCCGCGTGGGCGACTTACGTGCCAATGATGATGAGATGATGATGATTAGGACAACACACAACACCCAGTCCCCTGCCGGAAATCGAACCCGGGCCTCCTACGCGGTAGTCAGCGACTCTACCGCTGAGCTACGGAGGCGGAAAATTAGGCTGTGGTAATAGGAAAGAGACAGCGTGGCGAATGGAGATTTGCGTGTGGCGTGAGACGTGCAGGGAAGAGTCCTCTGCAGTCAGGCTCGTCACTGTGTGCTCTGTGGCGGAGTGGTCAACGCGTCTGCCTAATAAGCAGGAGATCACGAGTTCGAGTCCCGGCCGGGCACATATCTTATTCGCTGCACTTTGGTATTCCATCTGAACCTAGTACAGTGAAGCCATAACTGATCGCAAATTGCGATTTATTTCATTCTTGGAGAATGTCAGAAATAGTCTCTGTTTTATTCAATGACTTTCCATTAATTACTACGAAGTGTTATCTCGTATTACCACTAGCCGATTTCGTACACCGCACCTTTAGTTTCATAGAATGACATTGCTGTTACGTTAAGCAGAGTATCTCATTCGGATACCAAAACACTTCTCAAGCCATACCTGTGATGGAGGACGCTGCGAACTGCTCTGAACTTCGCATAAAATAACACTCGATCCCAAAAGAAAGCAGTGGGCTGTGTCATTTCTATGCTAAACGTTCAACTTTATGACAAGGGTAATATTAATGAAACAAAGTAACAACATATCACCCCCAAAGGAGGGAAATGCAGATGCGAGATTACAATGTTAGACCAAACTAAAGCTACGTTTACACATTCACAGTAACTTTCGCATTCACGCAGTGCAATATGAAAAGCAACACTAATTATATTTTCAAATGATCGTTTGGTTATGTCACTCCATTACCTGCATTTTCCCAAGTGTAACAAAATACATGAAAACTTTTCCCAACTTATTTTCCAGATTCTGATGATGCTCCGAAAAGACGAAACGCATTGATGAAAATAAATTATTGCAGTAAAGACTATGTTTTATTAGAAAAAAGTAAAAATGTTTCTTAAGCTCATGGGACTTAACTGTGGGGTCATTAGTCCCTAAACGTGCAAACTACTTATGCACTAACTTACATTAAAGACAGCATAAACATCCATGCCCAAGGGAGGATTCGAACCCCCGACGGGGAACGGCCTCGCGCATCGGAGCATACCACCTCAATGCGGTCGGCCACTCCGCCGCGGCTTTTATTAGAAATTACTAGCTGAAAACCCGGCGTTACCCGGGTATTTATTTATTTATTCCTGCCATTTTTCAGGTATAGATTCATTTGTATAAGGGCTGTATGTCTGTAAATCTCTTGGGAATACAATTAGTAGTAAAGAAGTAATAGAGTAAAACTTCATGCGTGATGGGGCAGGTTTTCATAAACCTTACTGTTTATGTGCTCATATCTCATGAACTATGTGTCGTACTGTGATACAATTTAGAAGGTTCATTCAACTACATGCGTGTATACTGTCTGTAAAATTTCTTGTAACTACAATTTGTGGCGTAGAAATTAAAAATTGTAACGTCATACTAAATACCGTTGTTTTGGTTCATGAACAGCGGAACGTTGCTGTTTATGTGCTCATATCTCATGAACTAAGTGTCGTGTTGTGATACAATTTTGAAGGTACATTCAGATATATGTGTGTATACTGTCTGTAAAATTTCCTGCGGCTACAATTTACAGTGTAGAAATTATAAATTGTTACGTCACACCGAATGCCGTAGTTTTACTCCATAAACAGCGGAAAAGTAATAAGCGAGAAACTTTTTTCCTCTCATCATTTTGCTATGGTTGCCACCGAGAAAAAGTTTAATAAAGGTTTGAAATTATGTTTAAAGTTTGTTGCAAGTCGCTAAGTACTGTCATTCTCATACAGTGTATTTCGAAAGTCTCGCCGCATTATATGGCATTTTTTGCAATTTCTATTGGTTATGACGTAATATCTTTTGAACCATGTGCCGTATGCGATTCTTAACCATGCATCAATTGTTACCTGACGGTAAGGAATGTGTGTACCAAATTTGGTTGAAATCGGTCCAATGGTTTAGGAGAAAATGAGCAGCATTATCTTAAAATGCAGCCGTTTTTCGCGCATCTCATTGTTTATGACGTCATACCTCGTGAAATATATATCGTATGTGATTCTTACACTTACGGAGACCGTCCTCATGGATTGAAGCTTACGCGTACAAAATTTCATAAAGATTGGAATAAAATTGTAGATTTGTATGCAATACGTACAAACATACGGACACTCTTGTCGGCCGCGTTGGCCGAGGGGACTGAGGTGCTCCAGTCACGGTCTGCACGGCCACTACGGTCGGGGGTTCGAATCCCCCCTCGGGCATGGATATTTGTGCCGTCCTTAGTATTAGTTAGTTCCTAAGTAATTTGTAAGTTTAGACCCCGTTGTTAAGTCCCATAAGCTATACATACAAGGACGGACACTCTGCTTTATATATTAGAAGATGTTGCATTGGTTTCTGAGCGAGACGGCCTGAATGAGTGGAAGATATTTTACGACAATCTGTCCAGTCAGACAAAGGAATCAGCGACCGACTTCTACAAATCTTCATTCAAAGTCACATTAATGAGGGTTTTTTTTAATTTTTTTTTTTTATTTTTTTTATTTTACCTACAGTTAACTGAAAATACCATCATTGACACAATGAACATACCAGTTGCACTTTATCTCAGAGAGTTCACGAAAAATAAAAGCTTCCGAACAATATAAGTGAAGCTGTCAGATTTAAGTCCCGACAGTGCGATCAGTTATATGTAAAACAAGTGGCGTGTAATAAAACAAGCACGACTGTCGGAACCGCGGCTTTAATTACTCGCACGCCGCTTGACAAGGCTGTCGGCCGTGATAGACATCTATTGTGCAGATAGCATCGCCACCGCCACCGCCACGGAACTCCCACGCCGCCAGGGAAGCCCGGTGGCAGGACACGCCCCAAACTTCCTAGAAAGCCCGCGCCCGCCCTCTTATGCAAACATTTCGTATTCGGAAACCGAGGAGGCGCTTATCCGAAATCATGCCGCTTGGGCGTGGCCCTAGACGGATTAATTGCTCAGCGTTGTCAAATTATGTGACCGGCTGCAGGACCGATTTATTGAGATTAAAATTGAGCGGCTGCAAAGAAAACGTTAAGGCTACGTATAGGATCAGTCTCGATTATCTGTTGAATTTATCAGCTGCGTGTACGAAAGGTAAATACCGGTATAATTCCACTGTCCTGTCGCATTATTATGACAGGTTGGTCTACTAGGTGGGTGGCAAGTTGTCTGTAACCAGTTTTATGCTGTTCCCGATAGAGGTAGAGAATAATCTATTTTGCAGACAGGAGCATGAAATTAAAAGGTTCAAAAAAAATTTTTAAACCATAATTGCTTATAACAACATAGACGACAGAAATAATAAAGAGAATAATGCCTTATCTATTAACTTATAAGTTTCTCTCTGAAAGAAAAAATTGTAAATATTTATAAACGTATAGTATTCTGAGGTATTGACAGATGCTGTAACTGGCTACAATTCAGAAATCAAATATAAATCATCTCCTAATAAATAGTCAGTTGAAGCATTTACAACCTCTAAATACGGTACGTACTGCACACTTTCGAAGTAAAATTTGTAAAATGTTATTTACGAAAATTTATTGATGTTGCATTTGGATACATATTCATATAAGCAAATGTTTTTGCAGAAACACCTGACGATGGCATTAAATGCCGAAAATATCTTGTGTGCGAAATAAATAAATAAATAATTACAGTGCTTGGACAATCCTTCCACATTATGTCAAAATGTTCAAATGTTTATAATTCTATGGGCCCAAACTACGTTGGTCATCAGTACCTAGACTTATAAACAACTTATACTACGAAACTTCCTGGCAGATTAAAATTGTGTGCCGGAACCGGGACTCGAACCTGGGACCTTTGCCATTCGCGGGCAAGCGCTCTACCGACTGAGCTATCCCGACACGACTCAATTCTGTGAATTTTGGAAAGTAGGAGGCGAGGTACTGGCGGAAGTAAAGTTGTGAGGCGGCATCGTGAGTCGTGTCGGTAGAGCGCATGCCCGCGAAAGGCAAAGGTCCCAGGTTCGAGTCCCGGTTCCGGCACACAATTTTAATCTGCCAGGAAGTTTCATATCAGCGCACACTCCGCTGCAGAGTGAAAGTTTCATTCCACTTAAACTAAGTTCAACTAACCTAAAGACAACACATACTCTTCAAATGTTTGTTAAGCTTATGGGACTGAACTGCGAGGTCATCTGTCCCTAAACTTACAAACTACTTATCAACTATCTTAAGACAACACAAACATCCATGCCCGGGGGAGGATTCGAACCTCCCACGCGAGAGGCCGCGCGATCCGTAACGTGGCGCTCCAGACCGCTCGAATACTCCCGCGCGGCAGGGATAATCATCGGGTTACGAGCAAAGAGGGGAGAGAGACCTATTTATAAATACGGGTGTTGTCCAGAAATTTTTTTCAGCCTTCTCTTAATCCATATCGTCTTCCTTTCTCTCTCTTTCCTCGTGCCCTCCTCTTCTACCCAATCCCCTTGTTTCTGTTCATTTCTCCCCTCATTATGATGTAAAAATGGTAACATTTTCTTGATTACTAATTTATTCGAATCTTCTATTAGTCCATCTCTTCCATTTTCCTATATCTACGTTCACCTGTTCCCTCTTTCTCTGCCCAGTTCCTGCTGCCCCAGTCTCTCTACGAGAGGTGTTCAAATGAAAAGGTATGAAACGACACTCTGGCTATAATTGAAGTCTTTATTCAAAAGTAACTACTAGAGGCCTAAGCACTGTGTTACCCATTAACTACCAATTTTTATTTATTATTATTTTTTATTTCGTTAGATATTCTGTTTATTTTTGTAAGAGATTTCAACCTGACGAACCAGTTTTATTTATAGAATACGTTTTTCAAAACTATATATCTCTTTAAAACATGTTATAAACGAATATTTATGGTAATAAATGAAAGAATAAACATTTATGAGCAACAATAGCCGCGGCGGAGAGGCCGAGCGCATTAAGGCGCTATGCTACGATACGCGACCGTTCCCCGTCGGGGGTTCGAATCCCCTTTCGGGCATGGATGTTTGTGTCGTCTTTAGTATAAGCTAGTTCATAAGTAGTCTGTAAGTTTAGGCACTTTTGACCCCGCAGTTAAGTCCCTTAAGCTTAACAAACATTTGAACATTTGAGTAACAATAGCCTACAAATTTACAATATGAACGCATCATTTGACGAAACAATAAAAATTATGCAGAAATCGCATAACTGAAAATCTATTATATTCAAATAACTTACCATACAATTTTTAGTTTATTCACTTTCACACCAGAAAGCGAACACAATATTTTGATTCTGCTCTCTCACTCAGTTCAATTAAAATGTCGTCAAAAGCTTGTAAGCCATTAAGCATTACCAGAAATACACTACTCCCAACTGATGGAACAGAAATTATCTGATCCTCAAATGGGGATCGTGGCAGTTGATGGGTTAACGAACTGAAGGATTACCTGTTCCCAGAAGTCCTCTGTTCGTGACAAGAACCAACCTCTACTGTGTACAGTTCGACGACCAAGCGATAATTTTTTATTATTATTATTTTTTGTCCCTCGTGAGTTTTCCTCAGAAGAAACGTCGCCTCCCCTTCAGGGACTCCCATTTGAAATGTCTCTGTAACAGTTGCATGCTGACTGAACCTACCAGCAACAAACGTAGCAGCCTGCATCTGAATGCTATTTTTATATATACTCTGCTTGTAAGCAAACAGAAAAATTTAATGGGATAATAATGTAAAGCCCCTACACTTATCAGTCACTTACTATAAAGCACCTGATTGAAACTACTATTAACAAAACCTTTGAGATTTCTTGCACGTATTATTACTGTCCGCCTAGTTGCACACTCCTCATTTCTAACGCAGTGCCTGTTTCTTCTGTTACAGACGTGCTGGCTTCCAATATGCTGTGGCGAGAGAGAATCTCCAGATGCGCAGAGGGCACCGACGAACCAGAAGTCAGTCGGTAAGTGTCTCTTTTATTCTGCTCAAACTTTACGTATCAGAATAATAACAGCTAGACAACTGGTAGTAAAATGAAATTTTATTTTTAAATATACATTAATTACTTCGCAATTTGCGAGTATTACCGACTTTAGCTGCTCTTCTTCAGTTGATCTATCATTTTGTAACATGAAAATTTGTGCCGGACCGGGACTCAAACCCGGATTTCCCGCTTTTCGCGAGCGGTCGCCTTAACCACTCGGACACGCTCCCGGGTCAGACCTAAACTTCCATATGTTACAGTTGTCTACTTCCCTTAGTGCTCGCACGCATTCAGTAGTGATTCCCGCGACGGGGAGAGACATACTACACCATCTTTAGCCTGTCTTGGCTGTCATATTTACAATGATACGTCTGTTCTTAAGGCATAGACGTTGCTGATGGTCCGCAGCTATAAATATTAAATATACATCCATTACTTCGCAATTTGCGAGAATTCCCGTTGCGGCACAAATTTTCATGTGTTACAAAATGATAGACCAACTGAAGAAGAGCAGCTAAATTCGGTAATACTCGCAGATTGCGCGGCCGGTCTCGCCGGAAGTTCGAAACCTCACGCGATCATGCTTGTGCATATGCCCGAAATTTCTTTTGTCGTCCTCATTTCACTCCTATATAAGGCCTCACCCCAGACAAACGCCTTTCAAAAAGACTTCTAACACACTTAAATTAATACGAGGGTTGGAACCGATACAAAAGCGTTATATGTTTGCACCTATTACTGTCGTTCAGCGCTGTGTAGAACCCGTTGCCAGCGATGTGGAAGGGGTAGTATACCGTTAGCAGAGACTGTACTGTTGATGGTACGAATGGAGCGGTCTACTGCCTGTTGAATCTCTGGAACAGTTTTGAAGCGATTGCCACGAAGTGGTTCCTTCATCTTCGGAATCAAAGTCACAAGGACTCAAGTCCGGGGAGTATGGTGGATGGTACAGTACTTCCCAGTCCCATCGACCGAACAGAGCAGCCACAGCTTGCGCTGTATGCGCCTACGCATTGTAGTTCCAAATGATGGATGGATTGCGCAGTAAGTGTTGCAGCTTCTTTCGCAAAGCTGGTCGCAGGTGATGTTCCAAAAACGAACAGTAGTATTGTGCATTGACGGACTGACGTGTAGGAGCGTAATGCGTTAGCATAACACCATCACAGTCTTACACGAGAATCATCATAACTTTTACCATACTGGGGATCTGACGCATTAATGAGAGGCAGATAAAACGTGCGTTGCGCTATCAGCCTACTGTGCAACGGGTGAGTGACTATGGTAATGAAGTGGCACATAAATCTATGGCCTTTCTGCCTTACGCAGGAAGCATTTCCATGAAGATTGGTCGTATTTAGCGGAAATATGATGCGAAATGTGATTTTGGACCACCTTCTAAGATGAAGCCCCTTTTCGAGTCCGTAAATGCTGATTTTGGTTTGCGTAAGGTTGGTGTCTAACGAATTCCTTGCAGTTGTAGCATTTCATATATTGGTCAGACAATCAGGACTGTAGAAGACCTGTGTATTGAACACAAACGGTACACACGTTTACAACATCCAAACAAGTCCGCTGTTGCAGAACACTTTCTTGGCACCGCTCATCGTATGGAATACAGCAGCACAGAGATTCTGACATGGACTTCTACATATTGCGATAGTGTTATTAAGGAAATTGTTGAAACTAGTAAGCGAATTTACAATACAGAGATGGTGGCTTTTGTTTAAATTCTGCTTGGAATTCGGCACTGTCTCTCCTCAAAAATAGAGCGACAGAATTAAAGCTATCTCACCTGTTGATTAATAGTGACTATCGATATTTTTGACGTTTGGTCATCTTTGGTTATTCTTTTACATATGAGCAACTGTGATTATTTAAACTGTTTCTCCTTTCTGTTCCTCCATATTTCTCTCTTCATTTTCCGATGTTTCTCTCTTCTTTCTTCGGTCCACTTGGCTCCAATCTTTTCCTTCGGTTTTTCCTGGAAACATTTGGCATCATTTAATTTCTTTCTAAGTGGTAGTCTTTTCTCAATATCTCGTTGTTCCTTCCAACTTCTTTGCACCATGTATTATCCATTTTTAATTTACTAAAGTAACAGAACAGTCTTTTTGTCAGTCTTTTGGGATCCATCCTTTGTATGTGAACGTAGAAAGCTATTCTTCTTTTCCTAATTACATCAGTGACTTTTTCAATATTTGTATAGATTTCACTATTATGACGCATTCTGTATGGTGTCTGGTCTTTAACTGGCCCCAAGATTTTCCTTAATATTTTACTTTCAGTAATTTGCAGTGATTCCAACATTGACTTTTTGTTCAGAGTCAAATATTCTGCTGCATAGAGTGCTTCTGGGGGAATTATTGTAGAGTAGTGAGCCAGTTTAGCATTGATAGATACGGACTTCTTATTATGCACGTCCTTAGTGATGTAGTGCGCTGTTTTCATCTTACTAACTCTTGCTTTAATGGCTTCTTTCTCTGAAATATTTTGTTCAATTACTTGTCCTAGATACCTGCACTTATTTCTTCTCTCAATTTTCTCATATATGCAGTAAAACCTCGTTTTTACGTTCCAGGTTTTTACGTTTTCCCGCCATTTACACGATTTCTTGCCTGTCCCGTCAAATTTCCTACGTTCACAATGTTAACTCGCCCTCGTTTTTGGGTTAACATATTTACAATTTTCCCGCGTTTTACGCTTTTCAAAAGCATGTTCGTGAAGAAAAAATGACGTAATCTACATAAATTGACGCTAGCATGGCTTTTCCTTAAAGTATAGCACTTGAAAATTATTCGAAATCGTGTTTCTTGCCGGCCGCGGTGGCCGAGGTGACTGAGGCGCTCCAGTCACGGTCAGCACGGCCACTACGGTCGGGGGTTCGAATCCCCCCTCGGGCATGGATATTTGTGCCGTCCTAGTTCGTAAGTAGTTCATAAGTAGTTTGTAAGTTTAGGGACTGATGACCCCGTAGTTGAGTCCCATAAGCTTAACAAACATTTGAACATTTTTCGTGTTTCTTGACACTTTGCATTTATTCAAACATATATTTCGCGTTTCGTTGTTGGCAGTATGCGGCTAGTTGACTTACGACGTTCCGATTTGTGGCGATGTAGTTCCTCTTTCCACCAGCTTCTTTACCAGAGCACCTGGCGTGTACTCAGAGAAACAGAACGGTTTGTTGACGTATGAATAACGCCGATTTGGGACGGTGTAGTTCCTCTTTCCGCTAGCTTCTTTGCCACAGCAGCTGGCGTGTACTGAAACAATGAGAACAAGTTGCTTTGTTGATGTGAGAATAAAGAGTTGCATTGTTTTTGTGATACATATTTCTGATTAATAAAGAACGTTATCTGTCAAAGTTGGGTATCATAATACCAACAACCTCAAAAAAGCGATAATAGTGTGAGATGCTGATCCTATGCAAACGTCACAAAAATACTAATGCATATGTTTGCACTCGAGAAAGGGAATAAATTCTCTAATATTGTCGTGTGAAACATCGAAAAATACAAAACGAACGGAACTTTAGGAGTTTTATAACATAAATAATTAATGCCTGTAAAAGGCAGTAATTTTGAAGATGTGTTACATAGCCTGGCAACGGCATCCAAACGATATCTATCGAAGAGGTTCAGGTAATTTTGAAAATGGGTTACATAGCCCAGCAGTGGCGTCCTCGATTATAATGAATGAAATTACGTCAAATATTTCTACTTCCCATAAAATTACCAGTTCTGCCTGGCGCTTAAAATAGTAAAATTTTGGATTACCTTTATTTTATAATAAACTTCCCGGTGAGTATTTAGGTGCCTATTATGTATATACCTCACAAATAAACTATCAAAATGCAAGGCTGATGTAGTATGTATATTTTACCATTTAAAGCATTATTTCCTCCATTTTACATTTTCCTGCATTTTACACCATTTTACTGAAGTCCCTTGAAAAGCGTAAAAACGAGGTTTTACTGTAGTTACCATTATGTTTGGAGCTGTGTTAATGTTTGTCATATATTCGGTTTTCTCAAAGGACATTTGTAAGACTGCTTATTCAGCTTGTTCTTTGAGCAATTCAATTTGTCTCATCTCTGTTTCTACTGAATCCGAAAAAATAGCTCGGTCATCTACAAATGCTAAACAGTCTCCTTGTAGGTGGTACCTTTTGTAACCTAATCTAACTCCCTCATTGATTTGGCTTTCTCTAAATGACACTCTCCATTCTCTTATAAGTTTTTCCAGGACACAAAGAGCAGTGGGGAGAGACCATCTCCCTGCCTCACTCTAGTTTTTATCTCAAAGCTTCTGGATATTTCACCTCTGAATTTCACTTTAGAGTTAGTGTTTGTTAGAATTTGTTTAATTAGAGCTGTGTGTTTACTGTCTAAGCCCAGTTCATTCAGTATTTCAAACAGTGACCTCTTATCAATCGAGTCATAGGCTTTCCTGAAGTCAACAAACAAGATTACAAAGTTTTTCGATCTTCATCTTCGGTTATGTTGATTCTGTAGTGACTTGGACTGTGAGTGTTATCTTCCGTGTTTACCCTTTGCCAAACCAAGGTGCGCATTGCTTCCTTGAGTGCAGTTGTGCCTTGAGAATGGGAGGGTTGCTCCTGTCGAAATATAGGCGGATGTCGACGACGTCATCCAGCAGCTTACCCGAAGAAATGTTCAAATGTTAGTGTAGCTTATGGGACTTAACTAGGGGTCATCAGTCCCTAAACTTACAAACTACTTATGAACTACCTTATACTAAGGACGGCACAAATATCGATGCCCGAGGGGGGATTCGAAGCCCAGACCTTAGTGGCCATGCAGACCGTGACTGGAGCGCCTCAGTCCCCTCGGCCACCGCGGCCGGCGCTTACCCGAAGGGATTGTAGCCGTAAAGAGTAAGCGAAGTGACTGGCGTATTTCCCGCAGTAACTTAACGTGGCAGATACGATCACCTTATGCTGCAAACTGAAAAATCGCCGCTACTGTGTGCCACCGACGACAGCGAAGTAAATTATTGCCCATATCTGATACAGTCCAACAAGCAAATTAGCACAATGTTTCCGAGAAGTGTCTCATTTGCACGACGGGTTGAGTTGGCACGCAGACGTTGGTGGGAACGTTGTCCGGTGTCCCCGGCTGGCGCGGCCAGCGGAACGCGAGGCGGCTGGTGCGCGGCGCATGCCGCAGAACCGGCCCAGTGCTGACGCAACGGCGACCTGCGCAAGCGCCGCGGGCTGCCTGCCGGCAGGGGCGCCGGAAACGCCGCTATCGCAGATACGGTGCGCAAACACCGATACGCTTATCGACGCAAATGACCCTCGCCGGCAGCCTATCCGACGCTGTCCCATCGCCAACTTAACACCCGGGCTTCCTGACCAGTCTCGCGCGTATTATGGACAGGCGAGGAGACGATCTGACGCGTCACAGGCGTCTTCTAATCTAATTGCTTGCTTATGGAAAAGCCGGCCGCAGTGGCCGAGTGGTCTGCGGCAAGCCAGTCACAGTCTACACGGCCGCTATGTCCGGGGTTTCGAATGCCCCCTCGAGCATGGGTGTTTGTGTCGTCTTTAGTGTAAGGTAGTTCATAAGTAGTTTGTAAGTTTTTGGACTGATGACCCCGCAGTTAAATCCCTTAAGCTTAACAACAATTTGAACATTTTAAGATTACCTGACATCGTCTGGTCTGGAGGCGATCAATTCGTTTTATAGTTTCCAAATGACAAGCTAAGATCGCAAACTAGCAATTTATTACGTGACGACCGGTCACTATATAAAAAAGTGCAATGTTGCACTTGTTATTTTATACCCAATTTTTTAACAACATAACCACATATATATAACATATATATATGACCAGATGATGGTGACACAGTGCACCGAAACCGGTCGTCACGTAATAAATTGTTAGTTTGCGATCTTGGCTTGTCATTTGGAAACTATAATTTGAACATTTGATTTGCTTCTAGAATATCGCCACAGTTGTGACTGGATTCACTATCTACATCTACATATACATGGGATACTCTGCAAATCACCATTTAAGTGCGTGTTAGACTGTTCATCGAACCACTGTACTATTCATCTAGCATTTCATTCTCGAATAGCACGCGGAAAGAAAGAACATTTGAATCTCTCCGTTCGAGTTCTGATTTCGCGTATTTTATTCTGATGATCATTTCTACCTATGTAGGTGGGAGACAACAATATATTTTCGCATTCGGAGGAGAATTTGGTGATTGGAGTTTCGCCAGTAGCCCACGCCGCACCGATAAGCGCCGTTGTTGTAATGATTACCATCCCAGATCTTGTATCATTTCCGTAACGCTATCTCCCCTGTATCGTGACAATACAAAACGAGCTGCCCTTCTTTGGACTCTTTCGATGGCTTCCATCAAACCCACCTGATAAGGATCCCACACTGGGCAGCAATACTCCAAATTGGACGGACAAGCGTAGTGTATACAGTTTCTTTAGTAGTTCTTTTGCATCTTTAAAGGGTTCTGACAATAATACGCAGTCTCTGGTTCGCCTTTCCCACGACATTATCTACGAGTTCTTTCCAATTTAAGTCTGAAGTAATAGTAATTCCTAGGTATTTTGTGGAGTTTATGGTCTTCAGATTTGATTGATTTATCATGTAAACAAAATTTAACGGATTTCGTTTCGTACTCATGTGGACGACTTCACACTTATCATTATTTAGAGTCAACTACCAATTTTTACACCATACTGATATCTTATTCAAATCGTTCTGCAGTTGCTTTTGATCTTCAGATGATTTTACTAGACGGTAAATGACGGCGTCATCTGCAAACAACCTAAGAGAGCTACTTGGATTTTCGCCTAAATCGTTTATATAAATAAGGAACAGCATAGGACCAGTAACATTACCCTGTGGAATGGCCGATATCACCACTTTTTTAACCGATGCCTTACCATCGATTACTACGAACTGTGTCCTCTCTTAACAGGAAATCGCCTATCCAGTCACAAATTCTGGGGCAAATTCTGGCGCAATTTGATTAAAAGCCGTTTGTCAGGTACGGTGTCAAAAGCCTTTTGGAAATCTAGAAATACGGAACCAATTCGAGATCCGTTGTCGATAGCACTCATTACTTCATGTGAGTCAAGAGCTAGTTGGGTTACACATAAACGATATTTTCTAAATCCGTTTTGACCTTGCGTCAGTAAATCATTCTGTTCGATATAATTCATAACTTTTGAGTAGAGGATATGAACAAAAACCCTGGTATCAGAAAGGACACAGTAAGTTGTAATTGATGGAAAGTCTTCCAATAGAACAGAAGTAATATCTGCCGTTCCTCGGGGATGTGTTATAGGGCCAATACTGTTCCTTATTTTTATAAATGATTTAGGAGACAGTCGCTCTCAGTTTTTTCGCTGATGATGCTGTCATTTATCGGTTAGTAAAGACAACAGAAGATCAAAAGCAACCGCAAAAAGTTTTAGATATCAGCATGGCGCAAAAATGGCAATGGACCCTTAATAAAGATAAGTGTGAAGTTAGACATACGAACGCTAAAAGAAATCCGTTTAACTTCATTTATACGATAAATCAGCCGAAGCTACAGGCCGTAAATTCAACTATTTACCTAGGAGTAACAATTACGTACAATTTAAATTGGAAAGAACACACAGAACATATTGTAGGGATAGCGAACCAAAGACTCATTGTCAGAACACAGAAGATGGAACAGTTCTGCTAAAGAAACTGCCTGCACCACACTTGTGCGTCCTAATTTGGAGTATTGCTGCGCATTGTGGGATCCTCGCCTAGTGAGACTGGCGGACGATTTAAACAAAGTTTAGAGAAGAGCAGCTCAGTTTGTATTATCGCGTTTTAGGGGAAAGAGTGTCACGGAAATAATGAAAGAGTTAGGATGAAAATCATTAAAAGAAAGGCATTTTCCTTGCGACGAGACATGTTTGTAAAATTTCTTTCGCCAACTTTCTCTTCCGAATACGAACATATTTCGTCAGCACTTAGGGAGACATGATCATCAGAATAAAATACGAGAAATCAGATCGAAAAGTGAAAGATATAGGTGTTCATTTTTCCCAGATTGGAACTGTAGAGAAATATGATGAACGCGATTCGGTGAAATCTCTGCCATGCACTTAAATGTGACTTACAGAGTATTTATGTAGAAGTAGATGTATAAGTGAGTCGCCGATATTTTTCACATCAACAACGTTGTCAGAGGTGTAAGAAGTGAAAAGTGACTGGACCGAACAGGGTATCGAACTCACGATGCTTGGATACATAGTCTATCAGTCTACCACTCTGCTACCGAGAAGCTCTCTGAGGATATGTTACGAGGGATATTCCAAAAGTAAGACCCGGTTAAAACAAAATATCCAAGATCAAACTTGTTTCCAACGCAATTGTTTTACTGACATCCCTTTCGTCTTTCTCTATTTTTCTATCTAATCTCCATACTTATTTAGACATTTGTCATATCGTTCAACAAGCCTTTGAATGCCTCAGTGGTAGAAATCGGCCGCCTGCGACGGTAACCAGTCTTTAACAGCTGTGTCGAAGTGCTTGCGCCGGCCGCGGTGGCGGACGAGACTGAGGCGCTCCAGTCACGGTCTGCACGGCCACTACGGTCGGGGGTTCGAATCCCCCCTCGGGCATGGATATTTGTGCCGTCCTTAGTATAAGGTAGTTCATAAGTAGTTTGGGACTGATGACCCCGTAGTTAAGTCCCATAAACTATACAAACATTTGAACATTTGAAGTGCTTGCCGCCAAGAAATTCCTTTAGGTAGTGAATCACAGTCGTCAGGAATTTTGTCGTCAACCGCATGAACCAACTCGTCTGAAATCAAGGATTGTCGGCCGGAGCGTGGTTCATCGTGCACATTTACGCGTCCGTCATTAAAGGCTTGCACCCACTTGCGCACTTTACTGACACTCATTATGTTAGGACCGTACACTTCAGTAATATGCAAATGTTCGTAAATCTATCGGACCAAACTACGTGGTCATCAGCCCGGCTTGCAAACTACTTAAACCTAGGTAAACTAACCTAAGGACAACACACACACCCTTGCCCCAGGGAGCACTCGAACCTCCGACGGCGAGCAACCGTGCGCTCCGCAGCGAGGCGCCTTAGACCGCTCGGCTACTCCACCGCGGCTCAGTAATACGCCGATGGAGTTCTGCCGCTGAAACGTTTCTTGTAAGCAAAAACCGTATCACTGCCCTTACTTCACAATCGGCGGGCTGATTGATTGTCTTAAACATTGTGAACTGACACTACCAACAGCACACAGCAACAGTAACAACGATACTGGCGGCGTTTAACAGGCAAGGTATGCCAGGAGTCGGCGCGCATACGTGTTTTGTCCTTAGAACCGCTTTCAGATATTTACGACGAATCGGACCTTACTTTTGGCCGCGGAGGAGTAGCCGAGCGGTCTAAAGCAGCTTGCGGCGGAGCGCGCGGTTGCTCGCCGTGGAGGTTAGAGTCCTCCCTCAGGCATGGGTGTGTGTGTTGTCCTTAGGTTAGGTTACCTAGGTTTAAGTAATTTGTAAGCTACGGACTGATGACCACGTAGTTTGGTCCGATAGATTTACAGACATTTGAAGATTTTTTTGAACCTTACTTTTGGAATAACCCTCGTCTATAGTATCATGAATATTATTATGCATTTTAACCGTCACTATATATTTTTCATTTCATATATGAGACAGGGAAACCGAAGGTGACGACTTATATAGCTGAAATCGGTCATTTCAGTAAATAAAATTTTGCTGACTTGGCTTAAAACCTTTAAAAACAAGATTTAAACGTTGAGCAGATAACTAACATCGTATCCAGACATGAAAAAGAAAACAACCCCAGGTTACAACAATATTTCTTGTATCCCACACAGCGTCACCGCAGAAATGTGAGTGTGACAAACGAATTGCTGGAGATTGCAACAAGTGTTGTCGAAGATATGAATGTGAGTGTTCCGTTTCCACGCCCGTGTCTGTGTGTGCAACGAAGAGCGCAGTAGCTGCACTGCTGTATCAGCGGCGCAGCATTCGCTTCCACAATGGCGACAGAGACGATGAGGGAGATGCATAAAACATGAAGTCTGCCGTAAACAGACCCGATTCTTTCAGATACTGTTTCACATACAAGTACTATAAATTTTAAAAAGCTACTGGTAGATGGACGGAAAAGAGCTCTGGCGTCATATTTCTATCTTCATTATATGTGCTTCTCTCTGCTCGTAGACCTATTATGTAGAATCTAGTGCAAAATATCTGTCTGGTATTAAGTATTTTTTTTTTTTTTTACTTTCATTGTCTCTACTTTTACCGCGGTGGAGTAGCCACCAGGCGCTCTAAGGCGCGCCGCAGACCACTCGGCCATTGCGGCCGTCTTTCGCGGATGCACAGTACTTTCACGAGTTAACGATTAACGTTAATTTCCGTTAAATTGTCCGTAAAATAACGTTTTAACGTTTAAAGAATTTAACCCTTTTAGTAACGGATTAATGATTAACGAAGCTAAATGTTTAATTAACGGTGCCCAGCTCTGTAACCAAGCTGTTGAGCCCGATAGATTTGAACATTTTTTGTTATTTCCTTTGGCATTTTGTATAAACATCCTGTTTGCGCATTGGCATCTCAAAAAGGGCATCCCGCTCCGTCCTGGGTTTTGAAACCTTCTGTGTAAAGTACTGATTCAGAGGAAGGAAGGTTAGGGATTAATATCCCATCGACATCGTACTCAAATGTTCAAATGCTTGTAAACCTAAGGGACCATACTGTCGGGGTTATCAGTTTCTAGACATAAAAGCTAAACTAACATACACCAGAGACAAAACAGACACCTATGCTCGGGGGAGGACTCGAATATCCGACGTGAGCGGGCGTAAAGTGGCGCCCCATACCACGCGGCTATTCCCGCGTGCCCATCGTGGTCATTAGAGACAAAGCAAGCACGCGGATAGCTTTTCTGAGGGATGGAGAAGGAAATCAGCCGTGACCTTTGAAAGCGACCATCCCGACATTTGCCTGGAGTGATTTAGGGACATCACGGGAAACCTAAATCTGGATGGATTGAGGCGGGTTTGAACCACCAGCATCCAGAATGTTATTCATAATACATTTAGGAATATTTTCAATTGCCGGGCGCGGTGGCCGAGGGGACTGAGGCGCTCCAGTTACGGTCTGCACGGCCACTACGGTCGGGGGCTCGAATCCCCCTTTGGGCATGGATATTTGTGCCATCCTTAGTAGTAGCTAGTTCATAAGTAGTTTGTAAGTTTAGGGACTGATGACCCCGTAGTTAAGTCCCATAAGCTCTACAAACATTTGAACATTTATTTTAACTTTTCGCTTGATTATTATTATTATTATTATTATTATTATTATTATTATTATTATTATTTGCGTATAGACCATACTTGATCACATAGGGCATTTATGATTCACTTGCCTTGTTTCCCATATGGCTCTCATCTTCTCTCTGTGCGCTGTCTTCTATTCTTCAGTCTACTTGGTCCGTGAGTATCTTTTGACTGTAAATATCAATGCCCAGTGTATCAGTTGTCTCCGAGATTTTTCTAGGTCCTTTTCACTTCTTGAATCCATGATATGTTTTTTAACCTTTCGGTCAAGATCTTACTTGCAAGCAAATAATAAATCATTGTCCAGAGACATATTTTGTCTTAATGTATATCAGAGATGTTAATCTGAAGGAGAGGCATTGAATTAAACTTTTGAAATGACCGGTGACCGGCATTCAAACCCAGGACATCCTGCTTAATAGGTAGGCCCTCTAACCGCTAAGCCACCAAGACTTAATGGATACGGCTAATGCACAGACTGTATTAAGGCACGTTTCCCTCCACAACACAAACTTCAATTCTAGTAAGCCGGGGGTTTCAGGTTCGAATCCCAGCCATGGCACAAATTTTAATTTACAGCCTCTCGTTCAGATTAATATCACTGATATATATTGAGAAAAAATATTTCTGGACAATGATTTATTATATGATCTTTACATATAATTATCACCCATGCCTGAGAAACAAGGCAGGATCATTGCCATTGAGAGACTCGGCAACAATGATACGAATTTACTTAGGGAAGCACGAGGCAGTATTGAAGTTTGTGTTGCTGAGGGAGTCGTGCTGTAAGACAGTCCATGCAGTTTCTGCACCCATTAAGTTGAAATGTTCGAATGTTTGTAGAGCTTATGGCACTTAACTACGGGGTCGTCAGTCCCTAAACTTACAAACTATTTATGAACTAGCTAATACTAAGGACGGCACAAGTATCCATGCCCGAGGGGAAATTCGAACCCCCGACCGTAGTGACCATGCTGAACATGACTGGCGCGCCGCAGAACGCTCGGCCACCGCGGCCGGCCATCCATTAAGTCATGGTGGCTTAGTCGTTATAGTGCCGGCCTATTAAGCAGAAGACCCCGGTTGGAATCTCTGACATAGCACAAGTTTTAATTGAATGCCTCTCCTTCAGAATAATATCTATTTCGTGTAAGCATTTTTGTTGGGAGTCTTTGAACATGCCCATAGAACAGAGGTGGGCAATGAGCGAGCCGCGCTCTCGGAGCCGCCTGCCTGAGCGGGAGCAGAGCCACGAGCAGCTGGCGTCAATCACGTAGTTCCTTCTGAAAAGACTAGATGGCGTTCTGCGCAGCCAACGTATCCGCAGAAATGCACCTGGCTGAGTGTGTTATAAAATTACTTATAAAGATAATAGTGCAAAATCTTTAGTATCCAACTCGAATGAACAGATTCCTCTGCTAGGGGTATCTCCTGAAAAATGCTATTATAAGTAAGTAACTTAAAAACATATTACTGGAAACTCTTCTCTAAAATGTCCAGCGCGTATAGTCGAGCCGGCAAATATCTTATAAAGATAAGAACGAACCACGTGCGCCAGCAAGCATGCAGACCTCTAGCGGCAACTAGGATAACTACCGACCGAGCGCGAACGCTGCTCTTTTCGCAGCCTAAGCCCGAGCGCTGGTCACTGAGCCGATTTTTGCCCACCTCTGCCACAGAATTTCATCCTTCATTTCCTGATATCAGCTGCCAGGTTGGATAGTCTCTGTTGCTTCCCGTGATTCAAATTTGTCTCCTCCTTCTGGTTTTTTACACTTCTTATTTTATTTTCAATTTTTTTCATGCCATGAATTTTTCTCGTAACCTTTTTCTTTCTTTATGATGTTTTCCGAATCATCTGGTAACATGTACTTGCGCATGTGTGCGCTTAGACATGCAGTTTTAGTTGTAAATATCGCGTGTCCTACAGTACGCTCTCTTTATTTTCTGTCGCCCAATTTGCTGTGATTCCTTTTCTAATTATGTTGATTCAAGGATCTCATCGAGGTGAGGGAGCCTAATTGTCATGTGTAATTCTTTAATCTTGAGTCCACTTCAGATAAAAATAGTTTTCTAGAATTAAATCTGTTTCCAAATTTTGCCGGTGCTTTCCTCCAGAACATCTATCACAGGGAAATAATGAGGGCCATATGGAAGATGTCTGCGAAGGCCAAACAAGTGGTCTTGAGATTTTCTTTTACTCGCCCCAATTGAATGGGTTTCCAGTAGTTCTCGATTGTCAGTTCTTTCTCCCATTCTCTGATGAATTTATCGCACACCGTTCTCGAAAGGGTTTGGTATGTCAACCATAAATTTCCGCTTAGATATTTTATATCGAATAACTCTTCGTTCGATGAGGCGTGGTGTTTTTGGGCCAAGTTCCTGTTATTCTAAAATATTGAAGGACGACTATCGATCGATTGATCCATACGCTAGAATTCATACGTTAGGATTCGAACCTCCGACGGGGAGAACCACGTAATTTGTAGAATGGTGCCTTAGACCTTAAGGCAATTCCTGCGCGGTCGTACAAATGAGCGAAAAACTTCGAGTTGCCTTATATTTAAATATTGTTTTCAGATTGAAATTTTTATCGGCGCAGGATCTCCTTGCTCGGAAGTTAGCTTGGTATCCCCCAAACTTGTGTTCGAGCTTTTCTTCCATTATTATTATTATGCCGGGACACAACTTTTTCATCAATCAAAAATTAACAACTTGATGAAATGTTCAAACACGTCATATTATGTAACTATAAAGAGTAGTATAGTAAATAGATATTCGCATTTCTGCTACTAGTCACTTTATTTCGTAGCGTTTAATCTAAAATATCACAACGCGTTTCGAGCTTGTTTTGCTCATCATCAGGCCCTTTTTATTCAAACAGAAATTATTATGTTACCTATAATTTACTTATCTAAAGTCAATTTGTAATCATTGGTGGTTGGGGGTTATTGGGAGGGGGCGAGCAGTGGATGGTCATAAAATAAGATATAGTGCTGTCTTCTGCTGGTCTTCCTGTGTGGTGCGACTTGTTTCACCACCCGTGTTGGGATGTAGACAAAAGTGCATCAAGTGTTGTCGTGGAATGGTCGTGCGATTCACTTGTATTGATAGTCAGATGCACACATACGATTTTCGTGTTCCAAGGTTTCTTCTGCATCCGCGGTGCACTGGGTGGAGGTGAATCAATATGCAGCAGCTCCACCAGAGATGCAGAAGAAACCCTGGAACACGAAAATCCTAAGTGCGCAACAGTTTCGATGAGCAGTACCACCTCTCAAAGTTTTCGTCGATTGTTATGAACACCCTGAATAAGCATAAAGAGAGTGTCCGATTTAATATCTAGTAATTACAATTACGAAAAACTGTAACTGGAAAGAACACGTAGAAAGTATCGTAGGGAAGGCGAGACAAATGTTACGTTTCATTACCAGAACACTTAGAAGATGCAACAGTTTTACTAAAGAAACTGCCTACACTACACTTGTGCGTCCTATTTTGGAGTATTGCTGCGCATCAAGTGGGACTGATGGAGGATATAGAGAAAGTTCAGAGAAGGGCAGCTCGTTTTGTATTATTGCGATGTGGGGGAAAGTGTGTCACGGAAATGATACACGAGTTGGGGTGGAAATCATTAAAAGGAAGGAGTTATTCGTTGCGGCGAGATCTATCTGCGAAATTTCTTTCACCAGTTTTCTCCTCAGAATCCGAAAATATTTTGTTAGCACCCATCTGCATAGCAAAACATGATCATCATAGTAAAATGAGAAATCAGGTCGCAAAAGGATTCGGGTGTTCCTTTTTTCCGCCCGCCATTGGAGAATGGAACGGTAGCCAAATATCATAAAAGCAGTTCGATGAACCCTCTGTCATGTACTTAAATATGATTTACAGAGTAATTATGTATATGTAGATCGTTTGTATTTCATACAAACAGCGGCATAAAGCAGTTAGCTAGACTCCACGTCGTTCTTTCTTTTTACATAATTAAGAATACCAGACTTAATCCCGTTATATGATGAAAGCGCGCCGTTGTTGTTGATGGGAGTAAGACGACTTTCAGTCCAACGACATCGAAATATAGCAAACATTTTAAAGTTTTAGTTGCACAACAGCTAGAAGCTTCTCCGTAATTCTGAGACTGCAGCAGCCGGCCGTGGTGGCCGAGGGGACTGCGGCGCGTCAGTCACGGTCTGCACGGCCACTACTGTCGGGGGTTCGTATCCCCCCCTCCCGGGCATGGATATTTGTGCCGTCTTTAGTATTAGCTAGTATATAAGTAGTTTGTAAGTTTAGGGACTGATGACACCGTAGTTAAGTACCATAAACTCTACGAAAATTTGAACATTTTAATTTGTCCTCTGTCGAAGAATTGGTTGTTTGTTTCTAATCGCTCAAAAATTCAGATGTTAACTAAAAAAAGCAGTCAACAATCCGAAGATTGGTTTGAACACCACAGTGCTTTACTAGGCATGGTCCTGTTTGGAGGTGGTATGCCGTTGCCTTCCTCCGACCTTCGAACTGACTTACCCAGCCAGTTATAGGGGGACCTACAGTTTAACGTGGGTTCCGAACCACGGTGCTACTCGATATTTTTCACATCAGCAACACTCCCTCTACGTTTCTAGATTATAAACTACACTGTTTCGAGTCAGGTGTCGTTCTGTGTGAGACTTCAGGGGACAAATTACATACGTTGCTTTCAGAAGACACTCCGTACCTGTATAAATTGACAGATTTTGAATAATGTCCGTCCTAATTATACATCTGAATATCAGCTTGCATAGTAGAGATAGTCGGAATGTAGTTGATTCTAATCTTCGTTGATGAAAACGTTTCTACCAGTATTTGTCCTGAAGGGCAAAGAGACAACCAGCCTTAACAATTTCACAAATTCACGTCGTATAGAGCAGAACTCCTCTAATCCGACCTTGGATGGTCCGTCACTCCACTTAGTCCGACCATGCTGAGGCTCGCGAGACTGTTCCGACTTATGACTGACTGGACGCCTGTCGGGTCATTGTAGTGGTTTCATCATCATCATCATCATCATCATTAGAGACTGATTATGCCTTTCAGCGTTCAGTCTTGGAGCATAGTACCTCTAATAAAATTCCTCCATGATCCCCTGTTCAATGCTAACATTGATGCCTCGTCTGATGTAATGCCTTTTACTTCAAAATCATTCTGCACCGAATCTAAGTACTTTCTTCTTCGTCTAGCTCGACTTCTCTTACCCTCCGCTGCCGAGCTCATGAGTCTCTTAGGTAACCTTGCTTCTCCCATGCGTGTAACATGACCCCACCATCTCAGTCTGTTCGCTCTAACTGCTTCATCTATGGTGTTCATTCCCAGCTTTTCTTTTATTTCCGCATTATGGACACCCTCCTGTAGCGGTGTCTATCAAAAAATTCAAATGTCTGTAAATCTATCGAACCAAACTGCGTGGTCATCAGTCCGTAGCTTACAAACTACTTAAACTAACCTAAGGACAACACACACACTCATGCCCCAGGGAGGAATCGAACCTCAACGGCGAGCAACTGCGTGCTCCGCAGCGAGACGCTTTAGACCGCTCGGCTACTCCACCGCGCCCGGTGTCTATCGCTGTGCATATTGTTATACTGTACGTTATTGTGCAGTTTTATCCTTTGTTTGGATGAAAAAACCTCGTTGTTTGCTTTATTCCGTATTCTCTACAGTACTTAACTAGATTAATTGCGTGTACATTTATGTGTTTTTAGACATATCTGGAATCAAACGTAAACACGTAACTCTTTCACTAAATGAAAAATTGGCAGTGCTACAAAGACTGGACAAAGGAGAATCGCTCCAAAAAAATTGAAAAAGAACTGAATGTAGGTATTACGACAATTAAGGATTGGAGGAAGAATCTAAAAGACATCGAATCCTATGTAGTTACGATTGATGGTGAAAACCCACTGAAGAATTGCAAAACATTAAAAAAGCCTAACTTGAATTGTTTGATAAAGCATTGTGGATGTGGTTTTGTCACGAAACAAGGAAAGGAACTCTAATATCCGGGTCAATTCTCCAAGAAAAATTGATATAGTTTTGCACAAAAAACTGGAAGCCGAAAGTAAGTATGCTGCCAGCGAAGGCTGGACTGATGGTTGGAAAACGCGTCATGGTGTCCGATCTGTTTCTACGAGGTACGTCCAGAAAGTTAGTTCCGTTTCGTCATATAAAACAAACGTGTACAGATACAGAAAAAATATTTATTGTACAAAAATCTACAACTGTTAAACTACTTTTCTACATAGCTGCCGACATTTTGTAGGCACTTGTCATAGCGTGGCACAAGTTCTGTAAGCCTTCTTCATAGAAGGTTGCCGCCTGTGTATTCAGCCACGTGTTAGCATGTTCTTTCAGCTCGTCATCGTTGACAGGACAAATTTTAGGTGTAAGAAGAAGATTTCCATCAAAAGCTGGTGTTTGTTTCCACGATAGTGCCCGACCTCATGTGGCGAATGTGACCAAACAATTCTTACGGGAATTTCACTGGGACGTGTTTGATCATCATCCGTACAGCCCGGGCCTCGTTCCTACCCACTTTCACCTCTTCTTACACCTAAAAATCTGTCCTTGGTGGTCAACATTTCAACGATGATGACGAGCTGAAAGAACATGCTATCAGATGGCTGAATACACAGGCGGCAACCTTCTATGAAGAAGGCTTGCAGAAACTTGTGCCACGCTATGACAAGTGCCTACAAAATGTCGGCAGCTATGTAGCAAAGTAGTTTAACAGTTGTAGATTTTTGTACAATAAATATTTTTTCTGTATCTGTACACGTTTGTTTTATGTAACCATACGGAACTTACTTTCTGGACGTACCTCGTATTTCCTGTGAAAAACTATTCGCCGATGCCGCAGCTGCTAAGAAGTTTTCTGTTAAGTTTCAAGAATTTGTAGAAGAAATTCAGCTGTTACGCAGCACACTGTACAACATCGTTTTTCGTTTTAGAACCAATACACATTATAGTGTGTGCAGACTTTTTTTAGTTAACGTAGTGTTTAACACTGTGCAAAAACATGTTTTTATATTACTGTCGACGTCTTTGAATTCTTAAATCGTTCAATTTTTTGTACTAAATGTCTTTTTATATTTTTGCAATAAACATTCGATTTTTCGGATAATCCAACCTTTTTTTCGTTCCGACCATGGTCCCGGTCCCGAAGGTGACGTATTAGAGGGGTTCTACTGTACTTAAATAATAGCAACCAAACACATTTTTTTTTTAAAGTGTGAACATCTCCGGATCATGAAAGCGTCGTTTATTTACAGCACTCGGTTAACAGCTCGCCGTATCGCCAGGAATTGAGAAAACGTGTCAGGTGTTGGCTCGTGGCATGCATTACGTCTGCACAAGGTCAAGCGACATGCTGAATGCGGCTCTGGAATCACTGACTATGTAACGAGTCGAGCAATGAATGCACGACCCAGAAGTCTCGCATTACATAAGGCAGTTCGCTAATTTCAGAATTGCAAATGCCGCAAGGCACACCGCGTATTCACGTGACTGCCCCAGATCCACGTCCTTGCGCTGAAGCCCATTTGCTATTGTAAAAGCCACTTCTGACGTAGGTTTTGCACTTCGCCTTCGTCTTTTATATACAAGCCTGGACCGAATATCAGCTTAGGAAGTGAATACATAAATGAGATTCTTTGATGCTATAAATCTTATCTTACATCTTATAAAATAGGCTGTATGTGTATATGTATGTATGTATGTATGTATGTTCCACATCTCCTCCTAAACTGCTACACCGATTTTAACTGCTAGACTCCTCGGTAAAGGTATGTTCTCGAAACTTCGGCAAAAACCCGTATCGAGCGACAGAGCGTCTCTCCTACAGAGTCTTCCACTGGAGTTTAGCGATCATCTCCGTAATGCTTTCTCGATTACCATATGATCCAGTAACGAAGCTCGCTGCTCTCCGTTGGATCTTCTCCACTTCCTCTATCAATCCCACCTGGTACGGTTCCCACACCGGTGAGCAGTATTCAAGCAGTGAGCAAACAAGTGTACTGTAATCTACTTCCTTTGTTTTCGGATTGCATTTCCTTAGGATTCTTCCAATAAATCTAAGTTTGGCATCTGCTTAACCGACGATTGATTTTATATGGTCGTTCCATTTTAAATCACTCCTAATGGCTACTACCAGAAAAGTTATGGAATTAACCGCTTCCAGTTGCTGACCTGCTATTGTGTAGCTAAATGATAAAGGATCTTTCTTTCTATGTATTCGCAGCGCATTACACTTTTCTACATTGAGATTCAATTGCCATTCCCTGCACCATTCGATGCAGATCCTGCTACATTTCAGTACGATTTTCCATTGTTACAACCTCTCTATATACCACAGCATCATCCGCAAAAAGCCTCAGTGAACTTCCGACGTTATCCACAAGGTCATTTATATATATAGTGAACAGCAACGGACCCACGACACTCCCCTGTGACACACCTGACATAAGTTTTACTTCGGAAGACTTCCCTCCATTGAGAATGACATGCTACATTCTGTTATCTAGGAACTCGTCAATCCAATCACAAAATTGGTCCGATAGACCATGTGCTCTTACTTTGTTCATTAAACGTCTGTGGGAAACTGTAAACCAATCTGATTCCCATAGAGCAGATTTCTAGTATCCAGAAAAGTCATTATACTCGAAGATAATAAGTGTTCCAAAATTCTATAACTGACCGACGTTAGAGATATAGGGCTATAGTTCTGCATATCTGTTCGACGTCCCTTCATGAAAAAGGGGATGACCTACGCCATTTTCCAATCTTTTGGAACGCTACGCTCTTCTAGAGACCTACGGTACACCACTGCAAGGAGGAGGGCAAGTTCCTTCGCGTACTCTGTGTAAAATCGAACTGGTATCCCATCTGGTCCTGCGGCCTTTCCTCTTTTGAGCGATTTTAATTATTTTTCTATCCCTATCTATTATTTCGATATCTGCCATTTTGTCACCTGTGTGATAGTCTGATGTAATTTGAACGTAATTAAAACACATGAGAGAATTACAGATTTTTTTTAAATATAGTACTCATTTCAGACACAAATATTTTTGACAATTAGCGAATGCACTTGTATTTTTCCATCAAGGGCGATCACAAGAAATTCGTAATAGGCTGCCATATTACTGCAGCTAGTGGTGCTTGTATGCATAGTTCCCAGTTCAACATCACAGCCATAACTGATAGCGGAATGTTTACTAGGTACACATGTGCTAGATGTGTGTGTGTGTGTATAGTCTATGGGACTTAACTACGGGGTCATCAGTCCCTAAACTTACAAACTACTTATGAACTACTTACGAACTAGGACGGCACAAATATCCATGCCCGAGGGGGGATTCGAACCCCCGACCGTAGTGACCGTGCAGACCGTGACTGAAGCGCCTCAGTCTCCTCGGCTACCGCGGCCGGCGCACACATGTGCTAATTCGCCATCAGATAGTGCTGTGGCATCAAGGCAAAGACAAAAAGAAATGCGTGCATTTTTTGTAAAAATTACCCTTAGATTGTGTACGTATTCAAACACAACGAAAAAAAAAAATCTGTCACTGTAAGATTCGAACCACCGACCCTATGGTTGTAAGGCTCTAACTCTACCATCTGAGCTACACTGACAGATGCTGCAACTATTTTAATTATTGGTACTTAAGTGTATCTGCAAAATTCCAAAGTCGATTGTCTCGAGAATTTTTGATAGTTGCACCGAATGGTTTTAGCTGATAGTTATTTGTGTTCTGAACTTCGCGTACCATAAATATAAAAAAATTCTAAAATCCGATACCCTGCACGTCCAACTTGTGTGACAGTTCAACGAATACGCCATCTCGCCACTCGCAAGGCAATTTTTTTTTCTCTCAAATTCAAAAAAATGTTCAAATGTTTGTACAACTTATGGGACTTAACTACGGGGTCATCAGTCCCTATGCTTACAAACTACTTATGAACTAGCTAAGACTAAAGACGGCACAAATATCCATGCCCGAGGGGGGATTCGAACCCCCGACCGTAGTGGCCGTGCTGACCGTGATTGAAGCGCCTCAGTCACCTCGGCCACCGCGGCAGGCTCTCTCAAATTCGCTCATTCGGATGTAGTAAGCACGAGTTCGTCTTCGTAGTATGATGCCCGTTTTATTCACACGCTGATATGAAATGAGCCTTATGGCTGTAAACATTTCCCACTAAAGGGAACACACACGTAGCACTATGGCAGTCTGTTGGCGGACGAAATTGAAACCATTATCAGTACTTGTAAGATGACTCCATAATGAGATTGTGCCAGCCCACACAATTTATATACATGAAAGAAAGTCTTGTTAATTACACTATTTATAACTAAAGAACGTCTGAACCGATTTGGCTCAAAATTGGTGGGGAGGTAGCTTAGAAGCAGGAGACGGACATAGGAAGGTTTTTAGATACCTATTTATTTAATATTTTATGTACGACACATCTATCTATATTAATAAAAATGAATTGCCTCATGTATGAAAGCGCATCACTTGAGAATGGCTTCACCAATTTGGCTGATCTTTTCTTTGTTGTGTTCGTAATTCTCAGGACAAGTTTGTATGAAAGAAAACTTTTGGAAAATCTACCGGATAATATTAGAATTTGAGAATAACTGAATGTACGCTTCCAGCTCGGATCATTTTCTAGATTCTCTAACAATCAGCTTATTCATTCGCTACTCGCCTAGCGAACAAATACGCTGTAACGGAGCAAACAAATACCCCAAGGACGTTAGAAGAAAGGGAGGGCATTGCTTGAAGCCAGGGATTAACTGGTATGTGCGCTACACAGACCTAGCGGGCAATGCTGGCAACAGTCGTTGATTCCGGGAAATTGCGTTACGTCGCTGTTAGCCAATCGGGTGATAGTTTACAATATCCAATGAGATTTGTCGATTTCTTACCAGTACTACGTTTAACGTTCATGCAAATACTATTGATTGTTCTCGTGGTTATAAGTGATTAGCATTTGTAAGAATGTTTCCATATGGGAAGTCCATTTTACTACTATACATGAAAAACATCATCAACTAAATTATTATGCGGATTCTCAAAATAATATCGTTTACTAAGAAGATATAACAACTGTCGCCAAATAAAATTTCATTGGCTGTCTCAAGCTTTGCCATGATTGGTCGGCTTCATTCCCACGATCCAACAACTGTTGCCTGTGTCGCGGAATGTAAAATTTTGCCGGTATGTAGCAATTTGTTAATTGTCTCAATTAGACTCCTAATAAGAGTTCATTATTCACTTACAGGTAAAGTAACTAACAAGAAGGTCAACTGTATGAATTTTTATGCCTACCGTTTGATGATTCACCGAAACGAGGACAATCACATACTGAATTACTGCAGATTGTTTCACCAGTTCGCCGTTGGTATGTATGTTCGTGCAATAAAACCATTAAGAGTATGGACATTAAAGCTACTAGCCTCACAGATAGAGCAGTTCGAAAGTTCTGTTTTATCCATCCTTTTTCACTTCTATTTCCAATCCGGGTCCCGATTGCAATCGTAATAAATAAGATCAGAGAGAGGGAGAGGAGGAGATAGAGAATGGAGGAATGAAATGGATTTAAAAAGGGGGGTTGATAGGAGGGGGGAGGAGATGGATATGGTGTGTGGTAAGAGGGAGTGGTGTGAAGATAAGGTGGAAGGAGGCGATGGAGAAGTAGAGGAGGGAGGAAGGGATAGACATCGGGAGAAGAGATTAGGGTATACATCCCATACACATTAGCGACTGCGAAGCGTTGCTAGGTTTGCTAGTATTGCAATAAAAGCGAGAAATTTCAAGCTTGATGGTGCGATATGAAATATTAGTTTTAAAAAATCGCATTGACGTGTTTTACGGCCCACTTTAAATTTGTAATTTTATCATTTCTTGCAAACATTTCAGACAAAAATAATAATGTAAATAATAAAAAATTATAGTGATATGATTACGACTCTACTATTGTGATAATATCTATGTACCCAATACGTAACCCTTTTAGGAAAAAAGGAGAAAAAATATTTGGGAGTGGCGGGTCTCGAACCACAGACCGCCAATACTCTGCCCACTACACTACAGCCAACAGTTACGAAATTCGTCCTTTATTTTGTTACTATTGATGGCAGTTGTTAACTGATGCTAATATAGCATTTTTAGACACTAGATTATCATTTCTCGTACGAAGAACGACGTGTTTTTGTTAATTCTTCAGTGCGCCGTTGCTTTGAAGTAACAACGTGTAAGTTATAATAAGAAACTCATCAAATACGCAACGCAAGATGGCGTATGCCAGAGAGTTCTGGGCGTGGTATGTCACGTGACATCTGCGAACGGCTGGTTTTCGTAAAATCAATGGGCGGTATCAAATCGTCGTTATTTTTGCAAATATCTCTCAAACGATACGAGATATGAAGAAAAGATAAAAGAGCAAAGTTGTAGAGAATTTACTCCTCTACAAATTCGGTTATTCAATTTTTGTGTCAGATGAACAGTTAAGCCGTTATATTTATTTAAATTTCGAGCTGTCAAAAGACGATCGCAAAGGCCCACTTTAGGTCTGCCGTCTGATGATGAATTTAAACGTTCAAAACCGGTAACGCCGCTATTTACCAAACAAATAGGATAATCAAATGTGGTTGGTTGCTGTCTCCCTTTCTTTAGGAAAGAAGGAGAAAAAAATCTCGAACCACGGACCATCTTGTATTTTCTTACTATTGATGGCCGTTGTTAAATGATGCTAATATAGCAATTTTAGACACTAGATTATCATTTATCGTACGAAGAACGAGGTGTTTTTGTTAATTCTTCAGTTCGCCGTTTCTTTGAAATAACAACGTGTAAGTTATAATAAGCAAATCTTCAAATACGCAGTGCAAGATGGCGTAAGTCAGAGAGAGTTCTGGGCGAGGAATGTCACGTGACATCTCCGAACGGCTGGTTTTCGTTAATTCAATAGAGGATGTCAAATCTCCGTTATTTTTGCAAATATGTCTCAAACGATAGGAGATATGAAAAAAAAAAAAAACATAAGAGAGCTAAGTTGAAGAGAATTTTCTCCTCTATCAATTAGGTTATTCAATTTTCGTGTCAGATGAACGGTTCATTTGCAATTACAATTATATTACAAACCGTTTTTTTTACTGCCATATTTTTTGTCCGAAAAATTTGACAAAAGGAGGTTCTGGTTTCTGGAGGCATATAGTTATGTCTGCAAAATTTGGTACTGATCGGTGAACGGTTTGTCTTAAAAAAAGTGGGACAGACTGACATCCCAAAATCGCCGTTATTTTTGCAAAAATATCTGAAACGATACGAGATATGAAAAACAACATAAGAGAGCAAAGTTGTAGAGAATTTTCTCCTCTACAAATTCGGTTATTCAATTTTTGTGTCAGATATATAGTTAAGCCGTTATATTCTTTTAAATTTCGAGCTGTCAAAAAACGATTCGAAAGGCCCACTTTTAGTGTTACTACCGTAACATAAAGTGGGCCAAAATTTTATATCCCGATTTCGTTCCCATGGTGGATCATCATCAGTGAATGGGGACTAAATCGATATGTACTTTTTTTTTTTTTTTTTTTTTTTTTTTTTTTAGTAAATATATCATATCGCACCATCAAGCTTGAAAATTCTGGTCTTTATCGCATTATCAGTTCATCTACTATCCCCCAGGTGACATCTTCCGGATCGAAAACAACGTCGCCTTTCCACGTGTATTAATTTTTCTTTTTCCCGGTAGTGTAGTTTAGTTGCTGTCGTTGCTAAGCCGCACCAAAACGTTAGCGTTAAATGAGAAGGGCAGCGCGCGGACGGAATTGGCAGTCGGCTGTTGGGTAGCGAGAGCAGCGCAGGTGGCAGGTGGCGGCTTGCAGCTGCAGGTGACCGCGCGCCCGCATTCCACAAACCGGCGCCGGAAGCTGCCGGCACAGCAGAGCTGCAGCCCAGCGGAGCCTCTGCCCCTGGCGAGCAGGCACCAGGGCGAAGCAGCCGACACGTACCACAGCCCAGGCCGCGGCGTGCGCCATCACTAGTCTTGTTCAAATGTTTGTAATTCTATCGGACCAAACTGCGTGGTCATCAGTCCGTAGCTTACAAACTACTTAAACCTAGGTAAACTAACCTAAGGACAACACACACACCCATGCCCCAGGGAGGACTCGAACCTCCACGGCGAGCAACCGCTCGCTCCGCAGCTGAAATGTTCAAATGTTTGTAGAACTTATGGGACTTAACTACGGGGTCATCAGTACCTAAGCTTACAAACTACTTATGAATTAGCAAAGACTAAGGACGGCACAAATATCCATGCCCGAGGGGGGATTCGAACCCCCGACCGTAGTGACCGTGCAAACAGTGACTGGAGCGCCTCTGTCCCCTCGGCCACCGCGGCCGGCGCTCCGCAGCGAGACGCTTTAGACCGCTCGGCTACTCCACCGCGGCCTACTAGTCATGTGCAGTTCGCGAACGAACTAGTTCGGAAGAGCGCTCCCACAGGCGAACTACGCCAACTAGTTCGCAGATCCCTCGCCGCTTAGTTCGTCCGCTTCTTTTCCGAAGACTGACTGGGAACAGTGAGAGGACGCGAGAGCGCGCAGAATTGCGTGATTCCCTTCTGCCAGTTACCGTCATTTCGAGCTGAGATGCAGCTCAGCTGTAGTTTCCTAGTTCACCGGCACAAATTTACTTTTCTAAGGTATTCATCTGTGTCTATATAGGAATAAATACGTTCTCACTCAGGGCTCATGATTATTTTGTGTGTAACTAATTGTTAAGCAACAAATTAGAAAAGTTTCTTTTGTTAATGTTTTAGGTATATTCTTTGTGCCATATAATACTTGACTGTACCATAGTAGTAATATTTTTGTTGATCACTTCAAAACTTTATAAAAATTAAAAAGTCATGTATAAAAGTGCATTTTTATTTACGAAAATAGACGCATTTAGCGTATTTTGTAGGTAATGTTCCTTCAATGACCTATTAAATAAATAAATAAATTAATTTTAAAAATAAAATACTACGAGCACTCTGTATGCACAGTAGTTGAATATCATTATATAACCCATTCGTGTAAATAACTGGTTTATTTGCTTAAGTATTTGATGTCTAAATGCCCAAAAATACGGTAATACCACACGCTTGGGCAACACTGATCATTATATAAAAAAGCTGTCGTAACAAAAGAAAGAGCTTTTTTAGTAGCGGTAGCAAAAGCCAAAATGAGCCGACGAACTAAAAAGAGCGACCTACTTCCCGGACGAGCTGCGAAATAAAAGGAGAGCTACTGGTCGCGAACTAAGATATGCGCGATCGGTCGCGAAGTAAGATATGCGCGATCGGTCGCGAACTGAAATATGTGCAATCGGTCGCGAACTAAAACATGCGTTACCGGTCGCACACTATTATGCTAAACGTTATATCGTTTCTTAGTTGGTTGGATTCTTTTCCGAAGACCGACGGGCAATAGCGAGAGGGCGCGCAGCAGAATTAAAAATCACGTGTTTGCCTTCTGCTCATGGAAGCCATTTTGAGGTGAGCGTCTGCCTGTTAGATTACATAGTTCAGTGCTACAAAATTTCTGTTTTGAAGTATTCTGCACTCTACAATATCTGACTAATAAATTCCATAATGCCAAGATATAGAGATAACTCTAAACTTAAACGCGAGAAATTATCCACAAAATGTTTCTTTTGGTCTGCGTGATATCGTTAGCGGCTCACGCAGCAAGCGCATGAAGCAGCTAGGTCGGGGAATTTCTCCTTCCACCTGCATGCGCAGACCCCGCCGCACAGCCGTCACTGGGAGCGGACGAAGTAAAAGAACGAACTACTTCGCGTCAGAGCCGCGAACTAAAGTGAGCGCTCACGATCGCGAACTATTATGCACAAGTCTATCACGTACCACAGTCCAAGCCGCCGACATGCGGTCATCACCCATCACCATCCCACAAACAAACACTGTAGCATCATACGAGGGTTGCCCAAAATGTAAGGCAATGGAAAGAAAGGCATTTTTGAAAAACAGAAATTTGTTAACATCGAATATTAATTTAAGCGTAAGGAAGTTCGTCCTGAAGGCATTTGTGTGGAATACTTTCTGAATTCGTGTTGACTATGGGTCAATAGGCCGTTCTATTCGAGGTAGTTCATAATGTTCGAAAAACGTCCATGTTACGTCTCATTATTTAGAGTCAATTGCCAATTTTTACACCATAGTGATATCTTATTCTGATAGTTCTGCAGTTGGTTTTGATCTTCAGATGATTTTACTAGACGGTAAATAACGGCGTCATCTGCAAACAACCTAAGTGAGCCACTTAGAGTTTCTCCCAAATCGTTTATGTAAATAAGGAACAGCAGAGGACCAATAACACTACCCTGTGGAACGCCCGATATCACCTCTGTTTTAGTCGATGCCTTACCATCGATTACTACAAACTGTGTCCTATCTGACAGGAAATCCCCTATCCAGTCGCAACTATGGGGCGATATACCATAACCACGCAATTTAATTAAAAGTCGTTTGTGAGGTACGGTGTCAAAAGCCTTCTGAAAATCAAGAGATACGGAATCGATTTGCGGGAACCCTGTCGATAGCACTCATTACTTCGTGTGAATAAAGAGCTAGTTGTGTTTCGTATGAGTGATATTTTATAAATCCCTGTTGAACTTGAGTCAATAGATCGCTCTGTTCGAGATAATTCATAATATTTGAATACAGGATATGTTCCAAAACCCTGCTGCAAATTGACGTCAATGAAATAGACCTGTAGTTTAGTGGGTTACTCCTACAGCCTTTCTTGAATATCGTGTGACCTGTGCAACTTTCCAATCTTTTGGTACAGATCCTCCTTTGAGAGAGCGCTTGTATATGGCTGTTAAGTAAGGAGCTATCACTTCAGCATAATCAGATAGAAATCATGCAATATTTGATCAAAAACTGTAATACAAATGTCAAGACCCACTCCCCTTCAGATCAGGCGAGCAGTATGACAAAACAGGCGCGCCAACATGGAAACGCGGATGGTTCACCTGTAGCAGCGAAAGGGTTAAACCGATTGTGGAACAGTTCCAGTACTGCTTTTTTATTATTTATTTATTATTTTCAATTTCGAAGGGACGAAACTGCTGCGGTCATTGATCTCTGAACTTTCGCACACTTTAAGTAACTTAAACTAAATCTCTCTCTCTCTCTCTCTCTCTCTCTCTTCTGGTTCCTACTTCCGGCGGAAGAGTCAGCGTAATGCGACACGATACTTCAGAAGTTGCGGCCATCCCCACGTGTCTTACTTATCTTACTACTCGTAAAAGTTGCCAGCAGAGAGGTGTAGGTGAAATTTTACTTACCGCGTTGGCGTAGTAAGTGTGCTAACGTTGGCAACGATCTTTGAATACTCTTTGAAAATTCAAATCACATAGAATGAGAGGGAATATTTTTCGTGTTGACCGTGAAATATGCAGGTGATTCAACTAAACTGTTCACCTCAAATATTTATGGAAACTTTTTGGATATCGTAATTCTGTTTTTACCCAGATGAAATGAAAGAAAGTCGTCACTACACGAAGTATAGTCTCTTTGCAATACTGTTTCCTGCTTATCAGACGTGACTCATTTCCTTATTTGGATACGAAACCACGGATATCTGCATAAGACAGTAATTGGACTAGATGTTCAAAACAGATAAATCCTGGATTCTAAATATTGTAATTTTTCCGTAACTACTTATCGGATTTCTATGCGTGAATCGCCATTGAATTCGTCTATTTGAGATCTACGGTACTAGTAGCATAAATTACTATGGTTTCAGTGGAAGAAAACGAAGTTGTTATCGATATCGGTGTAATTAATACAACTATGACGAGAGACTATACTTCGTTTAGAGAAGACTTTGCTGCGATTCCTTTGGATGAAAACAGAATTATGAAATGTTAAACGGTTGCGGAAATATTTAAGGCGAACAGCTTAGCTGAATCACCCTGTATAATTAATGTTGTTCCTACCCTATTGTTGACAGGTTGTTATATGTACCTTTCTCCGGTTATTAATATAATTATCCTCGTAAAGGAAACATTTTATTGCCAACATTACCACACTACAACGCAGACGCGGTAAGTAAAATTTAACCTAGGTGTAGAATGGAGTAGATTATATTAGATTAATACCCGTTCCATAGATGATAAATACGTCATTTCACTATGATTTGGAACGTGTCAGTTTAATAAAAGGTGTTTATACATGGGACTCAATAAATTTAAAGATTTTTTATTTATTTATTTTAATTTTTTAGCGAAATTAAATAATTTTTATCTAAACATTCATCTAGGGTGTAGAAGGAGTTGCCATTCATAAATTTCTTTTAATTTCTTTTTAAATACTAGTTGTCTATCTGTCAGACTTTTGACGGTACTTAGTAAGTGACCAAAAACTTCTGTGGCAGCACAAATCAACCCCTTTTTGTGCCAAAGTTAGATTTTACCTCTAATAGTGAAGATCATCCTTTCTCCTAGTGTTGTGGCTATGCATACTGCTATTATTTTTGAATTGGGTTGGATTGTTAATAATAAATTTCATAAGTGAATAAATATATTGTGAAGCTACTGCGAAGATCCCTTGATCCTTAAATAAATATCTGCAGGATGATCTTGGGTGGGCTCCAGCAATTATTTGATTACACGCTTTTTTGCAATTAATATTTTTTTCACTCAATGTTGAATTGCCCCGAAATGCGATCTCATATGCGAGCAGTGAATGAAACTAGGCATAGTAAGCTGATTTACTGAGAAGTATATCACCAAAATTTGTAATGACGCTGAGGACATAAGTAGCTGAACTCAAACGTTTGGGCAGCTCTTTAATCAGTTTCTTCCAATTATAATACGACTAATAGCAATGCCTATTAATAAAATGGTATTTCAAATTACTGAAATATTCGAAATCTCAAGCTTAGATTTAAACTAACAAAAATTACTCATCTTTATAGCGTGATCTTCGAATGGGGTTTAATCTGCTCACAGCATACTTTAATCTGGATTGTTGCTTCCAAACAAACAAACCAGTAATAGTTTGCTGAATTTTAATTCCATCCCAGATAGCATTTTCACATGCGTTTACCATAACTCGTAACTTTTAAAACACATTCCAAAGATGCTCAATAACAGCAGAACTAAACTGACCACACCACTGGTGCTCCACGCCACCTTTATATATGGCTACAGTGACAATCGGCATATCAATATCTATAATAATCACATAACTTAAAATACAATTAAAATTACAAATTCAAATAATCATACATACATCAAATGTTACAATATACATTGCTGAGACATTATATACAGCAGAATCAATAGTATCTTTCCTATATGAGTGACAAAAAAGGAAAATGACATGAACTGACAATAAGAATAACATTCCTTTAAATTAATCTATTACGTAAGTTATTTCTAACTTTGCTAACATTTGTGTGAAGTCTATTTGCAAGGATCAACGAGAACAGAATGTCTGTATGAAATAATCTACAGGGATTTACGTATTTACATAAAGTCTCACACTATTTATATTTCGATATTACATACATTTAATTAATTAATTAATGGCGTAACATGTTTCTTTGTAAATTTATCATCATATCCTACCGATATTTGCTCTATTTACTTTCCTATTTACAATTGTTTGATATAGAAAAATGTCGAACGTTCTAGAAAGATTTTCTTTATTTTGCTAATTATCGTCCAATGGCGTAATATTTACATCAGACACAGTTTCACTGCTTAATAACTCTAGCACTGGTTTAGCATTTATTAATCGAAATTTATGTAGTTATTCACGAGCACATCATGAGTCAGTAATTATTCCATATAATTAATACGCAATCTATTACACAGTCTGGCGAACTACATATCATCCTTTAGTCAAAATCTGTCGTGCTGTACTTCACAAAGCTATAGCATGTCTGTGAGGACCGAAAATTCCATAATATACATCACAGAACACACTGATCTATGGATAGGAGTAGACAGGCAGTAGGGGTAAACCATTAAACTACAGGCCTGTTTCATTGACGTCAATTTACAGCAGGGTTTTGGAACATATCCTGTATTCAAATATTATGAATTATGTCGGACAGAATTATCTATTGACCCTAGTCAACACGGATTTGGAAACTATCGTTGATGCGAAACACAACTAGCTCTTAACTCACACGAAGAGATGAGTGCTATCGACACCTCACAAAAGGCTTTTAATCAAATTGCGTGGTAATGGTATATCACCCCAAATTTGCGACTGGATAGGGGATTTCTTGTCAGAGAGGACACAGTTAATAGTAATCGATGGTAAGGCATTGAATAAAACAGAGGTAGTGTTATTGGCGTCCCACAAGGTAGTGTTATTGGCCCTCTGCTGTTCCTAAATTACATAAAAGTTTTGGGAGAAAATGTAAGCAGCACTCATAGGTTGTTTGCAGATGACGCCGTCATTTACCGTCTAGTAAAATTATCTGAAGATCGAAACCAATTGCAGAATGTTCTGAATAAGATATCACTACGGTGTAAAAATTGGCAATTGACTCTAAATGATGAGAAGTGTGAAGTCGTCCACATGAGTACGAAAAGAAATCCGTTAAACTTTGTTTACAAGATAAATCAATCAAAAGTGAAGGCCGTAAACTCCTGTCAATATCTAGATATTATTTTTACTTCAGACGTAAACTGGAAAGAACGCGTAATGTCGTGGAAAAGACGAACCAGAGACTGCGTTTTATTGGCAGAACCCTTAAAAGATGCAACAGAATACTAAAGAAACTGCATGCACTACGCATGTCCATCCTGTTTCGGAGTAGTGCTGCCCATTTTGGGATCCTTATCTGATAGGTTTGACGTAGGACATCGAAAGAGTCCAGAGAAGGGCAGCTCGTTTCGTATTCTCACGAAACAGGGGAGGGAGCGTCACGGAAAATATACAGGATCTGGGATTGGAATCATTATAACAACGGCGTTTATCGCTACGGCGTGGGCTACTTACTAAACTCCAATCGCCAACATTCTCCTCCAAATACCAAAATATATTGTTGACTCCCACGTACATAGGTAGAAATGATGATCAGAATAAAATACGAGAAATCAGAGCTCGAACGGAGAGATTCAGGTGTTCTTTCTTCCAACGCCCTATTCGAGAATGGAATGAGAGATGAATAGTACAAAAATGGTTCGATGAACCTTCTGCCAAGCACTTAAATGTGATTTGTAGAGTAACCCATGTAGATGTAGATTCGGGTGGTGGTATCGCTTTCTCGAATTGACGGGTCTCCTATACGTCATATGATGTAATCTTGTGTAGTTTGTGAACGGACTATTTCGGTAGAGCGTTCCCACAGGCGAACTACGCGAACTAGTTCGCAGATCCCTCGCCTCTTAGTTCGTCCGCTCCTTTTCCGAAGATTGACGGGGAACAGCGAGAGGACACGAGAGCGCGCAGAATCGCGTGATTCATCGTTTATTTGCTTAAGTATTTGATATCTAATTGCCCAAAAATACGGGTAATAGCACACGCTTGGGCAACACTGACCATTATATAAAAAAACCTGTGATAACAAACGAAAGAGCTCTTTTAGTAGCGGTAGCAAAAGCCAAAAAGCGCTGACGAACTAAGAAGAGCGACCTACTTCGCGCCTGATCTGCGAACTGAAAGGAGAGCTATCGGTCGCGAACTAAAATATGCGCGATCGGTCGCGAATTGCGAACGGTCGCCAACTAAAATATGCACTATCGGTCGCGAACTAAAATATGCACTATCGGTCGCGAACTAAAATATGCACTATCGGTCGCGAACTAAAATTTGCGCGATCGGCCGCGAACTAAAATATGCGCGATCGGCCGCGAACTAAAATTTGCTCGATCGGCAGCGAACTAAAATTTGCGCGATCGGCCGCGAACTAAAATATGCCAGTCACTTAAATGTAATTTGCAGAGTATCCCATGTAGATGTAGATCGGCCGCGAACAAAAATATGCGCAATCGGTCGCGAACTAAAATTTGCGCGATCGACCCCGAACTAAAATTTTCGCGATCGGCCCCGAACTAAAATTTGCGCGATCGGCCCCGAACTAAAATTTGCGCGATCGGCCGCGAACTAAGATTTGTGCGATCGGTCGCGAACTAAAATATGCCAGTCACTTAAATGTGATTTGCAGAGTATCCCATGTAGATGTAGATCGGCCGCGAATTAAAATATGCGCGATCGGTCGCGAATTAAAATATGCGCGATCGGACGCGAATTAAAATTTGCGCGATCGGTCGCGAACTGAAATATTCCAGTCACTTAAATGTGATTTGCAGAGTATCCCATGTAGATGTAGATCGGCCGCGAACTAAAATTTGCGCGATCGGTCGCGAACTAAAATTTGCGCGATTGGTCGCGAACTGAAATTTGCGCGATCGGTCGCGAACTAAAAGCGCGATCGGTCGTGAACTAAAATATGTGCAATCGATCGCGAACTAAAAGATGCGTTACCGGTCGCGAACTATTATGCGGTGGCCGTGGGGACTGAGGCGCTTCAGTCACGGTCTGCACGGCCACTACGGTCGGGGGTTCGAATCCCCCCTCGGGCATGGATATTTGTGCCGTCCTTAGTCTTAGTTAGTTCATAAGTAGTTTGTAAGTTCGTAGTTAAGTCCCATAGACTTTACAAACATTTGAAACATATCTCGCTTGTTAGTTCGTTGGATTCTTTTCCAAAGAACGACGGGCAAAGAGGGCCCGCAGCAGAATTAAAAATAAAGTGATTGCCTTCTGGTGATGAGAGCCATTTCGAGGTTAGCGTCTGCCTGCTAGATTACATAGTTCACTGCCACAAAATTTCTGTTTTGATGTGTTTTGCACTCTGCAATATCTGACTAATAGATTCCATAATGCCAAGATATAGAGATTAAACTTAGACGCGAGAAATCATCCACAAACTGTTTCTTTTGGTTTGCGTAATATCGTTAGCGGCTCAAGCAGCAAGCGCATGAAGCAGCTAGGTGGGGGAACTTCTCCCTCCACCTGCACGCGCAGACCACGCCGCTCAGCCGTCACTGGGAGCGAGCGAACTAAAAGGACGAACTAGTTCCCCGATCGCGAACTGTTATGCGCAAGTCTAATATGATGAGGGGGCTGGAATTGCGACACAGTTCTATCCCTCATCAATGCCAACACCTAAAATTTGTTAATATTCTACTTAGCTACAGATTTCTGTTCGAAGTCTATATTTATTTATGGTATAATGCCGTTTACTGTACGAAACTGTATATACTGTGTTTTATTAAAATGTATTTGTAGGGAAGAGCTTGATTATTTTGTGAAAGACATCGGTGGCAATCTGACGCGTGTGTCGGTGTCGGCCATTCACGCAGGCCGTGCTCGGTGCGGCGGCTGCGTCCTTGGGTCTGCGGGCGCAGACGCGCGCGAGGCTGCATTCCTGCCGGCTTGGCGGAGCTCGGCAACTGGGCCAAGGACGGCCCACATCTGCGGGTTCATTGCTACCGCCGCCGCCGCCGCCGCAACGGGAACTCCGCCGTCGCATTCCGCAACCCACAGTCGGCCGCCGGACGCCGCCGGGGCAGCACGTCTGCGCATGAGCACTGCAGGTACCGTCTCCGCTGCTCGCTGCCTACCTGGACACGTTTCATTGTTCCGAGCTTTCTCAATGGCTACTGGTGCGTCAGTGCTCTAAAAGGACAAACTGCAAGCTTTGTCCTCTCTAGGACAGACTAGGAGTTCTGCGGATTTTGTAACTGTACATCGCGGAGCACGGGGATGTTGCCAAGTTTCAGTTGCGTCGCGATGGTTTTTCCACTCTACATCTACATATTTATTCTGCAAATCACATTTAAGTGTCTTGAAGAGTGTTCAACGAACCGCTTTTATGATATTTCTCTGCCGTTCCATTCTCTAATAGCGCTCACGAAAAAGGAACATCTGAATTCTTCCGTTTCCGATTTTTATATTATTATTATTTTTTCTTCTATATGATTTATGATGATCGTGTTTCCCTATATATTTTCGCATTCGGAGGAGAAAGTTGGCGAAAGAAATTTCTCAAGTTGATCTCGCCGCAACGAATAACGTATGATTTCCATCCCACTCGTCCATCATTTTGCGTGACACTGTTTCCCTTATATCGCGATAATACAAAATGAGATGCCCTTGTCTGAACTTGAGATCCACCGTCAGTCCCACTTTGTGGGGATCCAGCAATGCGCAGTAATACTTCAAAATTGGTTGCACACTTGTAGTGCAGGTTGTTCCTTTAGAAGAACTGTTGCATTCCCCAAGCGTTCTGCGAATGAAACTTTCGCTCGCTGTCTTCGCGATATTTTCTTCCTAATTAAAGTCGTTTGTAATTGTAATTTCCAAGATATTTAGCTGAATTTACGACCTTGGCGGCTCCGTAAGCACAGTGGTAGAGTGCCAGACTATAATTCAGAAGGTCGCAGGTTCGATCCCCACCAGGACCTAGGTTTTTTGTCACTTTCCACTTCTATCACCTCTGGCATTGTCGCTGATGTGAAAAATACCGAGTAGTGCCGTCGTTCGGAACCCACGTTAAACTGTAGGTCCTCCTATAACTGACTGGGTAAGTCAGTTTTAAGGTCGGAGGAAGGCAACGGCATTCTACCTCCAAACAGGACCATGCCTAGTAAAGCACTGTGGTGTTCAAACCAATCTCCGGATTGTTGACTGCCTTTTTTAATATATATATTTGCCTGATGTATAGTGTAAATGAAGTGTAACTGATTTCTTTAAGTGCTCATATGGATAATTTCACAGTTTTCTTTATTTAGGGTCAATAGCTAATTTTCGTACCATGCATAATGCTAAACACGTTTCAAACTTCCGAGTTCAGAATCGCTATTTTAGAGGACTTGCTGTTACTTTACGATTCGATCCAAAGTCATAAAATAAAAACATTTTGTTTTGCTTGGACCAGCGTCCGTTTGTATGGCCATACCTGTTGTGCTTTAACTAAGTTACAGCTGAAATTAATGCGCAGATAATGACACCAATTTATAAGCACCGTTCGAATATGATTTTACATGGCAAAATCTTCGTTTCATTGAGGTTTCTGAAGCGCGTCACTTCTACACTTTAACCTTGTACGAATCCATTGAAACACTGCACGAAGGTATATGTGGACGAAGTCGAAACGAATTTCCTATCCAATAACCATTATTCTTTGTTGAGATACCATTCTAAAATTTGCACGTGCTAAGACGTTTTAGCATCCAGACGAAGGCGGACTTAAAAGTTGGTAGTATTTCGTCGGTTGTCATTTCATCGTTATACGTTAATTGCAATGAGCTTTTAAGTAAGTTTAGTAAAGTAATTGTAACCCCTAGCGTTTATTTAATTTTTTGTGAAGAAATTTTGAAGACTTTCTGATTCACAACCCCTGTCGACTAAGACAACTTATCAACGATAGAGGAACAAAACGTTAACTGCAATGAGCTTTTAAGTAAGTTTAGTAAAGTGATTGTAACCCCTGGCGTTTATTTAATTTTTTGTGCAGAAATTTTGAAGACTCTGATTCACAACACCTGTCGACTAAGAAAACTTATCAACTGTGGAGGAACAAAAGTTGGGAACCAGAATGATAACTGCTGCTATCAGATCACAACAAAAGGCGAATGTGTCATGCTCAAAGTCGAAGATGTAAAAGATAAGAACTATCTTCTGGACTTACAAGGCAACGTCCAAAAACATGTAAATCAGAAACTCTGGAGATATTTGTGCTGTCTTAACGAGTTAAACCAAATTTCCCGACGCAATGAACTATGGAGGGGAAGTGCTTCTTAAGTAGCAAGAATCATTGAATTGGCGTGCTTGCATCATAAACCTCATTGCCATGTGTTGTACTAGATGACATGAAAATGCCATGTTGGATGACAGTCTGCCATGTCTTTTGTGTATTGTGTTACTTTACGTATGCGCGAGCACGTCAAGATATTTTTTAAGCCCCCAGATAAGTAGAGAAGCGATATATATATAGCTCTGGCCAGAACATAAGCGCCCTTTGTTGTGATAACATAGGAGGAGTTTTTATTCTTGTTTAAAAATAATAGTTTCGTTTAGTTGTTTTCTAAGTAAAGTCACAACGGATACATCTACCAGGCAGGCAAGAAAGTGGTGCTACTGCGGCGACGTCTAACAAATGTAGATGATACCTGTTCTTCCGGAAATTTTCTAAGCAACATACACAACAGATGGTTTGCAGCCGCTATGCAAATGAATTTTGAGAGGAAGAAAGACGGGACGGAAATGTCAGCTATCACCCCGTTTACATGGGGTCCCAAAATCGGATTTCGTAAACTGATTTCCCAATTCCGCTTTTGGTTGGTCATGTAAACACTCCAAAATCGGTTCTGGAAATCCGCTTCTCTAAAGCGGTTTTCCAGTTCCACAGTCGATGTTCGTGCCCATGTAAACGCAACCGTTTTTGAAACGTTCTTGGCTTGTCAGATTGTATTTTCTTGTTAAGAATTTTCGGCACATATGGACAGAGTGATATTTTCTAATGTGAAATAAAAGTATAAATATTGGAGTGAGCATGAATCTGTGTATTTAAGGAAAGAAAAATAGCGATTGTCCTAACTAAATCGGGAACTGAATCAGCTGTTTTTCAGCCGCCATCTTGAAGTGAATGAGGAAATCCGATCCAGGGTATACCATGTAAACACGACAGCGAAAAACGTTTTACGAAATCGGTTTTCGTCTTCTGGAAGATGAGCTGCATGTAAACGTAGTGTCTGACTCTGATTGCACTAACGTATTTGGTTTATTTCTTCACTGCAGCTGCGAGAGTAGTGTCGACTCGTGTTTGTGCTAATCTTAAAGTAGAGCAGAAGAGAAGAGGGACGATAGAAGCGTTACGTTGGTAACGTGCCACTGGTCGGAATTTGGGGCGGACGGGAAGCTCGTCCGGATAGGCTAATGGTTAATGTGACCGCTGGCCCGAAACGGGAAATCCGGGTTCGAGTCCCGGTTTGGCAATTTTCACTTGTCGTCATCGAATTATTTCAGTGCCCTAGTGCATTCTACCCTTTCCTTCCTTTCTCTCCTCCTTCATCTCATTTAAATATTCTAGTGTAGAAAGTGGCAGTCGAATTGCATTACATGCCTCAGTTTTTATTTATTTATTCAGTAGACGTCTGTTTGAAAGCTAATTTTCTCAAATGCACATAAAGTTAATTCTTTTATTTTATCTTTTTTTTTTTTCTTTAATTCTGTTCAAATGTTCGCAAGCCTAGAGGACCGAACTGTATGGTAAGCAGCCCCTAGACTTACAAGCTAAGGACAACACACACAACCATGCCCGAGGGAGGTCTCGAATCTCCAGCCGGCCGCGGTGGCCGAGGTGACTGAGGCGCTCCAGTCACGGTCAGCACGGCCACTACAGTCGGGGGTTCGAATCCCCCCTCGGGCATGGATATTTGTGCCGTCCTAGTTCGTAAGTAGTTCATAAGTAGTTTGTAAGTTTAGGGACTGATGACCCCGTAGTTAAGTCCCGTAAGCTTTACAAACATTTGAACATTTCGAATCTCCAACAGCGAGCAACCGCACGCTCCGTAGCAAGTCGCCTTAAAAGGCTCGGGCATTCCACCGCAGCTTTTTGTATTCTGTGGTTCGTTTTTGCTCCTAGCGTGGAAAAAAATGTTGAGTGCAAATACAAAGCGTTATATTTTGAATATCTCGCTCAAGTTCTATAGGCGAAAAGTCACGAAATGTTTGTTTGTAGAACTTAAGGGACTTAATTACGGGGTCTTCAGTCCCTAAGCTTACAAACTACTTATGAACTAGCTAAGACTAAGGACGACACAAATATCCATGCCCGAGGGGGGATTCGAACTCCCGACCGTAGTGTCCGTGCAGACCGTGACTGGAGCGCCTCAGTCTCCTCGGCCACCGCGGCCGGCTCACGAAATGTGACTACTGTTACTTGATCCCTGCTTACGTTTTGGAGCCTGGTGAATGAGAAGTATCCCTATTCAGATAACAACCCACTGCGAGTTTTGGTAAGTGTTGAGGTGAGTTTTTCAGCATTGCCAGTCATCAGCTTGACACACAGATTGTGGATCAAGAGATGTTTCCATTCATGTGTCCTGATTTAGAGAACTCATCACGAAGATGGAACATCTCAGTGATTTTATTGCAAGAATAAGATTGAATAGCATCAACAGTTGATTAAACTCTGCTGTACTAAGACTGTATAAGGAAATAACGGCTCTCATTCATTTTATTCCGAAACTTAAATTTATGTGACTCACACTTAACCCTTTAATGTATAGTGTAGCTGATCAGCTACATACCTTAACATTATCTCTTAAACTGATCAAAATTTTACCACAAATTCCTTTGTAGCTGCTTGTATACATAGTGTTACATATGCTAGTAGTTCGTCCTAGACATCACAAATTGCAGAGTGCTCCTGAATCATTACGAAAGTTAGCTGCATGAAGTTACTCTTAACCTGTGAGTTTGTTTATATTAGTATTCCTCCCTTGCCATGTAAAAGTAGTCAATCACATACTACTGTTGCATTTTGAGTTACTTTCTGGAAATATGAGAAGCATAAGTGACATTTACTACATCGGGTACATTATGGATGCACTATGTAGCTGAGCATCTATGAACGTTTCGTTGCTAGTAGTGCACAATTTTTTAAAGAATATTTTTTTCAAAATTTTTCTCAGTACATACGCACTATACATAAATTGTGGTAGTTTTTATAGCTTCAAAATAAAAAGTCAGCCATTAAAGGATTAAAATACGCGAAAGGAGCCACGTGCGCTTAGAATAAAGTCAAGGGACCTGTAGAGACATTTACAAATACATATTTACTCTGCAAAGTAGTGCATGCCAAAGGGTTTATCGCAACGCTTTCGTAATTTTTATGTACCGTACCATTCGCTAATACCGCGCGGAAAAAAGGAACACCTAAATCCGTACATTTTCTATGGAGACGAGAAATTTTGAAGCCGGTAAGGCAATATACGACGATGTATTGTTCTACGCCTTATTTATAACATTGCAGCAAATTCCACAACGTATAGAAACTACTTTATTAGTCGCCATTAGTTGCCGTTGCTGGCGGGCCGCAGTGGCCGAGCGGTCTGCGGTGCGCCAGTCACAGTCTGCACGGCCGCTACGGTGGGGGTTCGGATCCCCCCTCGGGCATGGATGTTTGTGTTGTCTTTAGCATAAGGTAGTTCATAAGTAGTTTGTGGAAATGAACTGAGCGTATGGCTTTCTTGGCCGGGAGATCCTTTGCGGTACTGTTCGGCCGCCTTAGTGTAAGTCTTTTTATTTGACGCCGCGTGGGCGACTTACGTGCCAATGATGATGAGATGGCGATGATTAGGACAACACAAAACACCCAGTCACCTGCCGGGAATCGAATCCGGACCTCCTGCGTGGTAGTCAGCGACGCTACCGCTGAGCTACGGAGGCGGACATAAAGTTTAGGGACTGATGATCCCGCAGTTAAGTTCCTTAAGCTTAACAAACATTTGAAAATTTTTTGGCATTATTGCCTCAGTACGATCTAAGCTGTCAATATATGCCGTCCGCAATGTTGATGATCAGTTTACTGGAGAAGGCCCTCATCTGCTTTGGAGGAAACAGAAATATGCAAAACACAGTGTCAGATCTCATTTATAGCAGGATATACAGTTTTGAATCAATCTTTATAGAGCAGCACCTTACGACTGGAAAATCAAGATGCATCAATTATGGTACTGCCCAACAAGAATGTTAAACCAGGAAAGAATAAAGGGAGATCAGAGATAAACGCCCTGAGGAAGAGGCCGTTCGAAACGTAACACAAGCTCTAGTAGCGGAATGAATGCGGTCGTACACTTTCCAATGAAGCAGCCTGCTTTTCGCCTTAGAGATTTAGGAAAATCAAAAGTACCTGAATGTTTACGGTCGAACTGTAGTTGGAACCGCCGTCTTCCCGAACACTAATCCAGCAAAATCGACGTCAATAGCAATTTGTTCAATCACAGAGTTCGTTGCCGTACAACTTTACAACTTACCTTTTAATTATTTGGTAACTTCTTCTTAGATACCATTAATTTGGACTCGTTTGCTTTACTGTTTAGGAACTGGAAATACCAATCCGCTTCTGTTCTTAGGTGTTGCCAGTCTCTCCGCCTCTCCACGCTTTCTCTAATTCCCTCTGCGTCCTCTTTACTTTCCCAATTACCGAACTGTCAATTCGTTCGTACATTCTCCCAGCATACTGTTACTCTCCAAAGCGCATTCTCAATTCACCATTTCTTTCCATTACGTCCTGTTTCTCTCGACTAATCTCTCAGCTGTCTAATACTGCTTTTCGAATTTCTCAATTTGATTCTTTTCCAAGATTCATATTTTTCTTTCTGTTTGGGTTTTTTTTTATATTATTATTCAGTTTTTGTTCAGAGTTAGTTAATAGTAGAAAAAAGCATTTTTTCTTCTCTTTACTGTCCATTATTTTTCTTTTTTTGCTCATAAATTGTTATCACCCTAATTGTACATTCAATTGAGTAATCTTTCTAAATTTTACTATATTTTAGTCGGAGCAACAAAAATTGTCACATTACGCTCTTGTTGAGAATACTTCATTACATTTTTTTACTTTCGCTCCATGTAAGCAATTCGGCAGATATATGCAGTAGTCTCCTTTTGATTATTAAATTGTTCCTCTTTTTTTAATTAGCAGATCTTGTAAATTAGTAGAAGTTGTTTCTGTTAACTTTACCTCTGCGATTACCGAACACGTTGTCATAATGTGTACTGAACTAATTTCTTTCTATCGTGGTTTTTAACTAACTCATCATTTCGTTAGTAACGATAGGTTTAGGACAATTACTGGATCCTTTCATATGCCTTAATCACACCTGATCATAATCTGTTTCTCCTTATACACATCCTACACTAATCAAAATTTTAATATCGTGATACATCTGAAGATTACTAGTATAATTTTCACAGTATTGTCATGTTTTTGTCGCTGCGGATGGAATAGTTTCATAGGAACATAATGGCATATGATATAATACGTTTCTGTAGGTTTGGTACTAGAATGGATAGCTATAGCCTTATAATTTTCCTACAAATGAACTTAGTTCTTCTTTCCCTCTTCACACATCCTCCTATCCATGCCTCCTCCCGCCTTCCCACTCCCGCATATACCTCACGTTTTAGTATTTCGTACATTGTATGGCATTTCATCAGTAACTGTTAGGTTTCACGTCGAGTAATTCTGTTTATTCAGATACAGACCACAACAAAAATTTTCTTATTAAGTGCCTTCACGATGTTTATTTTTGCCAGGAATTCAGGACTTCGGCCTCTTCTGTTCTACAGTTGACTTTCAATATCTGCGTCTCATATTAATGCCTTTTCTTGTCAGTTCCGTCCAACATCTTTTATTTTTCTGCTGGCAATATCATTTTTCTCCATTACTCTATTTATTTAGACACTGAATCTCTGCTTCTTTCTGATTTCTTTCCTTTCCATTTGTCAGTGCATGCCTACGACAATAATTTACCTCTTTCGAATGATAGCCTTCACCTGAACCATACTCCAAATTTTGCTGTGTACACTTGTCAATTCCTTGAGTACTTTTAACGTTTCACCATCTACCCCTTAACTTCCTGCTTACTGGTACTATTTTTCTTGAACTTGAGATTTAAGAACGTGTCCATCGTCGTAAAGTATCGCTGTATTAGACTGTAATAGTATGTTGAAAGCTGATGATAGTGTTTAATTAGTCTTGCCGACCGACAGTGACACGTTTTTGGCTAAATCATCTTGCTGAGACACTTCACCTTTAAAGTGAGAACTACCACTGAACTAAAATGCATCTGTGAATCAAATACATGTGCAATCTCGCGCATTCAGTTTCTTATACAATTGATGTATCTGGGGGGGGGGGGGGGGCGTAGAAACGTCTATTCTTAGCAATCCCACAAATTAAGGGTTACTAATCGATTCTTAAAAACTTAGACTTATTTGACAAGAAATCTCTGAACTACACAAATATCAATATAAAACTTTTTCTATTCTCTGTTTCACATACGAGATAATAGATGGCAATAATATTCTTAATTGCATAGATTTGCAATTACTACTGGAGGGAAATAGGAAATGTCTTTGCAAACCCGCAAATAGCGATTCCATCATTCACGCCTCTTCTTGTCTTTCATATCGCTACAAGATTAAGTTCTTTAAATCAGTGATACAACGCATCACAGAAATTCCCCTAAAACAAACCTCCATTTACAAAGACGTAGCAAACCTTAGACATATCGCTATCAGCAATGAACCTAATCCTAACATAATAGATGATCTTTATCAGACAAAAACCAGCACTGGTGAAACTGAAGTCCCACTTGCTTTATTGTCCACCAACAAAAGTTTCATGAAAATCCCATTTTCAGGCTGTCTGTCTTATTTACGAAATATGACGTGGATGTCACGTGTACGTCCTTGAACAAATTTTAGCTTCGGTTCATGTATAATGAAGTACCTATTCGACAAATATGCCTACTCCGGTGTCTATAGAATTGCGTGTGCTGTCTGTGACGTGTCACTATGTGGGTCAAACAGGTTGAAAATTTCGAAGATGATTTAGTGAGCATTTGCTTAACAAAAAGGGACACGTCAGCAGCATTCGGATTTGCGGAGCACCATAAATTTATTGGGCATCAACCTCCGACGTTGAGGAATTTGCATTTCTCAGTAACTCGCACAAAGGAAAGTGACTCGGTCTTTTCGAAGAGAATGAAATTCTTAAACGTTCCCTCATTTTATGAGGGTGAATTCACCCATTCCTTGTCCAATCCATTCTTACTTCATTACCTACACCTGGTTTAATTATTACTTTACATATAGACAAGTTTTAACGACTTGCAATTAAAAAGGTTGTATGACTTCTATAACAGCTTGTTCTTACATCTTCATTCTGTTTATTGGTTTACATCATTGTAATGTATGTGCAATTTTAATAATTCTTCTGTTTCATTTAACTCCACGGTTTTACGGCTGGGTAACAGATGTCGTTAACCATCCTGGTTAAGCACGCCGTTTGCCCGCGACGTTCGCTACCACTGTTCTGTAATCTTAGTTTTACGACTTAATGTTTGCTTGGCCTACGGGAACTGGCACTCCATGCTGTGCCCTCGGAACGTCTTTGGTGTCGCCTAACGTAAGCTTTTCCACATTTTATTCTCCTGTTAAACTACGAGTTTCTTTTAGTAGCTATTACTAGTTTTACAACTTAAGCATTTACCTCCCAGGTTTTAGGGCGCGACTATTTTATTTTTAAATGTGACGACAGTATTCTTTCCAATAATTTTTAGATTTTATTTGCAAGAGTTTTGAGTGTTGATGGTTTACCACATCTTTTATGTAAGTCTATATTTCTTATTTATCGCCTCGTAGCACAGCCTGGACCTACGCCATATGTTTCTGTCCCATATTTTCCAATGATAGCTTTAAACAGTGGTTTTTGGCCATAGATGATCTGATAATACCCCAGAGGAGCGAAATGCGTTACAAGTAATAAAAAGCATATTCGTAACCCAGACTGCAAAAAATATCGGTGTATTATTTCTTTCAAAATCTTTTCCTCTGACTCCCATTTCCAGCAATTGCCCATCCTTTTCTCGCCGTGATATTGAATGCTAGTCACTCGCGACAGAATTTTTCGCCTTGCGTTTTTCTTTCCCTTTTCGTCGCTTTTATCTTGTAACGTAGATCTGAAAACCTGTCCTTTGGTTTACGTTCTTATCACTTTGGAGAAAACAAGCGCAGTCATTGCCCTGTTCATCGCAAGGCACTTATTGACTATTTTATGAGCAAGGACTTCTGTTACACACTTAACGTAAATCACCAAACGTATTTTCCATATTCTCGATTAAAACTTATTTTAATTAGTTACATTAATATTTGTGCATCGTGAAATATTTTGAACTTTATACTTCAAAGACTATGCGCTTAACCCTCTAGATATTTGGAATTAATTGTTTTCCTTGTGATAGCTCCTTGAGCAGTCATCCCATGGATACTCAGGGAAAAATTAAGATCCGGAATGTCTTTCCACGTTAGAAACTAAAGGGACGTAATATTTATTTCGACAACTGCGTTTTAAGTCTGCGTAGTTTTTTTATTCAAAGTATAAGTTACCATTAACATCTGAATTCGCACACCATTGTGTAAGACCTTGTGTTACGCCTTCGAGGACAGTTTTCCACTTATTGCCTAGATAACACGTCTGTGTCCTCTAATCGGAGCATCAGTAGGGAAATATGCATCCACATATTTATTTTCGAAGCGGAGTTTAATCGGCAGTGTTTCAAGAACTAGAAGATAGTCACAGTTCAAAGTAAGATGAACGGCAATGCCATTGAAAACATGCCATGTAATACCATAATTTAATTTTTCACTTACGGTACTTCAAACCTGAAATTTATTGTTCGTATGATCGTGATGTACAGCAGTGTTTTTTGCCACTATAAAGTGACTAAATTCAATGATGTAATACTATTTCATAGTCTGGAAAGTTTCATAAATCTTACAAATAAAATATGACAATATATCGGGGGTTAATAGACATCGAAACCTACAGCTACATACTTTCAATGTGTGGCAAATTAGAAGCACTAATGTAAACATTTCGCGTCAGTCGAGATCCGACATTCTATCAAATATAAAAAATCGATTCATGGTCTAAGATAACTGGGACACGGCTGCATAATCACTTATAAATAGACCAACTCAGGCCGAGGGGACTGCGGCACGCCAGTCACGGTCTGCACGGCCACTACGGACGGGGGCTCGAATCCCCCTCGGGCATGGATATTTGTGCCGTCCTTAGTGTTAGCTAGTTCATAAGTAGTTTGTAAGTTTAGGGAGTGATGACCCCGTAGTTAAGTCCCATAAGCTATGAACATTTTTTTAGACCAACACACTCCTTCAGCCGTTAATGTTATAAAGTCTCTATTACTAGTTTCGGTAACTCATTGTTATCTACAGAACCCTTGTTGGCTGACTACCATATAGATGATGTCGTACATAGAGCCATCTTTCATACCTGTCTAACGAAGTGATGTACGAGTTTATCTGTATGGACCCTGGTTATGTGATGGTAGTCTGCTAAGCAGGAGTCTGAAGATAGTATCAATGAGTTACCTAACTAGTAATACAGTATTTATAACATTGATGGTTGAAGGTATGTGGTAGTCTATTTAGAAATATAAAGTCGATGGTTGCAGTGCACGACGGTCGCACTCTACGCCTTATGGATTGTCAAATGGCCTTCGAGGAACCCGTCCAAGACACAGATATAGCTTCTTCCGCCGTGCTTCATTAAATAGTCACGACATACACACTGTCTCGAAACAAAACAAAATGTTAATACGCTGAGAAGGAGTGGTTGGAAGTGATTGAAGCTGCATATGATGAATGACCATGTGAATATTTGTACTGATTACAAATGGGATAAAAAGACAAAGCCGTTGGCAGTTATAGGCGGAACGTTGGTGCCAGTCCAATAGGATGGAGGCAAGTTTGTCCACAGTTGTTACAGCTCCCACTACAGATCCTGGGAGTTACTCGGACAGAGGCTGCTTACAGTATCATCTGACACATGCTCAAACATGGAGAGGTCCGGGGACTCGCTGCCCACGAGAATTCCTCAACACGCTGAAGGCAGCCCATAGTCCCATGTGCTGTGTGTGGGCGTGCAGTGTCTTGTTAAGACTGTCCCAGGGTGCTGTGCGGAAGCAGAATGTCTGTGGCGTATCACTGCACTGTCAATGTGTAGCGAATCACGACTAGAGGTTACCTGCTGCTTATCCTATGGCTCTCCAGGATTACGTCTAAACATCTCCCCACAACATTGGCAGGGTGTACCCTCTTCCCTTAACGCCGCCCAACCCGAACACGATGGTCATCAAAGAGAAGTAAAATTCATCACTAAACATGACGGGACGCCATTCGTGCTCTGCCCATACCTTCCAGAGACTGCCCCAGTCAGCCGCGGTGGAGTAGCCGAGCGGTCTAAAGCGTCTCGCTGCGGAGCGCGCGGTTGCTCGTCGTGGAGGTTCGAGTCCTCCCTGGGGCATGGGTGTGTGTTTTTGTCCTTAAGTTAGTTTACCTAGGTTTAAGTAGTTTGTAAGCTACGGACTGATAACCAAGCAGTTTGGTCCGATAGAATTACAAACATTTGAACATTTGGCACCAGTCAAACGCCAGCGTTAGTGTTCTGGTGTCAATAGCAACCGACGCATGGAATAGTGGGACCATCAACGTAGTAGATGCTAGCTGCCGCGACACTGTGCAGGAACTCGCAAAGTCTCCAGTTCTTGTTCGCCCATGGCGGGTGCCCAGGTCATGGGATACCATACCATACCATGGACCATACCATGGTCCTCCCTCGGAGTTTGCGATGGGACCGTGTAATTCCACCTATTTCGGGAAAACCATCACATATTTTTTATTTTATTATTGAGTTGTTTTGTATATGTTCTTCCAGGTCATTGATATTTGTAGATAGAGGTCCTGCTACTCAGTGCCTCTAAATAAGGTTCTTCCAGTTTGTAAAATTGTTCGGGCTTCTTTTCCATATAAATTACGATCAGAAGAGAGAGATACCGAAACTCCAACTTTCTCACTAATAAAATTGAGAAGACTGTTCCATTATAAATGAACACCAATAACATGGGTTTATTTGACCCTTATACAATAGTTAATCAATTTCAAGTATTTGATTTACATAATTACAATCGGATAACATTACAGACTGGACCTTATTCTGCTCATGTCTACTCAAAAAACGTATCTATTTATAAAACAAAACACTATCAATCACAGTTCTTTTTCTTTGCAGTCTCTTCTCTGAGTATTCACAGAGTCTATGTTGTGTACAGTATTTTTCACCCCCACATTCCATGCCCTTAGTAAGGTTCTTGTTTGGGCCTTCACCAGTGGAATAAAAAAGCCCAGGACATTAACAGTCCCAAAAAGGGCCTCCCTATACATACAAAAAAAATTACTTCATTTTGGCATCTTGTAGAACCACAGAGACCATGTAGTGTTTGACCCAGTATAAGTTGTGGCTCTTGTACGACGTGATTGGGTGTTCTCATGTAACCACTGCGACATCCGAATGGCCCACATTCCTGGCAGTTGCACGATACGACCACCACACTACACGCAGTCTAGCGATGCGGCCTGTGTTACATACATTCAGTTGGTGGACAAGGTGGCTAAAGCGTCTGTGGACATCGCGGAAGTTTCACAATGCGCGTAAATATCTTGCTTCACTGTTTGCAATTGTACGGTAACAATCTTGCAACAACAGGGCGGTGATTCTATGGGATTCTATGGATTACAGAGCCGTGTAAATCTAATTTTTTACCATTATATTGGACTATTCCTTCTCGCTACCTAACTTTTGTCAGGACGTTCACTTCAGTCCAGATATGGGCTTGTTTGCAACTAAAGAAGTGACCACACTGGCAGTGCGACAGCGTCTGGAACACTACGGACTGTCAACACGGCGATCATCAGTGGACACTTCCACCGAGAACACTGGACACAAGACTGACAATGTCGTCTACTCAGTTCTGCATGCAGTATTGCAAACTATTCAGGTCGTCAGTCACTTGAGTTACAAACTACTTTAACTTATGCTAATGGTAACACAAAGACCCACGCCCGAGGGAGGGCTTGAAACTCTGGCGGGAGCGGCTGCGCAATCCGTAACATTGCGTCTCAGATCGCACAGTGGGTGACAGACTGTATATTGGTCTGCACGTTGGGGACGCCTCTATAACGTGAAGCCTGCACGCCGACTGCACACGTTGAGACCCTGAGCGACGGCAGCTGAGCGGCGTGTGTCCGGCAGAGGCCGCGGCCCGCGACCGCAGAGAAACGCCGGCTGGCCGGTTGTGTCACTGGCATTCCTGGCGGCCACTTTCCCCGCAGCAGAGGCGAGGCGAGGCGGACACGTGCGTGCGGGTCACTGCTCTCTCCGCGGCTGCAGCCCCAGCACATCCTAGCCAATCACACCACGGCCCCGTTCCACTACACGCCATCCATACCATCTTGTCCCATCACATACTTCCTAATAACATTCCGCCGTGTCCATTCCGTCACATCCTGTCTTTGTCCCATCACATCCCAATGAACAATTTCCCATCCCATTACATCATATCCCATCCTACACTATCCCATCCTGTCCCATAGAATCTCATCACATCACATCCAAATCCATACCATCCTGTCCCATCATATACCATCTCACTCCATCCCATCCTGTCCCATTCCATCACATCCCAGCTCTGTCCAGTCACATCTCAATCCATCCCATCCCATCCTATCACACACTGTGGCATCCCGTACTGCATACTGTCCTCTCCCATCCCAACACATCAACCCATTCCCAGCCTGTATCCTCCCATTCCGCTACATCCTGATTGATACCATCCTATCCAACCACATGTGATCTCATCACATCCCATTCACATCCCATCCCATCTCATCACATCCAGTTCCTATCCCATGCCATACCATCTGATCTCGTCCCATGCTATCTTGCACCATCCGATATCATCGCAACCCAATCCTCGTTCCATCACATCCTAGTCCTATCCAAATCCATACCATCCTGGCCCATCATATACCACCTCATCCCATCCCATTATGTTCCATTCCATCATATCCTGCCCCATACTATCCCATTATGTCACATACCAATCCATACCATCCCATACCATCACATCCCAATTTCGTCCTGTAACCTCTCAATCCCTACCATCCCATCACATCACATCCCAATCCATACCATACTGTCCCATCATATACCATCTCACTCGATCCCATCCTGCTCATTCCTTCATATTCCAACTCTGTCCGGTCACATCTCAATCCATACCATCCCATCCTATCACACACTGTGGCATCCCGTACTGCACACTGTCCTGTCCCATCCCAACACATCCAACCCATACCAACCCATTCCCATCCTGTATCCTCCCATTTCGCCACATCCTGATTGATACCATCTCATCACATCCCATTCACATCTCATCTCATCCAGTTCCTATCCCATGCCATACCATACAATCTCGTTGCATCCCATCTTGCACCATCCGATATCATCCCACCCCAGTCCTCATTCCATCACATACTGACACATCCCAATCCTATCCCATACTACCAATTAACATACACTCCCATTCTGTCCTATCCCACTCTATCGCACCCAAATCCTCATCCCATCTCATACTGTCACGTCCCTGTCATCCAAAACTAACGATTAGGATACTGTTCCAGTCTGTACAAACCCATTCCGTGTCATGTCTTCATACCACATCCCATCTTATTCCGTTTCGTCCCATCCCATCCTGTGATATCCACAGTCAAACAGCCCTTTTTTGCAGCCAGGCCGCACACTAGCACCAGTTACAGAAAATGAGTCGTCATTCGAAACACTACCAGACACTCACTAATATGCACGGAAGATGGCTTTTCTACTCAGGCGCCCACCACGAAGAAAGCTGAATCGACTGCTCAACTCTGCAAACAGCGAAGTTCATAGCAGAGGCTACATTCTTTTGAACCACTTCTTCCTCTTCCATATTCGTAACAACATCAACTTTTTTCGTAGAAAAATACGAGACCTGCTAGAAAAGTCTTTTCTTCTTATTCCTTCGCCTTTGTCCGGCATGTGCGGGGTCGGCGTGCTTATCTATCGATTTCGCACGGTGTGTTAAGTAAAGCTCTGTATAGGGAAAGTATGGCCAGCCTGCCAGCGGCAGCCATGCTGGACCTATTCCGCTGCTGCTTACACACCGACCGCTACAACGTTACCAGAGCTTAACAATACTTATCAACCGATTTTGAGAACACTATTCAATGAAAAAATTTAATTTTTTTCACCCGTTATAGTGTGATATATTTGCTCGATAATGATCTGATTTTCTATTCGTTATTACGTATAGTTTCCGCGCTACATCAAATTAAATAAACTACTGCGCAAAATTTTGAAGAGTTTGCAGAGGAAAAATCGCATTGCTTAGACTTTGCGTATGGTTGATTTTAGCGCATACAATGCTGTGGACGAAATGTGGGAGAGATATCGAAATTTTATTTAAGGTTGATAGCAGAAAGATAACTTGTCATTCTCGAGATACAGGTACGGACAGATGCGGGAACTTCGCTTAGTACTGTCCATGCGGAGCTGGCGACTCTACGAAATACTGATCGTCCGATTTTAAGAAAACTGTTTGGTCTGTGGCTCCAGATCTAAGAGTTCACCTATAAATTGAGATTGACCTGTACCGTAGCCAAATATTCGAATAGACCGCGAACATGTCATCGGAGCATAGTGTAAATTAAGAAAACATTTGAAATTATGGATAAGTCGTTGATGAGTATTGTCTTCCGTATTATGTACTTATATCTTAAATGAAGTACGAAAAATGCAAGGGGATACCCATTACATGACTTTTACCAAAAACAGAAATTAATGGTGCCTTTACAACGCCAATTACATTTGAATGATAAACTTACCACATGAAAACGAATTAGAAAAGCTTGCTTCAGGAACTGTATATTAATTGCATGTATAAACGAGAATCTAGTTCACTCACTAATGTCTCCAAAATTTGTGTGTTTTCAGCAACTACCTGCAGATGAAACCAATGATGCGTGAATAATTTAACCTCACGGCATTATGCAGGAATTTTCTTCACAAATTTTATTCAAGTTAAAAATATATAGGTATCTTCTGCGTGATCCATTTGTCAGTGAATCTGTAATCTATTAATTTACATTATGAATTAAAATCACCACAGCACAAGAACCGAAGTTCGCTTCTGGACTCGTAGTTTTCTCTGACGACTTTCATCAGTCAGACTGTTCATCTTCCTGCATTTCTGATATATGATATCTAATGGAAGTACGTTAATGTTTATCTCCCTGCTTCGCTTCTTAAGAATTTTCAAAAGTACAACACTGTGGCATTATTCAAACCGAAACGTACAAATATTCACAAGGCTTCTCATGGCAGCCAAGCAACGTATAGGACCAAGATGGCGGAAAGAACCACGTGATTGGAGTTCAGCCAATCACGAGCTGCACACGGCGCGGAAAAGAATGGCCTACTATACAGAGCTTTAGTGTTAAGGGGTGGCTAGATGGATTTCCTGTCACCACCCCATCACCACTCCGCCCAGAAGGAAATATGTGAACCCCAGCCGGCCGCGGTGGCCGAGGGGACTGAGGCGCTCCAGTCACGGTCTGCACGGCCACTACGGTCGGGGGTTCGAATCCCCCCTCGGGCATGGATATTTGTGCCGTCCTTAGTGTTAGCTAGTTCAGAAGTAGTTTGTAAGTTTAGGGACTGATGACCCCGTAGTTAAGTCCCATAAGCTCTACAAACATTTGATTTGAACGACAGACAACAGTGATATCCATTATCATACAATCAAGATAAACACGATGCAATGTCCTTACATAAAAGATATAAGCCTGTGTGTTCGACTGTGATCGGGCGCTTATGCGTGACGTCATTATCGATAAGTTGGTCCCGCTTAAAACTAACATTAATTTAAGAAAATGGAAGTGCAATGGTTACGATAGAAGCATAAACGCACAGGGACTGAATGTCACTATTTACTATGGCCAGAAAATTCTTATATTGCTTTTTAGTAATGTCAAGTCTAAATATGTGATTTACACAAACATTGATTAGCGAAACATGCTCAACGAACTAGAAAAAGCGAACAGATTTTAGTTGCATGCCCGTCCGGTGGTATAAATTAATCTTGGTTGATATTAATTTTGGAGCTATGGCTTAAAATGATTTGATTGGAAACATAACACCGAAATTGCTTTGAAGACATACTGACGACAAAGAGACGCATGAGTGTGATATGTGACAATAAGACGTTATATATGATTTATATTGTGGGAGAATTTGCCTATGTCGAAATGCGGAGGGGTCGTGAGACGGCGCTTGAAATTTTCGCACAGGACGGCAACGTCTCCTGAGCCGGCCGCGTGATAAGTAATAGTTCCGTCAGCGCTGGATCTAAATTTCCTCATCGGAGCACAAATTTGATAGTGGCACCCCTTCCACTTTTTTTATTTTTTATTTTATTTATTTATTTATTTTTGGGTGGGACTTTTACGGGGTCATCAGTACCTAAACTTACAAACTTCTTATCAACTACCTTACACTAAGGACGGCACAAATATCCATGCCCGAGGGGGGATTCGAACCCCCGACCGTAGTGGCCGTGTGGACCGTGACTGGAGCGCCTCAGTCCCCTCGGTAACCGCGGCCGGCTATTTATTATTATTAATATTTTTAATCTTTTCATTCCACTCCCTTAAGGGGAAGTGTAAAAATGTTCATATATTTGTATAGCTTATGGGACTTAACTACGGGGTCATCAGTCCCTAAACTTACAAACTACTTATGAACTAGCTAACACTAAGGACGGCACAAATATCCATGCCCGAGGGGGGATTCGAACCCCCGACCGTAGTGGCCGTGCAGACCGTGACTGGAGCGCCTCAGTCCCCTCGGCCACCGCGGCCGGCGGGAAGTGTTCTATTCAGCCAGAGGGTTTTACATATATATATTTATTTTACAAAACATTTTTATGTACATTAGGTTTTTAACAATTTTATTTTGGTTACAAAAAAGAAGAAATTAACAAGAAAAGAAAAATACTGTTTACAGGGTATATTGTTATTAAAAGGAAAAAAATAGTATTTAAAGGTATATTGTTGGATTTGATCTTAATTCTATTTGTTACAAATTCCACTGCTGTGCGCAGTGGTTGGTTACTACATTTTGTATTGGCTTCTTCTTCTTTCTTCGTTCCTTTGGCTTGTGTCTTGTTGTTGTCTGTTTAAGTTATGTGATGCCGTCGAGATGTGCTGTTATGGCTTCATTTTGTGTTAGTGGCAGCATTGTGAGTGTCAGCTCAGGGTATCTTTTTGTTGTGTTCTGGGCAACTGTTATGTTTGGCTGTATATATTTGTATTTTGGTTTGCGAGGTTTTGGTACATTGTTTGTTAGGATATCTTCCAGGTCTGGCCTATGTTCTAAGGTTCTTTTGCCGTACTTTGCTCTAAGTGTCGTTAGCCTTGTTTGTAAGGGGATGACTCTTGCTGTCCTGTGGGTGTTTTGTGTTCCATTCTCATGAAACTGCGCAGGAGCCTCCTCTTTGTTGAAAACATTTTGCTTGCTATCGTGGGGTTCATTCCCGCTAATGCCGGGGATCCGTATTCTAGGAGTGGCCTTTTACATGCTTTATATGTGTGTATTGCTGTCTTGTTGTTGCAACCTTCGAACCTTTCTTGAATTAGGCGTACCAGGTCTTGCCTTTTCCTTATTTTGTTAAGTGTTTCTTGCAGGTGTGTGTTCCAGTTAAGATAATTGTCATAATCAAGGCCCAGGTATTTCGCCGTGTTGTGTAGTTGGTGTTCCCCAGAGTGTGGGTCTTATGTCTCTCTCGTCTTGGTTTTTCTTTTTTGTTAGGCTTCTGTGTCTGAATAGCACCATTTGCGTTTTATTGGGGTTCGGTTAAATCCTGTTTTTTTGACATCCAGTCTTGTAGTCGGTTTAGGTATGTGTTGGTTTTCCTATTTATCATCTCTGTGTCCACACCGTTCCCCTCGTTTTACCCCTCCCCCTCCACAAAAAAAAAAAAAATCCCTCCCCGCGCTCGGCGTACTTCTTGTGCCCCTCCCCCCCCCCCTCCGATCGTCAGGGCCACGTCACATTGTCTAGGAGACCATTTAACGCCCCTCCACGAGTTGTTCCCTGTACATACATACCGTCCCCCCTCCACCCCCTTCCTAGATCCAGCGGTGAGTTGTGTCAATTGATTACAATGGAAATGACGGAACGAACGCGAGCAACGCTACTGAATCAATTTTTTTTTTTTTTTTTTTTTTTTTTTTTTTTTTTTTTTTTTTTTTTTTTTTTTTTTTTTTTTCAGGAACTAGGCGACAGGCCACAACTGTTCGTGAATGGATTGAAGAACAGTGTGGGCAACTCCAACGAATGATTTCGTGACCTAGACAGCCCGACCAGATCCCATCAAACATCTTTGACAAGTAATCGAGAGGTCAGTTACTGCACAAAATCTTGCATCTGCATCACTTTCGCAATTATGTATGGCTTTAGAGGCCGCCTGGTTCAGTATTCCTGCAGAGGACTTCCAACAACTTGTTGAGTCGATATCACATCGAGGGATGCATTTCCTACACAAAATTAAGAGGTTCCGATGACTTTATAGTCTCCTCACGGTGTACACTGCTGCCTAACAAAATTTCAACATGCGATCTTGTGTTATGTTGTTCAAATGTAACGTTACCGAGTCCTCGAAAATAAGTTCAATTACCAACCTTAGAACATCAGAAATATAACCACAAAAACGAAACGAAGGAAGGTTAGGGTATAATGTCCCGTAGACAGCATATTAATGGAGAATAATCTAGGGCTCTTTTGATAACAATTGGGCAGGAGAGCGGCCGTTCACTTGCATAGGAAATGTCACGGCATTTTCATGGAGCGATTTACGGAAATAACCAGAACTTAGTGCTTCATCTTCAAATTACTGGGTTATGTGAACCAAAGGAGTAACCTTCACGAGAAAGATGAAAGCAATCCCCCGGTGTTTGCACACGTCACAGTCTCCACTGTGATGCTGTACGTAGAACTACAACCGATCCCGAAGTATTTGACGCTGGACTTTCAAAATAAGAGCGGAACCATCTACATAAAATTTCAAATTATGCATGGCGGACGATATTTTACTTACAGACTTTGATAAAATCCATATTTACGCCACAATCTTGACGAAATTTTGCGCACTTGACCTTCAAAACTATAGGAAGATCTCTGTCTACATAACGTTTCGTACGATTCCCGGCAAGGGTAACTTAGAACAGACGTTCACACCGTTTTACTAATTACAATGAAAGTGGGCTAATGCTTTTTCATGGACAAAGTTTTTATACCATTACCTGACACTACAGGAAGGAGGCGATCTAAGTGAGTTAAATTAAAACCCCGAAACGGTAATGCAGCCAAGATCGCTTTTTTACAGTGCTTTATTTTCTGACTACCGGTTTAGATGAACTAATTCATCAGCAACATTGTCTACAAAATATTGGTCCTTCGCTGGAAGTATACCACAAATTACAGAAAATAAAATTCTTTACAGAACTCAAATAATGTTCAAATGTTTATAAATCTATCGGACCAAACTCCGTGGTCATCAGTCCGTAGGTTATAAACTACTTAAAATAAGGTAAAATAACCTAAGGACAAACACACACACCCATGCCCTAGGGAGGATTCGAACCTCCAACGGCAAGCAACCGCGCGCTCCGCAGCGAGGCGCCGTAGACCGCTCGGCTACTCCACCGCGGCTACAGAACTTAAAAACACTGGAACATACATTACACATATGTGAAGTAAGGTTAAAATGTTCATGCACTAAGTCATAAAAGAAAATTATTATTATTTTATTTATTTATTTATTTATTTTTAATTTGTATGTTATAGCACCGGCTGTAGGTAACTGAACTGCTATAGACGTCTGTCACACAGGTTGCTGACTCGAGATGGCAGCACAATACACGTTGTGTTACTCAAGTAAAAAAGGCAGGATAATTTATAATACATGAAAAAAGCCACATATATAACAGAAGAAACAGTCAGCGAGCAAATCTTGTTAAAATGTATATGAAAGGAGAATGAGGGTAAAATAGCATTTCATAAAAAGGAAGAAAACAACCATCATCGCCGTGGCGAAGTGGCCAAGGACTTTGAGGCGCTGTGCTGCGAAGCGCGAGGCCGCTCCCTGTCGGGGGTTCGAATCCACCCTCGGGCATGGATGTTTGTGTGGTCTTTAGTATAACGTGGTTCATAAGTAGTTTGTCAATTTAGGGACTGATGACCCCGCAGACAAACATTTGAACATCCAGCATAATTTCATATAAAATTGATCATTTGCACACTCATATTAAAAAGGTGGAGTCTTTCTCGTACTTCGGACTTCCATATGTTTACAGTTGTTAGAGGTCTAGGTTATGAAATGTGTTACACTGACTTTGCGTATTATTGTGGCTTGTCATGTTAGATGTAGGTTCAAATGTTCAAATGTTTGTAGAGTCTATGGGACTTAACTACGGGGTTATCAGTCCCTAAACTTACAAACTACTTATGAACTACTTACAACTAAAGACGGCACAAATATCCATGCCCGAGGGGGGATTCGAACCCCCGACCGTAGTGGCCGTGCAGACCGTGACTGGAGCGCCTCAGTCTCCTCGGCCACCGCGGCCGGCTTAGATGTAGGTCAAAACGTGACATGACATATGGCTACAAGTCTTATAATAACGTAGGACATATACAAACCGTAACAATAGCATTTCCATTTTCTAAACGTGAAATGTGAACATCAAATACGTAAAAATGGCACAATATTTGACAAAAAGACAAGTCTGCAAACTGATCTCATTGTAATAAATGAATACGCGATAAAGGTTTTTATAAGAGTGACAGTAAAGAAGCATCATTTTATAAAATCACATAAAAAGAAAAAGAAACCCTACGTCATTACATAAAAAATAGATCAGTTGCACCCTCTTATTAAAAGGCTACATTTTTCTTGTACTTTCGGCTTGTATGTGTCTACAGTTGTCAGGTCTAGATTTGTAAAATATATAGCAATTGAAACTTCCTGGCAGATTGAAATTGTGTGCCAGAACCGGGACTCGAACCTGTGACCTTTGCCTTTCGCGGGCAACCGCACTACCGACTGTGCTATCCCGACACGACTCACAATGCCGCCTCACAACTTTACTTCCGCCAGTACCTCGCCTCCTACTTTCCAAACTTCACAGAAGCTGTCCTGCGAACCATGCAAGACTAGCACTCCTGGAAGAAAGGATATGGTGGAGACATGCTGTTGGTTCATTCTTTATATTTTGAGCTTTATACGTGCAATTACACTTGTATTGCGGTGCACATGTATGTATACTCGCTGGAATTAACCTGCATATGCTGCTTTGTATGCAAAACAAGAGTTTTATCGTGAATAACAATGAGTCTGACAGTGTTATGACAACATTGCAAGATCCTATTGTATAGGTCCAAGAGCTGAATGTAAAGACGAAACTATTTTAGTATTTAAATGTTACGACCATGAGTGTTACCTGGCACCTGGCTACACTGATATTGACTCATGTCAGTCGTGTTTTTAACCTACAACAACAACATGTTAATAGAAATTTATCAACGTTTTTAAAATAACATGACAGGGGTGTTACTGGCGAGATGTTTTAATTTTAAAATGATCTAATGAAACTGATATGAGCATTCACGTGGGTTGGCAACTTTAATATATATTATGTTGTACATGTCACACTGATATTTCTACAGGAAGTTTTGTGCAATGTTTACATGCATTCGCACGTCCGATGGTGGCAATTAAATTTGTTGAAACTGATCACCCGGTGTAATAAAAATAAAATACTTAGCGATCCTGACAATATTTTACTATTGTAACTGTCAAAGTAATAAAGAAACACGAACTGATCAGTTGCATTTTGTGAAGATCGTGTTTACGGAACAGCCACCTTTTAAACTTTAACGATAAACTACACTGCGGCATAAACACATATTTTGCCTTGTTTTTCATCTGAGACCGAAGGACGCCGTAGCTTACACACACAGATAGTTACAGACGTCATCTCGCAAGAGCACTGTTTACAAATATCAGCGCGTTTTTCACGTTGAAGGAATCAAGTGAACTTCTTCGCACGATTTGGCATTGAGGAGCGAGTGGCTATGGAAGATGACGTACTGCGCACAACGGAAGTGGCAGTCTCCTGGCCGTTAACATACATCGATAATATCAGCACAGCTATCTGTAAATCCAAATTAGAATAATTAAAGGTAAAACACCGTCGTGATCTAGAAATAGGCGGGTGGAATTTTGATGTGCAATGGACCGTGTGTTAAATTTTATTTGTAGGCTTCGCTCTTGCGACTTCATCATATACTATTGCTTAATAAAAAAAGACTGGAGGTTCTAAAAATTGAGTACTTTTGTGAATGGGAAATAAAATGTTTAACAATCATTGCACTCAACTGTTATTCGTCAGTAATGGCGTAATGGCGTCCAACTCCGTCACACCCAAACTGTGTGAATTATCTACACACATGCCGCGGTGGAGTAGCCGAGCGGTCTAAAGCGCCTCGCTGCGGAGCGCGCGGTTGCTCGCCGTGGAGGGTAGAGTCCTCCCTGGGGCATGGGAGTGTGTGTTGTCCTTAGGTTAGTTTACCTTAGTTTAAGTTGTTTGTAAGCTACGGACTGATGACCACAGAGTTTGGTCCGATAGATTTACAAACATTTGCACATTGCAGTGTCGTGGGGCTGGAGTGAGTCCACAAGAGTAGAGTTAATTTCGCCATGAGCCTAGTTGATGCTGACACTAGGAACTAACGAGCAAAGAAACCGCGTGTTCCCTGTGTAACGTCTTTTTTTTTTTTTTTTTGTTTTTTTTACCAGCAGAAATATCTACAACGTATATCAAATTAGTTCACTGACGTTACGGATAAGGTCACATTAAACTTTTTTGTGAACATCAATGGTGAGCTGCATCAAAAATTTACGATTTAAGCCATGCACTGAAACTTAGTGTTACAATACCAGAATTCTGAATAGTTCCAAAGTGTGCTTGTTTTTTTAACCTTGAAACAAAAATAATTCTTGACTTATCTGTCAACTACAAGGAAAGAGAGGACTTAATTGTTTAAAAATGACTTTTTATGGAAAATAACTGTTTAGATGCCTCGAAAACTTTCAGTGAACAGTAGAACGGCAGTGGAATTTGCTTCTTTTACTCCAGTCTATGACAGCCATCTCCACATATGCACAAAAATGGAGAATCAAATTTAATCTTGCAAATAGTAAATTACAAAAAAATGTGTTTCCTTTTCGCCGACGTCGATACGGAGTGCAGCTGCAAACTGATAGAGAAAAACAAAAGAGTCACCCTAAGGTAAAATCCAAAAGTCGCTATGAGGGGAAATCTCTGTTTTTTCTCCCACATGACATGTGTTCTATGACATCAGTTTCAAAAGTGAGTAATACATTATTAATGGCTCGAAAATAAAATAACCTTATTTGGTAATTATTGAACCATTAATAATGTATTACTCACATTTGAAAATGATGGCAGAGCACATCGAAACTGTCACCTGGGAGAAAAAATAATAATAATAAAAAAATCCTCATCTGACTGTGCCTGTTACCTTAAGGTGATTTTTTTGTTTTTCTATGTGAAAATGTATTACTTTCATATATACCATGCAGAACACACTCTAGAACAATAAAGCCACAGTTCAATTGTCAACAGATGCAGACAAATCGTGACTGTTCACAGAAAACTGGGGTGCAGTTGCAACAAGAACTACGTTAGCGGCGTAAAATGGCCATGAATGAATGAATGAAAAATGATCTTATCGCAGCACAACAGAAGGCTAATACATTTGGGCCAGAGTGAAAGACATAATAGAACTAGCCTCTCGAGTTACCAAAAACATGTAAATAAAAGAATCTTGACGTTCGCTCTTTGTCGCTTAACACTTAGCCCTCGAGTGGGGTGCGTCGGTAATAGCAAGGGTGCCTGTGTGGGGACGCATGCCAAACTCCAGTAACATATTGCTCTACATGAGAAATTACCATGTTGGATGACACTACATCATCTTCCAAGTTATGCGACTTGACACGAACCATGTTATTTTATACATTCGCGAATATGACAAGCACTTTTGATTTAACCCTGTGATGTACGAATTATTAAAAATGAGGGGAAACATTGAAATTGGTTTCTTTTTGTTTAGTAAAAATCCAATGTCTATTATCATAAAATACAAAAGATTACAGGGAATTTACCATTATATAGAAAAATACAGTCACGTCACAGGACTGTACACAATGAGGCATGTGACCTCCAGAGTCCCTCCTGTTAGATTTTTCTTTCCACGTGGAAAAGTTCGAAGCAATTTGGAAAAAAAAGGCTCCTTACATTTATTAAAAGTGCACTTTGTGTCTTTTTTGTGATATTGGTGGAATTCCGTTACGAGAAACGCTTTCTGCGCTTCACACCCGCCATCTTGACACGCTAATGCATTCGCGCGAAAAATTGACGATTTTTCGTTCATCCGTCGAAATTGACAGGGTAGCATCGATCGCAAAGGTCCCCTGGAGTGGACCCCCTGTGTTTACGAACTGAAAAACGGAAGCAGGGACACAGAAATGCGAACAGTAACAGCCGCCCACCACAGTGGCGCCGTGCGCCACAGGGTTAAATGTTTTTGAAGCTATCAGGTAAGTCGAAAAACTAGCTCTCCTCTTTTACATCTTTGGCTCTGCCCGGGGCATATTAGCCTTTTGTTTTGTTGTGTCCTCATAGCATCCGCACTTGCGCATGTGAATATGATTCTTTTAGCAGTGAAAGCCACTTTCATTTGGCAATTATCTTTACCCTCAATGCATGACTGTGGTGTGCAGTGTCCACTCACGAAATAATCGGTGCGATATTCCTTGATATCGAAAGACACGTGAAATTGATGGAAAATGATTTCGACAATATGTGGACATCTAAGACGCAGCTCGACCCCATCAATGCTGGAGATTGTTTGATGCCCTAGAGGCCGGCCGCGGCGGCCGAGGAGACTAAGGCGCTTCAGTCACGGTCTGCACGGCTACTACGGTCGGGGGTTCGAATCCCCCCTCGGGCATGGATATTTGTGCCGTCCTAGTTCGTAAGTAGTTCATAAGTAGTTTGTAAGTTTAGGGACTGATGACCCCGTAGTTAAGTCCCATAAGCTTTACAAACATTTGAACATTTGATGCCCTAGAGGAGCATTCTGACTCTGGGGTACACAGACCCCTCTTGCATGGGCCTCGAATGGCCGCCCTATTCTCGCGATCTGAACACTTTTACTCTTTTTGGCAGGGCTACATTAAAGACAAGGTCTACAATAATAACCCAAAAAGAATTGGTGAAGTTAAATCAGCTATTGAGGTGGTCATCGACAGAATCGATGATCCTACAATACAGTGAATCATGCATAATTTCTCTATTCGTCACGGAAAGCAGGCATATCGAACATATCGTAACCTAAACTCCAATTTACGTTTCTTTTAGTTCAATAATTGTCACCCTGTACAAAGATCTGCTCGATTATAGTACAGAAGATAACTGAAAGAATACGCCTGGGGTCGATTTCCGGCAGAGGACTAGGCCTACCTGGTGTGCGTTATCCTCATCAACATTTCATCGTCCCAGATGGTGGTCCCTCGGCCAATCATGTCATAGGGTCATTATCATAACGCCTTTTCCAAGTTTTCTCCCAAATATGCCGCTTGGCAGTGACAAATATGCGAAAGGTTTGCACGCCAGTGTACTATTAGAATGCTAGTACTTACTCCTAGCCAAAGCTGATTTCAGAAATTGTCCTCAGAGTTGAATGCGACATAACAAAAAAATGCCATGATAACATTTCAGAATATCGACATTTATTTGCTTGGGAGTATATAAACATACAAACAAAACGACATTTTAAGGCACTATAGGGACTTTCTACCGCATCCATTGTGTTTTTCTTTCTTAGCATCTTCACATCATAAGAACGATATCTTTCTCTCTCTCAAAAACCTGAGGTCTTGCAGATGAAATGTAATTTTATGTATTTTCACAGTAGTATTTTAAAGAAAACGCCTTTTGCTACTGTAAATGAACTGTTTTTACAATTCCCCCCATATGCGTTTCACCTTTCACGCAAGGCATAATCAGTAGGTGTGCCGTCAACTGGACACAGTTATGCCAATAGACGGCAGTGCAAGTATGAAAATGCGAAGTTTTTCGCAAAATAGTGCAACATTTCGACCTGGATGCCAGAAAGAGGGAGATATGGATTATCAAGTGCTGACACCCACTGATGTCTTGTGAAAAAGGCGAAACGCGTATGGGTGAATTGTATAAACATTTAATATGCGTCGGCAAAACACTAGTGCCTATGTTGGAAACATGCTAAATAAAAATACAACACAACAAAACCTTCGTTCTTTGAATGTCATAAGCGAAGAATTAAAACACAGGCCTCGCATTCGGAAGGATGGTGGTTCAAATCCACCTCCGACCATCCAGATTTAGATTTTCCGTGATTTCCTTAAATCACTCCAGACAAATAACGGAATGGTTCCTTTGAAAGGGGCACGGCCCATTGCCTTCCACATCCTTACCCAAACACTCCGAGCGTAAGATCCGTCTCTAATGACCACTCTGTCGACGGGACGTTAAACTCCAAGTTTCCTTCCTTCCTTCGTTCCAAAGAACGAACGTTTTGGTGTGTTGTATCTTTATTTAACATGTTTCCAACATAAGCACTAGTGTTTTGCCAACGCCTGTGAAATGTTTACCTGAAGATGGCCTAATAAGCCGAAAACTAGTTCGTAAATAAACAAAAGTTAGTAGAACAAAAAGAGGTTGTTTGTTTTCAATACTAAATTACGAATGGGGTTCGATACACCACCTGCCAGGCACTTAAATGTAGTTTTCAGAGCAAATATGTCGATGTTATAAGATTCAGAGGAAAAAAGTTATGCGAAGACACAAAAGCATAAAATCCACTGATACAGTGCGGCGAGAATTTTGGGGATGGCAATATTTCGCCATCGCAAGTTTTTTTAAATTCCGTATTATATTAATGTTAATTGAATCATCAATATTCAGAGTTTCGAGTACAGCAATAAACTATAAAATTCAGGTTGTTGTGTTGATAGCAGTGGAATATCCACAGAGGTGCTGATTTATTTATTCATTTTAAGAAATAAATTTCAATCCCGTATGCCAGGGAGGGGGGGGGGGGGGCGTAAAATAAATTACTGGGCAGTGGCGTCACATACCAGATACGGCCCTGCTTGTATGTGTCTGTGTTCTTTACAACAAATATTTACTTATTTCAGCGTTGCAACAACGAAAGTAATTAATGATACGTTATTTCGGTGTGGAATGCTTTTATGGCAGTTGACCAAGGTACATTTTTATTGCAATATTCTGTTGTCACCTTCGTCTTTGTACTCAAATTTCGTCCATGAAAGTTTACAAGCAAACCCTTTAACAGCAATTTTACAAGTTTGTAGAGTTAATAGGTTCAGTAAACACAAGATAAGGGTATATTAGACTTTATGAGAGCAGTTGTAACACATTAACAGCAGATGAAGATCCGTGGTGATGATCGTTCGTCACAATTACTGTTCATTATAAGTTTAGCAGCTCATTTAGTCCAAATCAACACAGGTTTATCAGCAGCGGCACTTGCATTATTACAATTCTCAGCTGCGCTCCAGTCACGGTCTGCACAGCCACTACTGTCGGGGGTTCTAATCCCCCCTCTGGCATGGATATTTGTACCGTCCTTAGTCTTAGCTAGTTCATAAGTAGTTTGTAAGTTTAGGGACTGATGACCCCGAAGTTAAGTCCCATAAGCTATACAAGCATTTGAACATTTTTGAATTCGCAGCTAACAGTTATATTCGAAATGGAACTGTAATACTGACAGTTTGGTGATATTTCATTTCCGCATTTTCACGAAATTTACTACCAGGGTCAATTCGCAGCTTCGAGAAAGTCTTTTTTTCTTAAAAGAACAGCTTATGGGACTTAACTACGGGGTTATTAGTCCTTAAACTTACAAACTACTTATGAACTAGCTAATACTAAAGACGGCACAAATATCCATGCCCGAGGGGGAATTCGAACCCCCGATCGTAGTGGCCGTGCAGACTGTGACTGGCGCGCCGCAGACAGATCGGCCACCGCGGCCGGCCGAAAAAGTCTGACGGAGCTTCATGCACATCCGTATTGAATAGTCAATCTTCGTTTAAAACGTGGAACTGTAAATAGGTAAAATTCTCGAGTGGATGTGGCGTACCAACTGTCAGCCGATACCGCAAATACCATGTCGAACGCCAGTTCAATTTGCCTATCGCCACTGTATGAAATTCAAGCTCGTTGGTGTAAGGTAAGCCGCCCAACTTTTTCAAAGCTTAATACGGGACATTCCGAGAATGTAAAGAAGGACTAAGATCGCGTGACTCATTGTGCCAGTTGTTCTGCAAGTAGGAAAGAAATTTACGCGAGTAGAGTAGGCCTACTCATTTACTTTTAAAGTAACATATCTAACATGTGTTACATTTTATTCTTACTTTTCAAACTTTATTTATAGTACATATATCTTTTCTCGTGCTTCTCTTTTGAATTTTGATATTCTTTCTTCGTTACTTTTTTCATATCACCTTCGTTGTCTGTACTATTTTTCCAGCTGTTAGAGCATCGTGCTCCACACATTTAGATAAGTAGTTTTCTCCGCCCAAGGATTTATGTTTTGCAATAACCTCGACTTAAATTTGATAAAAACTGCTTTATAAAAGCATTTTAACTACCGGTACTCTCTTATATACGTTGTTTCGATAAAATGAAAAGTTTAATTGTGCCTTTTTGCATGTAATGCTCACTTACTTCCGATGTTGCATTTTCAGAATTTCACCACCTTTTCAGTCCTGAAGGTAGTAATGAGGTTTTAATTTGCATGTCAGATTTTAACTAGATTTATACATACTGTGATAATATTACATCATGTTTACCACCTATAAATATTCCATTACACTTACTGAAACATACTTAACCCTCGAGCGACAGCGCTGGTTCAACTATGCTACCACATTTCTTTAAATGCTCGCTGTTGTCGCAATAATGGAGATGCCGTATTTCCGCTTTAGCTATTCCTCAATTAAGCCTTAAGAATGATGTCATGAAGGTTCGGAGTTTTTAGTGCACGACTGTGTCCACCCAAAAAAAGTTTTGTTAGGGAGTGCATCACTGGCGGCAGATTTGCTCCGCGCTGTCTGTCCTGTAAGTAGATTTTAATTGTTTTGTGTTACGTCTAGGTCTTCTTGCAAACGGATTTGTAACAGTTTCTAGTAAATATTTATTGTATAAATTGTGCCCTACTTATTAGAAGCTCAAAAATTTAAATGTATATTATAAATGGGAGTTGAACGCTCGATAAATTGTCCTCTTAGCTTTCCTGATTAGCCATGCTGAAATTTCCCTCCATCTCATTTTTTAACCCTTTTGAAGCCTTACACAATGCGAAAATGAGTGTTATTCCACTACAAAATTTAATATTCTGGTCTATTTAATATTCGTGTCTAACAGATGAGGAAGTAGACTTCCATTGACAAGTAATGAATATCTTAGTGATTTTTGTCTAGGTTTCTCATCAGATCATGAAGAGGATACAATTATTCAAATGTAAATCCTAGTTTCGATCCTGAACCAGATTTCAGGCGCAGTGGAACTGATATTGAAGACGATATCACTCTGTGGAGTAATACGCCATGCAAGCAGCACTCCAAAACACTGAAAAAGAATATCATAAAAATCTTCCCTGGTTCAAAAAGGAAACACAAGGGCTGTGAAGTCAGAGACGCAAGCTCTCTCGTTCATGATAGATAATTATGATGTAATTATGTGTACTAAAGTTCCACATAACACAGAAAAAAGCTGACACTAATTACTCGAGAGACAGGAACTACAGGGAAGTAAGGAAAGAGGAAATGATAGTACTGCTGGTTTTACTATACATAATTATTTTCCACTTTCGGAATAATGTTACATTTGTTATATTTATACACTGAAGGTAATTTTTTATAATGACTTTAAAAATGCTGGAGGTTGATTGAATAATCAAAAGACGTTATCAGTAGATTATTTATTTTCAGTAAATACATGTATTTGTCAATACATATCAACAGTATTTTATATGACAAATTTGAATACATGTATTTGTCAATACATATCAACAGTATTTTATATGACAAATTTGATTACATCAAATCTAAATTTATATTATATTGATCAACAGATAATGGGCTACACCCTAAACATGTGAACTGAAAATAAATAATCTAATGATAACACCTTTTGATTAATCAAGCAATCTCCAGCATTTTTGAAATCATTATAAAAATTTCACAATGAAGATTGCATACCTCTACCAAGACTTTCCGTCTAAAATAAGCCGAAGGTAATATATACTAATACAGATATTACCAAATGTGATATTTCTACCTGTACATTAAACTATTTTTGTCATTACGATCACAATAGTAGTTGGTAGTAAATCTGCATCGCGCTGCTGATGAAGTTATAATAATTGGCGCTGCCACCCAAGGGTTAAGAAGGCACAGAAAATATGCTAATAACAGAATTATTTAATAAGTCATTCTATGCCAAGTGCAGTAACAGTTTAAAACAAAAACAACTTTCACTGCAAGCTGTACATTCATAGTTTCGGCTTGTGCTCTTAGACCAACAATTTTAAAATTGTGGAATGCGCGACGACGCTTTTTGCATTTTGCGGGATATTTTTAGTAATTATACCAATGCGGAACAAAGAGTCCGAATGCGGGAGTGTCCCGTAGAATCCGGAACGGTTGTCCGCCTTAGTGTAAGAGCCTAAATTGTGAGCTGCTCGGCGGCTACAGCGGGCGCCGCAGCGGCCGGCAATCGATGTGTGGTGGCGCCAGTCGGCCGCCCGGGCCGCGCCAGCTGTTTGTGGCGGTGGCGGCCCAGGCCGCTGACGTCACCGGCGCACCGGGTCAGGGGTGACGGGTTGTCGACCGCGCCGTCACGTGACCGACACAGCTGAGCGCCGCGCCGTGCACCGCTGCACTGCGACACCAGCCACTCACTAAGTGCTCCATTCTCATCAGCTACACCGGTCCCTACCGCGTCCTGTCCTCCAAAGCACCTAGTCCAGCCCGTGCTAAAGTGATCGCTGAGAATGGAAATACACTGCCGGGGTAAGAAAACTGGCTCACTTGCACTACATTTACATGCTGTGAAACATCATTTTATTATGAAACATGAAAATTAGCAAAGAAGAACTGCAGTCCATATTAATAAACTTCAGAGAAACTTTAGGATAAACTCATGTAAAAAAAAAAAAAAAAAAAAAAAAAAAAAAAAAAAAAAAAAAACTAAGACAGCTCATCACTTCTAACTGCTCGAGAAGACTAGACAAGACTGACTGCTAATTAACAAGCAAAGATACTGCTCTTCCACTTTTTTCTTTTAGTTCCACAGATGATTTTTTTCTTCACAACATTAATTAATAATTGTCTATTATTATTATTATTATTAATTTATCTTCTTTTTTATAATAAAAAATGAAATTAAAATAGAAATTTACTTCCTACTGTTCTGATACCCCAACAGTCCATCCCTGGTAACAGCACAATGCGTCACATCTTCCTGGAGAGGAAAATCGAATTTCGTAAACCGTTTTTCGCTATCGTGTTTACATGTTAACCCATTTTTATTCGAGACGTTCTAACGTTGACACCCCTTTTGGGAATGACTACGGTTGATCCCTACTTTTCCTAAACCACGGAAAGTTTTTTTTAGTTCACAACGTCTGTGCCAAGGTGCAGATGAAATAAAAACAGAACTTATATGCTGGCTAAAGTCCACTGCGTGGTGAGCTTTCTTCGGCATTCACTAAAAAATTGATGTTTCACGACAGTTTCGTAACTCGTAAACATGATGCCAGTTGATATGGAAACGATTCTATTTCCATTTAAATGAAGATTAAACCAGACACTTATAGTTGCACAATGACCAAACAATTTTGCAGTAAATCACAGATATGTTAACAGGTTTGTAACCAGGAACAGATTGACAAAACATGGCTACTCTCAAACATCTTTCCGCGTAACCGCGTAATAACACTAATGACAATTTTTTTTGTAATTCTCAATTAAACAATATTCTTTTACTTTAAGTATGCCAAAATACATAAAATTAAAATATTACATTTAGACTTTAACTATTTATCTCAATTTATGTTTGGGTTGTATAAAGTTTGTATTTTTGACTAGTGTTAAATTTGTTCAAATTATTTACATTATTTTGTGTTTTTAAAGAGCACACTTCTGTTTTGGCAATATTGTGTAGGTATACTATTACTAAGGCATGTAATTTGAATGTATTTCAATTTGTGATCTACTTTTTTATAAATACGGATTTGTATAAAGTCGTTGTAGTTTTGTCTATTTCGAAGCTAGTTCCTTAGTACCAAACGGATTATTAATTTTAGTATGTGTTGGAAAGAGAACGTCGCTTTTGATTCGATGACGACATATGCCACTTGCTGGAGACTGGATATACTTAACAATAGTTACAACGACGTCCACCAACAGATGGCGGAGTGACACAGCTGCCAGAGCGCCACCTGTTTATAACCTTTAATAGCGAATGTTCATAGCAGGATTGCCAAATTAGCGGAATTCCCGCTAAATTTTACTCACAGTCAGCGGTTTAAATTGTCATTTAGCGGTCAACGGATTTTTTAACGGATTTGTGTATTTTTGTCTGCAACAATATTTTAGTTTAATTCATTGTTTCTATTACACTTCCTATCATTCGTGTACTTATTGCATAAGCATGAAGTTTGATAATCAATTTCGATATAGTGATTCCCCTACCTCAACACAACAGAGTATACAGTAGAGTCGAAGTCTTACTGCAAGATACGGAAACTTCCAAGAGAATTTCATTTGAGGTTGAGAATGCATAAGGAAAAGATGTGAACATCAACTCGTTTCCCTTTCTTGTCTCCCAATGTAAAAATGCCGAAAGACGTATCTTTAATTGCTCTAAGAGAATGCTTGCGAGTGCTAAAAGAACCAAAAGTATCCCAGGGTAAGAAAATCGTCTTGCCAGACAGTACAGTCACCAACATTGAATGAAATTAACAAAACTGCGGCTTTCTGGAATGAAATTAAATCATACAGAGATGCCAGCGGTTTAAATCCTTTCCAACAACTTTCAGAGTTGGCTCTTATGCTTTTGGTTCTACCATGGTCCAATGAAGAGGTGGGAAGGGCCTTTAGCTAACTACATTTGTTAAAAACGTCCCTCTGAGACAGACTAACTCTATTCTGGTCAACGCCATTATTACAATAAGAGCTGCTCTTAATCGTGTTGACAAGTGCTGTCACGATTACGGGCTGCCCTAGAATGTTCTCCAAGAAATCGGCACCATGAAAGCATACACCACTGATACTTCTACATCCGGACCCAGTACTTCACGATCTTCAGCAAGGGGCACGGAAGCCACCATACTGCAGGAGGAGTAGGAAAACGAAATATTGTGGCTTCAACTACATTAATGTGGTGAGTGGAATCGAAACTTAGTAAACTTCCCTTTAGAAATAGTAGCAGTAGTAGTACACAATGGCCAAGAAAAAGATTCTTTTGAAGTTATCAGTGCATTGAAGTTGCAGTTTTAGAAGGGTAAATACAATAGTAAGCATTCAGCGGATTTTAGCGGAATTTTAACTCCAGTTTAGCGGAATAAATTTTTCTGAGTTGGCAACGCTGGTTCACAGCCATGATATTAACGTATGAAGCAAACAGTCGCCATACCACGCAGACGCACTCGTGATTCCTATACCCGGGCCGCTGAAACATTGCACTTGACTTTTCGCGTTACGGCGAATTAAGTTGGCTATACTGCTTTAGCGACGTTGCAGTTGCATCTCGTAAATGTAAGCTATTGACCAATAAAAGTGCATACAATAATTCGTTCTTGAGCAGCAATTAATTAACGGCATATCAATGAAGACCAGAACACAACAATGCACACGCTTTCTCGACAGATACGAAATAAGCAATAACCAAGATAGTAACTTCTCCCTCTACGTTTTATAATCAGAATGCTTTTCACTCACCAATTTACGGCGTCAATGGTACAATTACATCCAGCTCCCCATCTTCACTGTTGTCGTCACTGCCAAAATTGTCGTCATCACCAAGACAAATCATTAACCTTTCATGATTACTGATGATCCCTTCCATTGTTTGCGCTGCCCGAATGTTTCTCAACGTGCTCGACCATTTTTTTTTTCCAAGATGCAGCATCCACATTGGCAACAGCTTCATGCAACAGCTTTTCCACCTCTGTTATTGTGAAAGACTTATTGTTCATTAAGTAATTCTTCACGTCACTCCATACCAATTTCATAGAGTTAAAACGGCAGTAAAACGGGGACAGGTTTATTACATTGTGACGCTGCTCCTTTGCGATTTCGTCTACTGCATATGTGGGTGTAATAGGCTTATTTTGTTTCACGAGCGAATATAAAAGAAGTTTTGACATTGACATATCTGCAGCAACATTTATTTCTTGTAACCACTGCACCATAACTGCTTTCCGATCGTTTGAAACGAGAATGAACTTCCTGCTCAGAGCATACGCTTCGAAGTTTTTATTCATACAAAACTGAGAATTTGCTCAGAAAACGACAAACGTCTTTTCGGTGACATTATCCAATTACTTGAACTCGGAAAGTCAAGTTAAACCACTCACATTAAAACAAATCGCACCGAAAAAAGCACACACAACATAAACACGCGGTAGACGCGATACACAACTTTGTTTACGGTAGAGCTGAAGAAAGCCGGCAACGCGGGAACGTTGACGTCACGGCACGTGATCACTGGAAGTGTTCACCGCGCTACGATTGGATCGTTCCTAGCGACTAGCGCTTCTTGCTCTTCACTTGTTATTTCTAAACGTCAAGTGCTAAGTTTCAGCGGCCCAGGTATACAGCCAAATGAACGACATTGAAAGTGTGGCCTTCAGAGTGGCGGCTGATTGTTTCGAAGAACTGCCATAGCAGTTTGGCGTGCTGGTCAGTTGTGCAACGATACTGGTCGCCACGGTCACGTGAACATCTCACAACTGTAGACAAGGCTCTGGAGGTCACGAAGCACAGACGTCTGCCAAGACCGTCGTATTGTAAAGGCTGCACTGGCAGATTGTACAGCTACCACAGCACATTTAATTAAAAAGGGGCTTGAAGATGGCAACTTAGATTTGCCGAAACCGGTCTAAACAAAGCAAATTGAAACTAACGATCTGGGCTCCTCTGCCAATGCAGATATTAGATCGTACCCCCGGCTTGAATGATGTCAAGCATATACAATTAAAACACAAATGATCGTAAAAAAAGGTTAAAATCATAAAGTAAAAAAAGCATTTTTTTACAGTTAGGATAACTTGTCCCTTACTGGACACGATGTTCAGTGTCGTTGCTAAATACAGTACCTATTTGGGACTTATATATTACATTACACATTCGTCTGGGTGATGGATGCCTAATGATCAAAATGATTTGTGAAGTCATCGTATAAAATGGATGACTATTGAAAATTTAGGTAATTTTTTAAAAACTTTAAAATAACTTTAAAAATACAAACAGGTGGTTTGCAATAAAAGCTTTTTTTTTATTTTTGCCCAAAAAGTGGAAATAACGTTTTTAAACAATTTACAATTTGTTAAAAATGTCCTAAATATTTAAACAAATTCAGAAGGGAGTCTTTTTAAATTGTATTGCAATCCACCTATATGCACTTCTAATGTTCTTTTCAAGTTTTTTTTAAAGTTACCTGTTTTCATTTATATACATTAATATCATAAGTTGACTGCACAAACTACTTCGATTATTGGACGTCCACCAATCAGACGAATGTGTAATGTATTACGTAAGTCCAAAGATGTTTCTGTATTTTCGACAGTGAACATCGTGTTCAATAAGGGACAAGTTACTCTCTACCTGTACAAGTTGATACTTCTTTTTACATATTTTTAATATTTTACAATTTCAACCTTTTTTTTACAATAAGTTGTTTCTTAATTGTTAACAGGTCTTAAGATGGGCAGCTGGCCCTAAAACCTGTAATTTAAGAAATATGAGCGATCTGATGACTTTCACAGAAAAATGATACGAACGGAAAGTACATCGTGATGTTTTGAAGACTTCAAAAAATGTGTGGCCTTGTAATCAATTACCATATGATAAACTGAGGAACGACCCATAGATGCAGCTGCTATTATAGCAATATCTGTCATTTATTGTTCTGAACACAACGGCTCCGTTTTATACACATTAAGAACTTATTGATTTCTTCTTTGATCGCTTCTTGCATGGATTCAAGATGTAGGACAACATAATGAGTTTACACTTGCGCGATACAGACGGGAAAGGGAAAATGAGAATATGAAAGCTTAATACTTATGCTTATTTTTCCTTTAAGATGAAATTTCTAGCCAGCCTCTAATATCAGCCTTCATAAAACACTCAAACGCTTCATACCTGAGCATTGAGCGAGCGCCCCTGTTTTGTTCACCCCTGTTCACGGGCCTAGTTGGTTTACAGTCCATCTCTCGTTTCGGTGAACGGAGTATAGTTTTGACATACAGATAAGAGGGTTTGCGATCGCAGAATTGTCAACACGAACTGTGGGACTATGACGACGTACGCCTCTAATTGAATGGCTGATTGTTAATAGGTACCTAAGTCACTTTTTCATAGTTCCGAGAAAAACAAAAAAACCTTTTTTCTCTTTTGTGCTATAAAATAGTGCACTGATAAAATTATATATTATACTATAGATATAGATCTACAATTAGGTCCATTGTTGACCCAATATACGTAATTGGACACCAGAAAAAAATATTTTACTTTGCTGACTTAGGTCCCTTTTAACAATTTATAAAATTTAAAGCATTCTTTTACTAGAAATAATGCAGGTTTTAATTAAAAAAGAGTATTATCTAATAGCTCGTAATACAAACATAATTCTTTAATAGTCAAAGAATATTATTACATTACAGAGACATGTTTTTTTCTGAAATTTATTCATTATCAGCTACTGGCCACTGTGATAGTCGATCGTAAAAGCTTCTGTGTTCTTCTACAATATACGGCATAATTTTTTTCGGGTCCTCAATTTTGCTTCATTTTATTGGTATTTTTCCTTCTGGATAAGCTTATTGAGAAGAGAAAATATACTTCGTTAGTTTTCTTGAGGATAAAGGTATTCAGGCTTTGAAAACCAGCTGATCTTATGTACTCACTAGTTTTTATGACACCTTTGTGCTCATGTGAGTACTCAAAATAGTGATATGTGGAAATATTAAACTGCACCTTTTCATTTCTTGGAAGGTGTCTGCTTTCAAGAGACTGTGGAGACTTCTTATAATAAGTAGGCCACCAAGTAGAACACACAATGATCATGTGTGTTTCGACCGGCGTAATTGTCCCTGGATGTTTTTTCTCAGCATTAGCTATAAGCTCACAAATTTAACGTGGAGTGTAGATACGGTCACATTTCCTAATGCGACGTTGTTACCAACAGTTGCGTTTTAAAAGGGGCGATAGTCAGTGACTTAGGTACCTTTTAACACTCAGTCAGTAAAAGCGACTGCTTGTAGATCGTATAATGAATGCTTGTTTGAGGCACGTTTTGACCCTCACACGTATGTAAACACCCATAGATATCAGAAATGCAATTATCTCAATTTGAAAAAAAAAAAATTACTTAGGTACCTTTTGAAACTCACCCATTCAATTAGTTTTCCATTTGTGCCACAGCATCGACGCACACGGTTTGACTGGCGCGGTCTGAGGTACACTTGGAATGGGGGGCTGTGCTCTTCAGCGATGAAAGCTGACTTTGCCTGCGCGCAAATGACAGTCGTTGGCAGGTATGATGTAGGCGTGGCGAGCGTTGTCTCGTACATTCGTCCAAGACACACTCGTCCTAGCCCAGGCTTCATAGCCTGGGATGCGATACGCTACCAGTTTAGCTTCGTTGTTTGTGAACGAAGCGCTGAGTAGCGCTAGGAACATGTAGAATGTTGTAAAACCCGTTTTGTGTCATTCTTAAAACCGAAAGGTGACGTTATCTTCCATCAGGATAATGCTCGACGATATACGGTACGTGAAACTCTATATTCCTTGCAAGACGTGATATATATATAGCCCTTATTTTTCTGTGATATAGTGTCTTTTACTGTTCCTTGTTTGCAACTTTCTATGGACAAATAAACTAAAAAAAGTGTTTATGAAGATTTGTCTTATTTCTGACAGACATTCAGCGAATTGAGTTGGTTGCCCGAAAGACAGCTATATTGCTCATGAGGAATTTTACCATTCAATAAACGTACTGAGATAAATTTAACTTAGCTTGATGTAATCCCCTTGGTGTGATAATTGTGATGTCATGGAACTAATTCATTACTGACATTTAGATACACCGCATCTCGTTGTGTTCCGTTAGTGTTACTTCGCGTCAAGAATAAAAACGCGGCAACCAAACACTTTTTCAATGTGATTTACCTGAAATTATGTCCTTCAAAGTGGCAACATAAGAAAAAGAAGAAACAATATTAACAAGGTAATTTCTTTTTCGTGCGCCGAATATTCAAACTTACTGACAGGACGCTCAAAAATTTTACTGTAATATGATACGTCGAATAACGATACATAAAATAACAAAACATTTTCAAAAAAATATTGCCACATTTTATCAGAAAAGTGTTCGTGAAAAATATAGGAATGCAGTGTTCAATGAAAATCATTTTTCAATAGTAAAATAAATAATTGTGGTTATGGAAGTTCTAAGAATTTCAGTCGTTTGCACAGTAAACGTGAAGGAAAGAAACAGCTCATGTGAAGAACTACAGGAAAAAACTGAGTACGAGGAAAATGCCGGATTCTCCGAAGCTAGTCTGCCACCAGGCGTGATCTGAATTTCATGTAGGTCGTTGGCGATTTCATTCCGTTTCCTGAGAACGCAAGGAACAATGAGAGAAACGTGCTGCACAACTATGGACATCTAACAACTTGACTTTACGTGCTGAAAGCATACGGAGTCTCTCTCTCTCTCTCTCTCTCTCTCTCTCTCTCGATCTCTCTCTCTCTTTCTCTTTTGCGCGCGCGCTTTCCCTCCTACTACTAACTCCTAAGAGCATTTTCTTTGGACATCGAAGATGTAAGCCCAAACATGAAATACTAGATTCAATTTAATATGTTGCTTCGGTAGGAAAACTAGCTAGTATTTGAAATACATGAACACTATTCACTGCTTGTTAGAAGAAACAACTGTCCAATTCAATAAAAATTCTTTTCTCCCAGCGCTACACCACGAAGGTCAAAGCAGTGTGTCCACAAAATGTAGACAAAATACTGAAGTGCTGAAATGTATTTTTTGAGAATAACTAGTGTAACTGTAAAAAAACAGGCTGCAGAACTGACTACCGTATCATTTAGTACGAAGACGCACTTGGGGGATAATACAAAACGCGCCAAATAAGCATTGGGTCACAAAACAACAGGTAGACGACATGCAGGACACTATAACATAACGCCATACTTTTATGAAGTCAGAATACGTATATAGGCGAGTACGTCTCCACAAGTGAAACCCCCACTCCATATAGAACCGAAATCACATGTTTAGAACTTCTTCAGACGTATGATTACCTAACAAATGAGGTAAATATCTAGCCCTAATCCTGAAGAAGTTTAGTACTGGTTTGAAACTTTTTTAAAGCTTGTCGGGAGCCGGCCGCAGTTTCCGAGCGGCCTGCGGCGTGCCAGTCACAGTCTGCACGGCCGCTGCGGTCGGGGGTTCGAATCACCCCCTCGGGCATGCATGTTTGTGGCGTCTTTAGTATAAGCAAGTTCATAAGTAGTTTGTAAGTTTAAAGACTGATGACCCCGTAGTTAAGTCCCATAAGCTCTACAAACATTTGAACATTTTTTGCTTGTCGGGAGTCACTAATTGCTCTCATCATCGAACACTGGATGAATATAGAAAAATTTGCGCTCCATTTATGGCAAAATCCAGTTTTTCGCTCATCTCAATGTTTTTGACGTCATATCTCATGAAATATGTTTTGTGTCATGATATAAATTACAAGGTCGCGGCTGATACTAAGGTTTTACTATACGCCATTGTAAGCTTAGTTTGAAACGCGTCTGTCACGTCATATGTTCTGAACTAAAAACACCAAAAGTCTAGTGAGCCTTTTTTTTGTGAGTCGTGTTAACGAGCAACGAGAGAAAGTTTCGAAAACGTTTCAAATCTTATGTGAAGTTCATTGGAAGTCGCTAAGTGTTCTCACGTTGGTGTAATTGATTAACAAAGTTGGTAGACACACACAGTTCGTTATTGTAATACTTGTGTCGTGTTACGCTTTGCATGTGATTATACATCTTAATGAGTAGAACATCACAGGATTAAAAGATTTTAAAATGGTGAATAATTGCCGGTATTATTGAAAATCGTTCTTTTTCTTCGTACTGGAAGCCGTTAGCTCCGTAGAAGGTACGAATTTGAGAATTTCGTTATGGTATATTTTCAGAGGGAAATGGCCACGAGGAAACAGATTACTAGAGTTTGTGAGGAAGGCGATTCCACTAAGTACCAGTGACGGCTGTAGGAGCGGCATGCGTGCTGTTGGAGAATGGAACAGTAGACAAATATTATGAAAGCGATTCGATGAACCCTCTGCCAGGTGCTTACATGTCATTTGTAGAGTTCTTCGAACCGCTTTCATAATATTGCTCTTCCATTTCATTTACCAAAGCGCGCGAGAAAAAGAAACACCTAAATCTTTCCGTTTTAGATCTCATTTCTATTATTATTATGATCATATCTCCCTATGTAAGTGGGTGATAACAATATTTGTTCGCATTCGGAGAGGAAATTTGGTGAAAGAAATTTCGCAAATAGATCTCGCCACGACGAATAACAACTTTCTTTTAATGATTTCCACCCCAACTCATGCATCATTTCCGTAACATTCTCTCCCCCGTATCGCGATTATAAGGAACTATCTGCCCATCTCTGAAATTTTTCTATGGCGTCCGTCAGTCCCCTCTAGTGAGGATCCCATAAATCCCAACAATACTCCTAAATAGGACGGAAAAGTGTAGTGTTAGAACGTTCTTAAAGAGAACTATTGCATTTTCTGATTGTTCTGCCAGTGAAACATGACCTTTGGTTCGCCTTCTCGACGATATGTTCTATGTCCTCTATCTAATTAAAGTTGTTCGTATCTGTAATTCCTTGCTATGTAATTGAATTTACGGCCTTTAAACTGGAATTATTTATCCTGTAAATGCGGTTTAATGGATTTCTTTTAGATCTCATATCGATGTCTTCGCACTAAAAACTTATTCATTATTTAGGGTCAGCTGCATATTATGTCCTTTCTGACAGCAAATTGCGAATCCAATCGCATAAGTGAGTCAATATTCCATAAGCACGCAGTTTGATTAGAAGACGCTTGTGAGGTACCATGTCAAAAGCCTTCCGTAAGTATAGAAATATAGAGTCGATTTGTGTTCCCTTGTCGATAGCACTCATCACTTCATGTGAATAAAGAGCTAGCTATGTTTCACAAGGACGATACTTTCTGAATCCGTATTGACTATGGGTCAATAGGCTGTTCTATTCGAGGTAGTTCATAATGTTCGAAAACAGTCTATGTTTCAAAATCATAATGCAAACCGACGCCAATGATATAGGCTTGTAATTTGGCGTATCTCTCCTATTACCTTTATTGAATATTGGGTGACCAGTATAACTTTTCAGTCTTTGGGTATGGATGTTTTGCTGAGCAAGCCATTGTCTATAATAAATAGGTATGGAGCTATTGCATCACATACTCTAAAGGTAACATGCACCGGAAGACTTGATTTCGTTAAGTTTTTTAAGTTGCTTCACTATTCCAATGATACGTACTTCTGAATTACGCTTGCTGGCAGCTTTCGTGACTCAAATTTTAGAGTATTTCCTTCGTCTTCTTTGGTGAAGAAATTTCGGAAAACTGTGTTTAGCAACTGTGCTTTAGCAGCACATTTTCCAGATGTTTCAAAAATGTTATCGCGTAGTGAAGGTTGTGCTTGTGTTTTGCTGCTAGTGTACTTTTACACATGACCAGAATTCCTTTGACTTTCCTACTAAATAACGAGACAGAGTTGCGTTATGGAAACTATTATAAGCGTCTCGCATTGAAATCGGCGCTAATAACGAGTTTCCGTAAAAAATTGCAAGTCTTGGGCACTTTGTGTCTATTTAAATTTGGCATGCTGTTTTCTTTGCTTCTGTTTTGTGTACCGCGAATGGTTGTTTGGTACAAATATCTCAATCGCTGTAGATACTATTCCTTTCAATGTAAGCCACATCTGCTCTACACTCGTATTGCTAGTTTCTAAAGACTGCGGACTGTCAATCAAGAAAGTGTTAAACGAATTTTTATCTGCTTTTTTTAATAGACATATTTTTCGTTTAATTTTGCTGGATTTGGGAATTTCTATATTCATTTTCGCTACAACAGCTCTATGTTCATTAATCTTTGTATCTGTTTTGATGTTCTATATTAGTTCCAGATTATTTGTTGCTAGGAGGTCAAGTCTATTTTTAAACTATTTACTATTCAAGTAGGTTTATGAATTAATTGCTCGAGACAGTTTTCGGAGAATACCGTCAGTACTATTTTTGCCGATGATTTATACTTGCCTCCGGTTCTGAGCATTTATTTTTTGCAACGTGTCTAGGGTACATTAAAGTCGCCACAAATTACAGTTTAGCAATACTGAAGAAGCTGTCGGACAAGTGTTTTATACACGGTCTCCTTTACAAATGGCCCACATCTTCAGAGAATTCTCCCACGACTGTCCTTGCATGCTCGTACCATTTCATATCTTTCTGCAACGTTACGCCTAGATATTTGATCGACGCGACCGTCTCAAGCTGCACGCTACTAATTCTGTATTCGAATATTATGGGATAATTTATCCTGATCATCCACCTTACACTTTTCTACATTTACAGTTGGCTTCCATTCCTCGCACAAACTAGAAATTTTTCTGAGACATTTTGCCTCTTACTACATTCAATTACTACATCTTGTCATGCACCTCAGCATAATCGGCAAACAATTGCAGATTGTTACTCTTTCCCTCGTCAGGTAATTTATGTAAATGTAAAATAGTAATGGTCCTAACACATTGGGGTACGCCGGCCGCGGTGGCCGAGGAGACTGAGGCGCTCCAGTCACGGTCAGCACGGCCACTACCGTCGGGGATTCGAATCCCCCCTCGGGCATGGATATTTGTGCCGTCCTAGTTCGTAAGTAGTTTGTAAGTTTAGTGACTGATGACCCCGTAGTTAAGTCCCATAAGCTTAACAAACATTTGAACATTATTTGAACACTGGGGTACTCCTGACGACTCCCTTCTCTATGATGAACACCCGCCGTCGAGAACAACGTACAGGTTCTATTACGAACAAAGTCTTGGAACCATTCACATGCCTGGGAAACAATTCCTTGTGCTCGTCCCTTCGTTAGCAGTCTACAGTGCGGCACCGTGTCATAATTCGGAAATCGAGAAATACGCAGTCTATCTTTTTCCCCTTCACCACTCGCCGCCCTTACGTGTTTCCGGCATCAAGTGTGGCTGCGTGGCCCTTTAGGATCTGAGTTGCATAAGAGGGATCGCACCTCGAGGTATAAAACCTCTCTGCTGTGTCTGTTGCTACTTAGATTGCCCTCAATACACGGGCAGCGAAATGGCATGCTACAGGCAGTACCGTCACAAGCGTTTGTCTGTTTCCCGCCTAAATTTGCATGTTTCCAAAGCGCAGACTTTACGACGCCTTATCAAGTTTGCAGTCATTGTTGTAAGGGGCGGGGGCAAATAAAAGAGACTCAGAGAACAAAGTTCCAGCTGCATCCACACGCCAAGTAATAACAGTAGTGTAATGTACTACTACTACAAAAAAAAGTGTGAGACATTTAATAACAACACCATAAAATATAAAGTAAACCCCTCAAAACAGAGAAACCGAACTTAAAAGAAGTAAAATAAATCATGAGAAGCTGTGCTAAAATACAGCAGCAACCACCAATAAGCGATATCCTCAGTCCTTTTAACATAAGGTAAAAAATGAAATAAACAAATTCCCACTGATGATAGCACACATAATGCTGAAACAAGTATGGGGAAATAATAAAAATTTAAATGTCATGCATGTGGCGGAATATTCTCATCATTTTAATGAAATACAGTATTAACTTGACTGTAGCAGATGTTGAAAGTGACCACCATTAATTCTTTGTATTTTCGGTCGCAAGTTGCTGAAGCTGGTCTGCTGCCATCTCATCTGAAATGTTCTACATTTACATCTACATGGGATGCTCTGCAAATCACATTTAAGTGCCTGGCAGAGGGTTCATCGAACCACCTTTATTCTATTTATCTCCCATTCCATTCTCAAAGAGCGCGAGGGAAGAAAGAACACCTGAATCTCTCCGTTCGAGCTCTGATTTCTCGAATTTTATTCTGATGAACATTTCTACCTATGTAAGTGTCAGTCAACAATATATTTTCGCATTCGGAGGAGAATGTTGGCGATTGGAGTTTCGTAAGTAGCCCACGCCGCAGCGATAAGCGTCGTTGTTGTAATGATTCCCATCCCAGATCCTGCATCATTTCCGTAACGCTGTCTCCCCTGTATCGTGACAGTACAAAACGAGCTGCCCTTCTCTGGACTCTTGCGATGTCCTCCGTCAAACCCACCTGATAAGGATCCCACATCTGGGCAGCAAAAATGGACGGACGAGCGTAGTGTATACAGTTTCTTTTGTAGTTCTGTTGCATGTTTTAAGGGTTCTGCCAATAAAACGCAGTCTCTGGTTCGCCTTTCCCATGAAATTATCTACGTGATCTTTCCAATTTAAGTCTGAACTAATAGTAATTTCTAGGTATTTAGTGGAGTTTACGGCTTTCACTTTTGATTGATTTATCTTGTAAACAAAGTTTAACGGATTTCTTTTCCTACTCATGTGGACGACTTCACACTTCTCAGTATTAAGAGTCATTTGCCAGTTTTTAGACCATAGTGATATCTTATTCAGATCGTTCTGCAGTTGGTTTTGATCTTCAGATGATTTTACTAGACGGTAAATGACGGCTTCAGTTCTTGAAGACTATGACGGCTCTTGCGATACACCTTAAAAGGAGACCACATGGATATCGGAATTTTATAATTTTTTTAATGTATACCAGGGTGAGTTAGTAAGTTTACTAGCCTGAAAATTGCTTTACTTTTCAGCTGACTCCAACTGTAAATTTAAACACTCCTCCCATAGTTCGAGAAGGCTTTAAAAGTCCGGAGCTTGGAATTTTTGTGGCAGCGTTTGCATCCTGCAAGTGACGCTCTTGAGCTTTAACTTTATTTGGCTCCTTAATCCACAAGGCGGATGTATCGTAGTAGTAGAGAAATACCCCTCCCTACACATCGCGCAGTACTGGCGAGTCTACCTCATTTTGGGACGTATTTACTGAGTTATCAAATTCAAATGTTCAAATGTTTGTTAAGCTTATGGGACTTAACTACGGGGTCATCAGTCCCTAATCTTACAGACTACTTATGAACTACCTTATACTAAAGACGGCACAAATATCCATGCCCGAGGGGGGATTCGAACCCCCGACCGTAGTGGCCGTGCAGACCGTGACTGAAGCGCCTCAGTCTCCTCGGCCACCGCGGCCGGCTACTGAGTTATCCTCTTATACTTGTTGTACATGGAGTTCAAAACTCAGCAATCAGCAAAAACAATTCTCAAAAAATTCTCGAGAAAATCGACTTTGAAAGTATTGAGCAGTGTTAATAATCCGTATAAGGACAGAAATTTCTGACAGAAAATTAGTGTCGATGGTGCTGATCTCCCAGTCCCTCATTATTTATTATTATTATTATTATTATTATTTCATTGTGTTCAAATAGCGACACCAATTCACCAAATATATTTTTACGAAAAATGCACGCCTTCTATTTTTAGTATTTTATTAAATGTTGTTAAAAATTATGATTTCAATTAAATAATCCTCGCAAATTACGTTCTTTGCAGTATTGATTTGACTATTAATTTACTACAGCTGCTTCTGCTTGGTCATTTTATGGAGTTTTTTTCCACCATTGCCCCAAAACGTAGTCGTCATTAACAACCTTTCACAAATACTGAAATTTAAGAATAAACAATTAATGTAAATTTTAATTAGTCCCTTTCACATGTATTAAAGAGTTCTCAACGTCGATTTTGTCGAGAATATTTGAGAGTTGCATGAAATGGCTTTGATTGATTGCTGTTTGACTTTTTAACTTTATGTATCATAAAAAATAAGAAATAACACAAATCCAAAATCCACGTGATCTCCTTCTTAGACGTGAGGACACACCACGCAAAAAAATCGTACACAGCCGCGGAGGAATAGCCGTGCGCACTAAAGCGCCTTGCTGCGGTGCGCGCGGCCGTTCGCCGTCTTTGATTCAAGTCCTCTCTCGGGCATATGTGTGTGTGTGTGTGTGTGTGTGTGTGTGTGTGTGTGTGGTGGTCTTAAGATAAGTTAGTTTAAGTATTTTGTAAGTTTAGGGACCGATGACCACTGAAGTTAGGTCCCATAACTTTACTAACATTTTTAATCATACACTACCGCTGTAGAGTGGCCGAGCTCTCTAAGGCGCCTTAATACGGAGCGCGCAGTTGCTCGCCGTGGGAGGTGCGATTCCTCCTTGAGGCATGAGTGTGTGTGTGGTTATTAGTGTAATTTAGTTTAAGTGGTTTGTAAGTGTAGAGACTGATGACCATAGCAGTTTGGTTAAATAGGTTTACAAACATTTGAACATATTGACGTGGTTTATTAATTGATAGAACCCAATTTTTCGTCCCCATCTCTGAAAGGCATTTACAAAGGGACCCGTGGCTTCTATGTACGTCCGAATCACTCCCTGGCTAGCTACTGACTTGAGTGTGATTCTAACATACAAAGAAGCCACGTTCCCCCTTCGAAATGTCACCCGCAGATGCGGACGAAACGATGGGTTTTACTAATACAGTACGAACTAGCTAATCCGGCCCTCAAATTGTTCGGCCTCTCAAAAATCTAGCGCACATCCGAAAGACGCGTACAATAATGAATTATTGTGTTGTGCGCAGCATTTTCATTAGTTAAATAACCCTTTCCATACTGTATTTCAAATTGTAACATTCATTACAGTTTTGTATAATATCTTCTAAATCGAAACTGTTTTTATGCTCGCGTATCTAAAGCGTCTCGCTGCGGAGCGCGCGGTAGCTCGCCGTGGAGGTTCGAGTCCTCCCTAGGGCATGGGTGTGTGTGTGTTTGTCCTTAGGTTAGTTTACCTAGGTTTAAGTAGTTTGTAAGCTACGGACTGATGACCACGCAGTTTGGTCCAATAGATGTCCGATTTGAACATTTTGCTCGCATATTATGACATTTATTGAGACAGAAAATCTACTATGTAGGTTCAGAAGTCAACGATCGTGTCAAATGCAACTCTCTGTTCGTATATGAAACCTAGAAACTAGTAAATACGGGCGCCTAGGTGGAGGTTGTCTCCCGTTTACTGCAGAATAGCATTCTACAAAGTTCCGCGCTGCCTCCATAATAACCAAACTACCAGCCTGTATCAGACCGACGCCGTCAGAGATATAACCCATCTGTTCGATGATCGATCTTAAAAACGAAAATGAGCTATGTTCTTTGTTGTAGTTTTTGTCTTTTATTTTTTCTCCATTCCTTCACTCTTTCACGGAGTACAGAACACTGCTGCTAGCATTGGAGCAAGTTATTTCATATGCATACTCTACATAGAATTGTATTGGTATCCGCACCGTTAATAGTCTGACGTTTGCTAATCCGATACCCATGTGTGATCAACAGTATCCGGACAGCTGGCAGAAAATGACTTAAAGTTCATGGCGCCCTCCATCGGTAATGTTGGAATTCAACATGGTGTTGGTCCACTCTCAGCCTTAATAACAGCTTCCACTCTCGCAGGCATACGTTCAATCCGGTGCTGAAAGGGGATGTGGACTGGCAGTCCATTCTTCACGGAGTGCTGCACCGAGGAGAGTCATCGATGTAGGTCGCTGAGGCCTGGCACGAAATCGGCTTTCCATACATCCCAAACGTGTTCTGTTGGATTCAAGGCAGAACTCTGTAAAATAAAGTAGATTACAGGGATGTTATTGTCGTACAACCATTCCGCCACAGGCCGTGCATTATGAACAGGTGCTCGATCGTGTTGAAAGATGCAATCTCCAACCCCAGTTTGCTCTTAAACAGTAATAAGATGCTTAAAACACCAATACACGTCAATATACACCAAGCGAAACAACAAGGGGTGCAAGTCCACTCCATAAAAAAATACGACCACACCAAAACACCACCGCCTCCGATGATGATCACCAGCCATTCGCCAGACCCACAGCATGACTTCGGATCGCCGCATTATGTACCGTGATTCGTCACTCTACACAAAGTTTTTCCACTGTTCAGTCGCCCCTTACGCCAAGCGAGGCGTTGTTTGTCATTGACCTCCATGATGTGTGTCTTATGGGCAGCCGCTCGAAATGAAATCCAAGTTTTCTCACTTCCCGCCTAACTGTCATTTTTGTGTCCCAGCCTCGTCGCCGCTTTTGTGTCTCGTTTCCGTCGTAGGTGTCGGTGGCCGAGTAGAAAGACCGACACAGGATTAAAGGATGCACGCTTGTGCAGGTAGGAGGTGACCAGCCGGTGGGACAGCAGAAACTAGAAACACTAGAGTAAATTAGAACGATATATATATATTGCACAGAATTTATACAATTGTACTGCAGAATGCTGATACATAGTTGAGCTAGAGGCCTGTCTAGTGCCTATCCGATAGCCAAGTCTTCACTGGTGCCTATCTGATTCCGAAGGTCTTAATTGGTTCCTATCTCAGTCCTAAGTGAACGATGTCGTTCAGTGGTGGCCACGAGCGGAGTTGTAGCAGAGGGCGCTCGTGGCTGACGTCGTAAGAACGCCACGCCGTGCGTGCATGGCGGTGCGCGGCGAAAGTAGGTGGAGCGCACTTTGGACTTGTGCGACACCACAGTCATAGTAATTGGAGTGGATGCTATTGAGTTTGGAATTCCTGTGTGATGGTCTGGAGAGATGTCTCCCTATTATACTGTACGACCCATTTCAACTGTCGGCGGTCTTTTGTCAATACTCGAGGTCGGCCTTTACGCTTTCATGCTGTACATGTCCCTTCACGTTTCCACTTCACTAACACATCAGAAAAGGTGGATCTAGGGATGTTTAGGAGAGTGAAATTTCGCGTACAGACTTCTGACGCAGGTAACACCCAAACACCTGACTATGTTCGAAGTCCGTGAGATCCGCGGAACTCCCCACTCTGCTCTCCATGATGTCTGATGACTGCTGAGGCCAGTAATATGGAGTACCTGGCAGTAGGAGGCAGCACAATGAACCTAATATGAAAAAAATGTTTTTCGGGTGTTCGGATACTTTTGAACATATAATGCGGTGTTCCCCAAGCTTTTGGAATACGCGAACACCGCCCCCGCCCCCACCAATAAAAATATTTTGGCGTCCCTCGAACCATAACACAATTATATGTGTAATTTCAAAGGCAACAAGTTTAATTTTCTTTTGTTGATATAACGTTCTTGTAAAATTTTTTAAAAAGTAGAGTATTGTACGTTATAGGATAAATTTTAGTCCATTTTTCTGAATGGAATACATTCTATTATTACATGAAATCCGTAACGAGGTTTCCCATTGCAGGTAAAGCTGAGAAGCGAATTATGCTCGTTGAGCAAGATCCCATTGTATAATCAGTGTGTAATAGAGGTCTGCAAATCGCCGGTTTCGCTCGCTCGTACACGGTCGAGTGCGCAACGCTCGGCGATGGCGCGGCGAGTGTTCACGCTCGCAGCGAGCGTGTTGACACTCGAACCAGGCTACGTGGGGCGGGGCGGGCAGAGGCCGCTCAGCGTAGTGCTGCCGCTGTACTCACAAGGAAACCTACCCAAGTCTCTCTCCGATTTCTATGAAATTTGCGTATTTTATAATACATGAAAAACTATGGGACATGTAACTTTTTTTAGCGGTGGAAAAACATATTTAAGGGGTGAAACGGTACCTCTAAAATTGGGGCTAAAATAGAAAAATGGCGATAACTTAGAGATTAGTGAAGCGATTTTAATGATTGTTGGTATGAAAGTATCTTTTGATAAAAGACAAATTTCATAGATTCAAATTCGTTTAAATCAAAACAATTTTTGAGCACAAAAATTGGCCGCTTTATGGGTAGTTGCCCTTCTAATTGTCACTTCCCCTGCAATGTACCTAGGCCGATTCTTATCAAAAGATACGTTCATGCAAAAAAATCATTAAAATCGCTTCATTAATCTCTAAGTTATCACGATTTTTCTATTTAAGTCCCAATTTTGGAGGGACCGTTTCACCCCTTAAATATGTTTTCTCCGCCGCTTAAAAATAAATAAACAAATAAAAATAAAAATACGGGTCGCACAGTTTTTCATGTATTATATAACAAATCCAGATTTCATAAAAATCGGAGAGTGACCCTTGGCTAGGTTTCCTTGTCAGTCGCTACGGCAGCGGCTCTGAGGTGTAGGCTGCTATTGCGCCTGACGCACCCCCCACTAACTAAAGGAACTAAAATCAGTTATGCTGTAGACGTGTATTCCTGCACAGCAGCATGTAACCGCAATATCATTATACCGCAAACGAGTCAAAAAGCTTGTTTTCACTAAATACAACATTTGATAGTAATGTAAAGGATCTAAAGAGAAACTACGGAACGAACAACGTTTTTATTGCAATATACAAAAGTGAAATTTATCGTACAACAAAGTATACATCGATAAGTAATATTATCCCCAAATTATTCGTTAGTGGCATTGCAATGTATTGTTAAAATATCATTGACACTTTGTAGATCGAGTCGAGTTCTTCTATCAGAGAATAGGTTCCCTGCCGCACTGAAAGTGCGTTCACTAGGTGCATTTGAGGCGGGAACACAAAATACAACTAGCTTAGGAAAAAGAGTGCTGTTGCGTTTCTACCATTAAAGCATATCGTCGTCATCACCGTCAATTCGTGCTAAATAAAGGTCCGCGTCATTGGTGGATTGCGCCTCGCACATTTCACAGTCCAGCCATTCCAAAAACATGCGCTTCATTCTTTTGCCTGGTGCTCCCGGGTGACATTGTTCAGACGGCCCTAAATAAATATAACACCGATATCACTGAAACAGCAGGAGCACCATAAATTCGTACAGCTGTGTAAAGTAAAGAGTTGGAATAAGGGGATTTAAAACAGGTACAGGATATATGACGATTAGACCGGCACATGACCCTGACGACGGAATAAAGCGCGGATCCTATATATTACACAAAAGCTTGCATGCGTTCTTTATTATGTAGATAAGAAAGACGATAGTGGCAGTGGGGAATATATGAATGTTGCAGTTGGAAAAATTCCCGAGGGAGAGGGAGATGCACAAATCTAACCTAACGAATGTACATCAATATCCGAGTATTTATTATCATTTGCTCTTTAAGACGGCAAGTAACACCTACCACTAAACAGGAACTAACAGACCACAAAATGGGAACAAGAAAGTAAGAAATATCAAGGAAAGTTCATTCAGTAAATGATCTTAGCACAGAAACTTTATGTTAATCACGTATAATAACTTGTATGGTAAAGTACAAAACGCGAAACTGAATAGCTAGTTCTACTGGATCGAGAGAACAGCTTTCTAAGCACCCGGGAAAGGAAACAATTCCAAATTTGTCAGTCAGGATGTATTCTCAAGCGTCTACTTTGCTCCCGACACTCCCTTTGGACTCGAGTGGCGGTGCGGTGGGCGACCGAGTGGCGAGCGGGCAGTGTGGACGGTCGGGCCGGTCGAGCGTGGCCCGCTCGAACGAGCGTGCAGCAAGTCGAGCGCAGCCACACGCCTTGCCGCAAGCTGCAGTACCGACACCTGTCGGACTGTCATAGAACGGCGTGTATCACGCGATTCGAGCGAGCAACCGAGCGAGGTGCAGACCTCTAGTGTGTAAACAATTTCGAATTTCTCAAAATTATTTATTGTAATTTGTAAATTTAGTTATCTCTGACAATTGAAAATAATTATCAGGTCTTCTATTTATTCGTCGTTAGGATGTTGAATTTATTATAAAACAATCTTTGTTCCATTCAACTGAGAAATGTTCAAATGTTTGTACAGCTTATGGGACTTAACTACGGGGTCATCAGTCCCTAAACTTACAAACTACTTATGAACTACTTACGAACTAGGACGGCACAAATATGCATGCCCAAGGGGGGGGGGGGGGGATTCGAACCCCCGACCGTAGTGGCCGTGCGGACCGTGACTGAAGCGCCCCAGTCCCCTCGGCCACCGCGGCCGGCCATTCAACTGAGAATTGGCGATAACAAGGAATAGTGTAATTTTGATATATAATACATTCCAAAGGTATTAAACATAAGGAGAGGCACTGAATTAAAATGTATGCTGCGGCCGGGATTCGAACGCGGGAATTCCATGGTAGTCGAAGTAACTACACGGAATGTCTTAAAGCACGTCTCCCTCCACACCATATATTTTAATTCTGCCTCATGTTCCCTGTAAAATGCGTATCAAATTGCCAGGGCTCTCCTATATTTGAATAGCACCCCAGCAAATAACGCGTATAGGAACTATCTCGCCTTGTTCCTCAGGCCGAGGAACAAATAATACAATCCTTTGAGACAACATTGTCTCATTATACCAAAGGTATTAATCATAAGGAGAGGCATTGAATTAAAATGTATGCTGTTAATTCAATGCCTCTCCTTATGATTAATGCCTTTGGTATAATGAGACAATGTTTTCTCAATGAATTGTATTATTTGTTGATAAATACATTTCACTTTTCCGGGCAAATGTTTCTGCATTTCGGAACACCTAGCATCCAGGCATGCTGTTTTAAGGGCAACTACTAACCACCCTCCCCCCGACACTGCGACCCCCCGAAGAAGACTATGCGACCCCGCTGGAGGACGCGAAAAGATGTTCAAATGTCTGTAACTCTATCGGACCAAACTGCGTGGTCATCAGTCCGTAGCTTACAAACTACTTAAACATAGGTAAACTAACCTACGAACAAACACACACACACCCATGCCCCAGGGAAGACACGAACCTCCACGGTGAGCAACCGCGCGCTCCGCAGCGAGGCGCTTTAAACCACTTTCTTCCTTTTTTTTTTTTTTTTTTTTTTTTTACGAGTCTCCTTTCCACCCCTTCAGCCCGGCCTTACGCTCACCATAAGTCGCCTTCTTTGGCGCAAGCTTCATTGCCTTTATGTAAATCAAAATTTTCTTCTATAGTACGTTCTATTCGTCTTCTTCTTCTGTGAGGCGTTCATTGAATAATATTTCTCCTTTGATTTTTTTTTCGAAAAACGCCCTCACGGGCGTTATGATTTTAAATTGAGGTAAACGGAAAGCAATTATTTTTATCTTCCCTCTTGTTTTCGTAAACCTTGTGACAGTTTCCTTGTCGTCACTGCTTTATTTGATACCAGTTATAAGTTCCAGACTGAAGTAGAACAGAAACATAATAATAAATTATGAAAATAGTGAGTTAATTTTTTTTTTTCGCATTTCGTCGCATGTCGTAGTCTAACATATTGTTACTTCAAGCCGATAACAGTACAATGAGGAATCTTTGAAACAAATCTTTGTTTCTAGGTCGACTTATTAACTTGTGATGTTCCGTTGATAACAATTGTAAAAAGTCAGGTAAGGATTTCTTTTTATAGTTGATGCTGTAGTACACATTGACCACTCGGCTACTCCACCGCGGCGGAGGTTGCGACGCACAGTTTGGGAAACAAAAATGTTCAAATGTTTGTTAAGCTTGTGGGACTTAACTACGGGGTCATCAGTCCCTAAACTTACAAACTACTTACGAACTACCTTATACTAAGGACGGCACAAATATCCATGCCCGAGGGGGAATTCGAACCCCCGACCGTAGTGGCCGTGCAGACCGTGACAGAAGTGCCTCAGTCCCCGCGGCCACCGCAGCCGGCGTTTGGGAAACATTGACATAGTTCATGTGCCAAGTCTACACGAACACGGCACAATAGCCCTCAATATTTAGTAGCTTTCAAATTTTCGGCAGTAAAAGTTTTAATTTTTTACAACGCGTGTTTTCTTTTTCAGCGGGCCGTAGCAGCACAGGAGGAAGAGCGGGCGGAGTGCTGCAGCTTTTGGAGGCGAGCGGCGCGGCGCGGCGAGAAAGTTGGATATCCGGCTGGGACGTGTGGTGATGTTTTCCCGGCGCGACAGCTCTCGATCTATTCGCGGAGGAGAGGACGGCAGGAGAAAGGGGGTCAGCCGCCAGTTCCGGGAGGAACCGCGCCGCTGAGTCCTTGGCCGGCCTTCGCCTTGCACGGCGGCCGGCGGCAGCAGCAGCAGTGCAGACTGCGGTATGTGGGCCAGCCGCCCACGCCAGCGCGGCCGCATTCCGGAGGCCCCGGTTCGACGCCCGCTGCCCGCCGCATTCCCACGGTCGCGCTGCACGCCCCGCCGCCGCCTTCTCTCCACGCGCCCGGCTGCACCGCCTCTTATTAGCCATTCCGTGAGCCAATTCATTAAAATTTCGCATATTACTCTAACAATTTAATATTCACACAATATATGACATCAGCTGCCATTGGGCAAATTTGAAAATGTGTACCCAGCCGGGATTCGAACCAGGGTCTCCTGCTTTCTAGGCAGTTGCGCTGACCCCTACACATCTGGGAACGCCGGCCGCGGTGGCCGAGGGGACTGAGGCGCTTCAGTCACGGTCTGCACGGTCTGCGGCAACCAGTGTAAACTCGGCTGCCATATTTTCGATGGTCAGTAAACTTGAGAGGAGTCTGTCTATCGATTGTTGTTGTTGAGCTTGAAGTGCTGTATTTACTGTAGATCGTATTTAGTGTGTACAATTTTTGCTGCTGAAATATGCGTAAAGTGTGTTCAACATTTAAATGAACAAATCGAAGTGACAAAACGAGAAGTACTTCGTGCAAGAACAACAGATGTTTTGTCTTGTTTGATCTCAGTCTGTCTATACTCAAACAAAATTCCTGACTAATGGCACTTAGCTGTCCCACGACTCGAGCGTCAGATGATCTACCCCGGAATTACCTTGAGGTAAACACCATTAAAAATTCTCAGCTTTCTACCTAGTGTTGGGGTGTTTCTAAGGTTTTTTTCTTTTTTTTCCTTCCTTCTGTTGATACTATGGTTCATGAAACCACGCCTTTGAATGTCTACACCTTCTTTAAAAATGCTTTCATTTGTTGTAGACGATACTTGATCGAGCATGGTTGACAAGCAACCAGTGAAAAGTGTGAAAGCAGTAGTTACAGGCAGAATTTTTTCACTTGTGTGTGTTTCTGTGTTCTTTACAACAAATATGTACTTATTTCAGTGTGTCAACAACGAAATTTTTTAATGATTCGATATTTCGGCGTGGAATTCTTTTGTAGTAGCTGACCGAGGCGCATTTTAATTGCAGCATTCCTTTGCCACTTTCGTCTTTGAACTCAAATTTCGTGTACCAAAAGTGACTTGTTTCGGTATGGCAACAAGGAAAATTATTAATGACACCTTATTTGGACATGGAATTCTTTTATGCCAGATGACCCAAACGCATTTGCCGGCCGCGGTGGCTGAGGGGATTGAGGCGCTTCAGTCACGGTCTGCACGGCCACTACGGTCGGGGGTTCGAATCCCCCCTCGGGCATGGATATTTGTGCCGTCTTAGTTCGTAAGTGGTTCACAAGTAGTTTGTAAGTTTAGGGACCGATGACCCCGTAGTTAAGTCCCATTACTGGAATTAGTTTCATAACTACGAGTTTGAGTACTGTGGGCAGGGCGAAGCTGGGAATTTGTATCTGACGAGAGGCGTGCTTAGGTAGTCCTTGCAGGTGCGATACTCACTGCGTCCCCAGTGGTGTAGGAGTCAGCGCAACTGCCTAGAAAGCAGGAGACCTGGGTTCGAAACCCGGCTGGGTACACATTTTCAGATTTGCCCAATCGCAGTTGATGTCATATATTCTGTGAATATTAAATAATAACAACTGCAGGATCAGAAATGACGTCTGTTCTTTCGGAATTGGTGTCTTGTTTTTGGAATGGGTATTGCGTCAGACCATGTCATTCGCTGCTTATATTTTTGAAAATTCATTGTGTTTGACCGTAACCAGTTTGTTTATTTGGGCAAAATTTTCAAAAAATGTCATATATAGCTGAGCACTCACTGCATTAGCTTTGCTGCACCTCGATTCCAGTTCTTTCGCTATGTTGCCATCCTGTGAGAAAATACATCCCAGGTACTTGAAACTGTCTACCTGTTCTAACTTTGTTCCTCCTATCTGGCATTCAATCTGTTTGTATCTCTTTCCCACAGACATTACTTTCGTTTTGGAGATCCTGATCTTCATATCATAATCCTTACACCTCTGATAGAGCTCTGAAATATTAGTTTGCAACCTTTCAATCGAATCTGCCATTACAACTAAGTCATCCGCATATGCGAGACTGCTTATTTTGCAAGAAGGAAGTAAGTACCAAGACTAAGCTAGCAGTGCACCGCTCTATTTTTCGACCAACTTTGTTGTATGGGAGTGAAAGTTGGGTGGATACAGGTTACCTTATTCATAAGGTAGAGGTTACAGATATGAATAGCAAGAATGATTGCAGGTACTAATAGATGGGAACAATGGCAGGAGGGTGTCCATAATAAGGAAATCAAAGAAAAACTGGAATGAACACCATAGATGAAGCAGTTAGAGCGAGCAGACTGAGATGGTGGGGTCACGTTACAGGCATGGGGGAAGCAAGGTTACCTAAGAGACTCATGAGCTCGGCAGCGGAGGGTAAGAGGAGTCGAGGTAGACCAAGGAGAAAGTACTTAGATTCGATGCAGAATGATTTTGAAGTAAAAGGCATAGCATCAGACGAGGCATCAATGTTAGCATTGAATAGGGGATTATGGAGGAATTTTATTAGAGGTACTTTGCTCCAGACTGAACGCTGAAAGGCATAATCAGTCTCTAATGATGATGATGATGATGGTGATGATGTTATATATAGTTACAATCCGAACGAAACATGATTTGCGGCTTTTCTTCTTGTTTTTGTCGGAACCGTAACTGAAACACCTTGGTGCTTCCTCTTTGTGCAGGTTCCTTACCTCTATTCCCCCCCCCCCCCCCCAATCCCACGACCACCTCAGTCAGTCATCAACTACTTTCTACCACTCTGACCCCCTTCCACCCCATAAATATTTGGATACACATGCCAGTTGTGATTTCTGGTAACTGTTCCCTCCTCTCCTACCCCCCCCCCCCCTACACCTCATATTAAAGAGAGGTTATTTTATGCCTCCACTTTGTTAAACTGAACTATGCAATAGTCACTACCATTATGATAGTGACTTGTTTATTTTTAGAAAACCAGCTACCACTTACTCTTACTGTGTCTTAAAGTACCGTGATCTGCTCTACATGATTGTCCTCTTTGGTATATTTCTAGCAAATTGACTGTTTAACTCTCTTCAGTTGTCTGACTAGATGTACCAATTGTAACACTAGGTTAATATTACTGTAACCATTCACTTTTCTTTGTACAGTAGTTCACGCATCTTAAAACTTAAAACCCACATCCTTAACTTATTTGTTGTATGATAATCACTTCTCAATCTATCCCCATTAATATTTGAAGCCATAGACACTAGACAAATTCTTTATATCGATAGATGTCCTGACAGTGACATTCGGCCGGCCGCTGTGGCCGAGGGGACTGAGGCGCTCACGGTGTGCACGGCCACTACGGTCGGGGGTTCGAATCCCCCCCTCGGGCATGGATATTTGTGCCGTCCTTAGTATAAGATAGTTGATAAGTAGTTTGTAAGTTTAGGGAATGATGACCCTGTAGTTAAGTCCCATAAGCTTAACAAACATTTGAACATTTTGAGTGACAGTCTAAGCATCCTACTAATGTGTAAGATGCTAGTTCCGAAATATTCCGCCTATGGCGCCACTTATCATTTTACTTGTTACACTAGTAAATATTAATCTGTTAAGCGACTGTTTTTTCTGCCACCTGCTCCCCTCTTCAGGCTTTTCTTTTCAACACATAGAGTATTATTGTTTTCCCATAGGCTTTTTCCTTATTTATTTTTACTCTTTCACTATGAGGCTCATCGATAGATACTTTGTTAGCTGCTGATTGTTACTCATGGCATAATATCTGCACTCAGTGTTGATTCTCCTAATAGCATGTAGCTACATTCATTAAGCTACAATACCAAAATGTCAGTGTTAATTTTATCCTATTATATGAACATATCTTTTATTACAATCGATTTGGTTCCAAACTGCTTCAAATTTCTGTAACCGACTTTTGTACGTTTTATAGCCTTTACTGTATACCAATGCACTAGTTTGTCTGTATAGAGACCAGAAGAAGGACACTCAAGCGCCCGAAACCGGTCGTCTAAAATAAATAATCACAACCAACTGGTTGCTGAATTTTATTAATTTATGAAACAGAAACTTACTTAAGATAAAATTTCGGTATATTCACGTTATACCACAAGTCATTAATCACATTTTGAAACTTCCCCTCCCCGTACTAAGTTTTCTTGAGTGTGTGTAAACCAAACGAGGAGTCCGTAGAAGATTTAGTAGTAGGCGCAAAGATATACTGGCCTAAACTTTCTATCCGGCATCTTCGAATATTAAGTCAATCACTCCTTAATTTGGACTTGTGAACCAGTGCATACCAATATTTCGTACCTGTTATTGGTAAAGCGATGTCGGTTTCCCCTCGTAGCGCTTTGAATTTTTTCAGAAAGTGCAAAGCAGGATAGCTAATAATATCCTGAGTTGTCCTCAAAATAAAATCCGGGATCCCAATTAGGATACTTTTATTGCTGACGATGCTATAATACAGAAATAACATTTACACTATGTTTGGTTGTGTGGCCATCTTCCGCAGCAGCTGTTAAAATTGATTATGAGAGGTAATCCGTCTTATGCTGACTGCAATGAAGAGATTTATTTTACACCAGACGTGTTTCGCTTTTTATTTTAAAAGCATCTTCTGTGGTCTGTAAATGATACAAAATGTTTGTACAGTTTGTTTTCGATACATAGATTAAAAACAGTTATTAAAAAACTTTGTGCACATTAGGCCTATGTGTTTTTAACTTGATATTTGGTCTACTCACGATGTTTACACTTTACCCTAACATTGATATGTAAGCAATAACTGCAAGACAGACTCAGATTACGTCCTGTCGCCTATAGACTTTAATCGCGCGCAACTATGATCTCGTATATACGTTGTAAAATTTATTTACGTGTTCGTATCTTTTCGTTAATATTAATTTATTCATTTGTTTATTACAGTAATTAGATTTAAGCGAAGTAAAGTTGTTTTTATGTATGGCGCTGTAGATTTAATCGACTTCGTTCCTGTTAGTAAATAAAGTTTGGTTAGTGCTGCATAAAGTATTTCAAAAAATAACTTCACAGTATGATTGCTGTCAATGTAAATTTACGCACACTCAACAGGAACGCTCTGTAGCAAATGATCGATGTTTCCTAAACCCACATTGGTTATTAAAAAAAGAAAACACATTAATAAAACTTTTCAACATAACAATATTATAACCCGTTTCATTATATACGATACTGAATAAGTAACCGAGCGATAACCTGTTACAAACGGTCTGAAAGACTAGCACTATAAGATACGATTTCATTATATTGTGATTGACAACACAATATAATTTTTAAGTTTACTAAATCCGTCCCAAACGCGACCCTTCTTCATCCATAAATTCAGAAAAGCTAGTTTCGCCCAAACCGATAATTCGGCTGATTTCTGGCCGAAACTATCATTTTCGTCGAAACTGGCTGAAAACGAAACCGCATATTCGGTCGGTCCTTATTTTATGTGGGAGGTATATGTCCCATTGCACTCGAGGATGAGTAAATTTATGGAACCAATGATCGTTTTTTCTTTCTCTCTCTCCATCTATCTAACTATCTCTCTTCTATTTTAGTAGGAATTAGGATTTGTAAGCCGGCCGCGGTGGCCGAGGGGACTGAGGCGCTTCAATCACGGTCTGCACGGCCACTACGGTCGGGGGTTCGAATCCCCCCTCGGGCATGGATATTTGTGCCGTCCTTAGTTGTAGGTAGTTCATAAGTAGTTTGTAAGCTTAGGGGCTGATGACTCCGTAGTTAAGTCCCTTAAGCTTAACAAACATTTGAACATTTTTTTAGGATTTGTAAAAATAAGAATGTTAGTACCATTATGATGGCAAACTTATTTATGTTATTCAAAACTTTACATTTTTCTGAAATTTTCCAACACATTGCTGAATACATGGTGGCACTTTGCAGTAGCTATATATGAAATTTGTAAGTGTCTCTTCCTTCCGTGTGCCGTATTGACTGCGTCGCCTCCCTGTGCTGCTTGTTGGTAAATGTTTTCCAACTGCATATAAGCGCACCTGATCAGGGGCGCGAGAAACTCCTGGTTCGTTTTGTTGTGATGAATGCCTTCCTCTTCTCTTTATAGTTCTCACGGTAATCTGAAAAAAAAACACCTGTCACATATTTTAGTCATCAGGTGCTATAGCTTCTGCCGTCTCTTCATTCGTATTCAGATAACATTTCATCATAGGGTTGCGAAAACAAGTAATCCAAGATTTCCGCTTCTATCTCGACAATTCTAGAAACAGGAGATTTCTTCCCTTAGTGTGTTTTGGCAAGTGTCACATTCAGTTTAACTCCTCAGTTTCCAACGAATCATCTGAATGCAGCGTCGTGGCTACCACTATTGTGCACTAACAATCATCCAACTACAATACATTTTTCTCGTTTCATATCAAATTAAGAGAAATCTAATAATATTATAAAATCGAATAACACTATAAATCGAAACATTTTGACACAAATATGAACAAAAGAAACACAATAAAAATTGTGTACACATGCTAGCCATAACGAAACCACGAATGTAGAAGTGATTTACCAATACATGTGTGTAGAAATTTGTATATGTCTAACAAACGAACTAAAGAAAACAATAAATACCTTTCAAACCTTATCTATTTCAAACAAGACAAAATGGCACATAAAAGAAGCAAAACACAAGACACACCATGAAAAACTGAAAGAAATAAGCGCTAACGCGTGCAGTAGACGCCAAACAGCCGGCCGCGGTGGCCGAGGGGACTGAGGCGCTCCAGTCACGGTCTGCACGGCCACTACGGTCGGGGGTTCGAATCCCCCCTCGGGCATGGATATTTGTGCCGTCCTTTGTCTTAGTTAGTTCATAAGTAGTTTGTAAGTTTAGGGACTGATAACCCCGTAGTTACGTCCCATAGACTATACAAACATTTGAACATTTAGACGCCATACAAGTCAGTTGGCTCCAGACTGCAGATGCGTTCAACACTAGATGGCAGCACGACACAGATGTGAGATTTTTATCTCTCTGTGAACACGGATACAAATTCGTATGTGACACACACATGTACCACTTGTCCCGAAAGGGTTAACAGGGACACCACTGAAAGTTTGCGATGTCAGATATCAGGCGCATGCTACGCGAACAGAATACCTGACGCTTAATCTGCCTGCATTTACATCTAAATATATACTTCGCAATCCACCCATAAGTGCTTGGCGGAGGGTATTCATCATCAATACTAGTTACCTGGTTTTTTGGTTCCACTCCCGTATTTTTACGAGGGGAAAACGAATGCTTGTATGCAGCTGTACCCGCTTTAATCTCTTTGATCTTATCTTTGTGGGCTTTATGCGAAATGTAGGTTGGTGGCTGTAGAATCGCTATGCAGTGCGCTTCAAATTCCGGCACTCTAAATTCCTTCAGTAGTGCTTCTGAGAAAAAGCGTCGCCTTTCCTCCAGCGACTCCCATTTCAGTACTCGAAGCATTCCAGATACTTAATTGACGCGACTCTGTCAAGCAGCACACTACTAATGCTGTATTAGAACATTACGGGATTGTTTCTCCTACTCATCTGTGTCACCTTACATTTATCTACATTTAGCGCTAGTTGTCTTTCCTCACACGACCTAGAAATTTGGTCCACGGCAGCCTGCATCCTACTACGTGGTGCATTCAAGTTCTAAGGCCTCCGATTTTTTTCCTAATTAAATACTCACGCGAAATCGATGAAACTGGCGTTACTTCTCGACGTAATTGCCCTGCAGACGTACACATTTTTCACAACGCTGACACCATGATTGAATGGCAGCGGCGAGGGCTTCTTTAGGAGTCTGTTTTGACCACTGGAAAATCGCTGAGGCAATAGCAGCACGGCTGGTGAATGTGCGGCCACGGAGAGTGTCATTCATTGATGCAAAAAGCCAAAAGTCACTAGGAGCCAGGTCAGGTGAGTAGGGAGCATGAGGAATCACTTCAAAGTTATCGTGAAGAAACTGTTGCGTAACGTTAGCTCGATGTGCGAGTGCGTTGTCTTGGGGAAACAGCATACGCGCAGTCCTTCCCGGACGTTTTTGTTGCAGTGCAGGAAGGAATTTGTTCTTCAAAACATTTTCGTAGGATGCACCTGTTACCGTAGTGCCCTTTCGAACGCAATGGGGAAGGATTACGCCCTCGTTGTCCCAGAACATGGACACCATCATTTTTTCAGCACTGGTGATTACCCGAAATTTTTTTGGTGGCGGTCAATCTGTGTGCTTCCATTGAGCTGACTGGCGCTTTGTTTCTGAATTGAAAAATCGCATCCACGTCTCATCCATTATCACACCCGATGAAAAGAAAGTCCCATTCATGCTGTCGTTGTGCGTCAACATTGCTTGGCAACAATGCCACACGGACAGCCTTGTGCTCGGTCGTCAGCATTCGTGGCACCCACCTGGATGACACTTTTCGCATTTTCAGCTTGTCATGTAGGATTGTGTGCACAGAACCCACAGAAATGCCAACTCTGGAGGCGATCTGTTCAACATTCGGCGATCCCCCAAAACAATTCTCTCCACTTTCTCGATCAAGTCGTCAGACCGGCTTGTGCGAGCCCGATGTTGTTTCGGTTTGTTGTCACATGATGTTCTGCCTTCATTAAACTGTCGCACCCACGAACGCACTTTCGACACATCCATAACTCCATCACCACATGTCTCCTTCAACTGTCGATGAATTTCAATTGGTGTCACACCACGCAAATTCAGAAAACGAATGACTGTACGCTGTTCAAGTAAGGAAAACGTCGCCATTTTAATTATCTAATACAGTTCTCATTCTCTCCGCTGGCGGTAAAATTCCATCTGCCGTACGGTGCTGCAATCTCTGGGACGTATTGACAATTAACGCGGCCTCATTTTAAAACAATGCGCATGTTTCTATCTCTTTCCAGTGCGGAGAAAAAAAATCGGAGGCCTTAGAACTTGAATGCACCTCGTACAATGACAACTCCCTCTTGTACACCACAGCATCATCAGCAAAACAGCCGCAGATTGCAACTCACTCTGTCCGTCAGATAATTTATATTGATAGAAAATAATAGCGTACCTATCACCGTTTACAGTACACCATTATACAGGGTGGGGAATTTTGTTTTTCGAGTTGTTTGGAAAAATACAAATCGGATTTTAAAAAAGCTACAATAAAAGTTCTTTACCTCCAAGAGGAACACAAATTAACATAAAGCTCGACCCCGCACCAACTTCGGGGGCCGGAGGAAGGGTGACTTTTAAATCTTAGGTTAGATAAGAACACCTATTTTATTTATTTTATTTTTTTGCTTTGGATTCTCCATAAAAATATGTAACTTTTGTGTGCAACATTTTTTCGTTTCATGGCAAATGGCGACGTAATCGGCAGAAATAAGAAAGAAATAGAAAAATCAAAAAACATTTTTTTTATATTTTCGATAATGCTATCGTGTGACACCTCCCACAACCCAATGAATCACTTAGCTTGGTCATGCTTTCGGTCTGTGGTCATACCGTTCATTGTTCTTGAATAATTTGGACTGTACACATCTCTATGTAATTGTACCATGATAAACACCTCGTCAAAGGTATGTTAATTTGTTCCCTGGTAGGAATGTTACTTCTGCAACGTATTTTCGCAGTATTGTCCAACAGTTTGTTGAAGCTGTAAGTGCTAAACCTAGAGAAAGAGTCCGATGTTTATTTGTTCGAGATATTACCGCCATTCAACCATTTTCAATTCTTTCTCTCTCTCTCTCTCTCTCTCTCTCTCTCTCTCTCTCTCTCTCTCTCTCTCTCTCTCTCTCTCTCTTTTTTTAATTTCTGTCGATTACAACACCATATATCACGAAAGGGAAAAAATATTTCACACAAAAGTTACATTTTTTCGGCGGAGAATCCAAATCTCCATTTTTATTTATTTATTCTTTTTTTTAATAGAGGTTTTTATTTAAGATTTCAAAGTCACCTCCCTGCTGCTCCAGCGGATTGTGCGGTGGGTTTGAGCTTTCTGTAACTGGATGTCCCTCTTCGAGGCGAACAACTTTTATTGCAAATTCTTTTCAGTCTTATTTCTATTTTTCCATATATTTCGAAAACAGTTTTAAGTGTCTGTATAAATAAGCGGACACGAAAATTGAAGTATCGATTTTTAATATTAAACTTTATACAAGTAGACCAATTAAACTTACTTAATTCGAAAGGTGTTTTGCCATAGATGTGCATCAAAACTCGTGGTGGTACGTAGCAAATAAGAGTGGTCAAAGGAAGTACAAGTTGTAATATCTAAAGGGGGTATCAGACGACCATACGCCGCAAGAGGTACAGGCAGATTTGCCAATTTGGGGATATGTCGCAAAATCTGGGGGATTGAAAGATCCTCTTAGCGAAAAAAAAATTTGGGATTGAGGGTCATTGTGAGGTTTTATTTTTTTGCCGGGGGGGGGGGGGAATTTAGGGGTTTTGTACCGCATTTATTAAGTCAGTTAAGAGACTTTTCAGTGAAAACTATGTGTGCCTAATTACAACAAACTGTTAAAACCATGTGGTGACTGGTTCTCTATCTACTTCTAGTTAACATTTCAAGCGATTTTTCTGCGGCGGAAGTACAATGCATAATTTATCATTCATTATGTCACTAATTTGCAATATGTAACTCGTACACAACTGTCATTCGCAACGCCGATTTCTTTAAGATACGTAAAATTAAAAGCCATTTCTAATTGGATGCCTGAACGCCACTCCTGATTGGCTGCATTCGACTCCCGTCATTCGTAGCGCCACTACTAACATAAAACGTCGAGCAGCTGCTCTGTTTATGTGAACTAAAATTTAAACATAAAAATCTATTGTGTTAACAATATAAGTAAACAAAATTATTACGTTGATGACCAATCATGAATGTATGTTTTCATGTTTGCATCTCTCAACAGTCCACGGCACATATGTTTGTTTCTTCGAAGGTTTGACATTTCTTCCACCAAAGGCGTTAGAAAAGACCTGTAGGTTCATTCCCCCCCCCCTCCCCCACCTCTTTAATGTGATTTCATCCTGTACTCTCAGCCAATAGGATTATAACATTCTGCTCAAGCTAGTTACATGTTCTTAATCGTGTTGCCAACTTATGATCCATATTTCAGAGAATATCGTCAATAACTAGTTAACCCTTTCATTCCTACTGTTGTTCCTGGACAACAACGTATTAAAAGTTGATTCATACGTATTTTGTGTCTCATGGTTGTTGATGAACAACATGTTCCTAGTACGATATTTTGCTGCTTGGTACGGCGTGTAGCGACTTCTGAAGCATTAAGTCTTGGAGGTTGTGTTACGTTGCCGTCTGAATGTGGCTATGAGTGTGGTTCGTGTTATTTTATTTCAGCAGTGAATTGTCTTGTCTTTGATGTTGTGGCGAAGATTAAGCTAGCATATTCATATAGCAGTATTATCTAATGAATAAAATAGCACCCCAAGTAATAAAATACCTCGACACGACCGTCTGTGTTGCGCATGAAATACATGACATAAAAAAAATAGTTCGATCAAAAATTTTAAAACACACATTTTTTTCTTTTCTATCGGACCAAACTGCGTGGTCATCAGTCCGTAGATTACAAACTACTTAAACCTAGATAAACTAACTTAAGTACAACACACACACCCATGCCTCAGGGAGGACTCAATCCTCCACGGCGAGCAACCGCGCACTCCGCAGAGAGGTGCTTTAGACCGCTCGGCTACTCCACCGCAGCACACATTTTTATGTTTAGTGCACTGTATTAATAAAGAAAACGCTGAATTTTAATTCTTCCGAAGCTGAATTCATAATGTGGGAATGAAAGAGTTAATCGCCGGCCGCAGTGGCAGGGCGGCCTGCGGCGTGCCAGTCACGGTCTGCACGGCCGCTGCGGTCGGGGGTTCGAATCCCCCCTCGGGCATGGGTGTTTGCGCCGTCTTTAGTATAAGCTAGTTCATAAGTAGTTTGTAAGTTTAGGCACTGATGACCCCGTAGTTAAGTCCCATAAGCTTTACAAACATTTGAACATATTTTTTGAATGAGTTAATCATGGCATATTAGTGTATAAAAATGTTACGTGGGACTAATGAAATCGTCAGGGTATATACCACAACAGATTTCTTATCATAATGTTATATTGAGAAGGGGTGTAATACGTAACTTTTGCCCAATTAAAATAGTTTAATAATTTCGTTGAAAGAACATGATTGTAAAAATGTTATTCAATTACGAAAAATATTTGATAATATCTCAGGTATTTTTACTTCAAAATGGAATCTTTTTAATAGCATTTAGCGACTTTTGGCAGGAACGAGTTGGCCTGCAAAATTTATCTTCGTTTAGCTTTTATGTATTGTACATGGTCTCCTTCAACATAGTCAGTCCCCTTCACAATTATCACACCGCTCCCAACCCCCTTTCCACTTCCGGAATCAGTCTTGGCGCCTCTCTTCCTGGATCACGTGAAGCGGTGTCTATATATCTTGTCTGTCGCTGCAAATCTCCCTTCTTTCAACGGGTTTTCAACTCTGGAAATAAAATTAATTCCGCAGGGGCCAATTCGTTGCCTTTTGTGCGATCTATCACCTTTTCATAGAATGCGAGGTGATATTCTTCAAGTCATGATCCACAGTACGAACTTTGCGGCAACAGGATTCATTCCTAGATGCGATGTTTAGTATTTCAAAAATGTTTGTATAGCTTATGGGACTTAACTACGGGGGTCATCAGTCCCTAAACTTACAAACTACTTACGAACAAGCTAATACCAAGGACGGAACAAACATCCATGCCCGAGGGGGGATTCGAACCCCCGACCGTAGTGGCCGTGCAGACCGTGACTGACGCGCCGATGACCGCTGGGCCACCGCGGCCGGAGTTTAGTATTTCACGACATGATCCAACTGAAATGTTACATTCTTCCGCAATGTCTCGGTTAGTCTTCAATTAGCGCGCACAATTTCGTTAACGTTCCTGAAATGAGCGTCTTCGGTAGACGTCGAGGGCGTCCTGGAAGAGGCTCATTTTTAACTTTCGTCCAGCCATGTCTAAACCGCGTGAACCATTCTCATGGCGAAGCACGGCTTAAGCATTCATCACTATGGGCTTCTAGCATCATTTGGCGTGTGTCTGTAAAGATTTTCTTGAGTTCACGCAAAATGTAATGCAGACGCGTTGCTACTTTAACTCATCGCCAAATTCCCAAACTGTTCCACACAACGTTCTACTCAATACAGCCCTGAAAAATAACGAACACACATACAATAATGAAACTCCCAGCAATTAAACATTCACCATAAACGTGTGCATCGATTGAAACCGCATTTCGCTCGAACACTCCATTACGAATGTTCCGGAATTTTTTGCAACCTCGTACGTCATGTCTGTCCGAATAATTATGCGGGTCACTGTACGTCACACGTTAACGTAGCCAGAGTGTCCGCTACGTACCTAATATTTAACACTACAATGGTCGTACAGGATCTCACAGATACATCTTCCCGGAGCACGTCAGCAGAACTAACTTTCTATTGTTAATTTCCATAAAATAAAAATTCATTTCCTACAAGTGTAATCAACGAGCTTAAATTTCATAGAGTGCCGGCCGCGGTGGCCGAGGGGACTGAGGCGCTTCAGTCACGGTCTGCACGGCCACTACGGTCGGGGGTTTGTATCCCCCCTCGGGCGTGGATATTTGTGCCGTCCTTAGTTGTAGCTAGTTCATAAGTAGTTTGTAAGTTTAGGGACTGATGACCCCGTAGTTAAGTCCCTTAAGCTCTACAAACATTTTAACATTTTTTCATAGAGTGGGTAACACACGAGTTAACAGTGCTCTTTGCGGCAACCAGTGTAAACTCGGCTGCCATTTTTTCGTTGGTCAGTAAACTTGAGGAGTCTGTCTATCGATTGTTGTTGTTGAGCTTGAAGTGCTGTATTTACTGTAGATCGTATTTAGTGTGTACAATTTTTGCTGCTGAAATATGCGTAAAGTGTGTTCAACATTTAAATGAACAAATCGAAGTGACAAAACGAGAAGTACTTCGTGCAAGAACAACAGATGTTTTGTCTTGTTTGATCTCAGTCTGTCTATACTCAAACAAAATTCCTGACTAATGGCACTTAGCTGTCCCACGACTCGAGCGTCAGATGATCTACCCCGGAATTACCTTGAGGTAAACACCATTAAAAATTCTCAGCTTTCTACCTAGTGTTGGGGTGTTTCTAAGGTTTTTTTCTTTTTTTTTCCTTCCTTCTGTTGACACTATGGTTCATGAAACCACGCCTTTGAATGTCTACACCTTCTTTAAAAATACTTTCATTTGTTGTAGACGATACTTGATCGATCATGGTTGACAAGCAACCAGTGAAAAGTGTGAAAGCAGTAGTTACAGGCAGAATTTTTTCACTTGTGTATGTCTGTGTTCTTTACAACAAATATGTACTTATTTCAGTGTGTCAACAACGAAATTTTTAATGATTCGTTATTTCGGCGTGGAATTCTTTTGTAGTAGCTGACCGAGGCAAATTTTAATTGGAGCATTCCTTTACCACTTTCGTCTTTGTACTCAAATTTCGTGTACCAAAAGTTACTTGTTTCGGTATGGCAATAAGGGAAATTATTAACGACAACTTATTTGGACGTAGAATTCTTTTATGCCAGCTGACCCAAACGCATTTGTAGATACAGTATTTTGTTGTCACTTTCGTCTTCGAAGTCAGATTTCGTCCACCAAAGTTCACAACCCCACCCTTTGACAGCAATTACACCAGTTTGTAGACTTAACGTTTATTAAACACCAGATAAATGTATACTAGACTTTATGAAAGCAGTTGTTACACCACATTAACAACAGATATAAATTCATGATCATGATTGTTCGTCATAACAATTACTGCTCGCTATAAGTTATACTTCGAATTTGTGCTGTATTACTGACAGGTTCGTGAAATTTCATTACCGCATTACTACCAGGCTCGTTAATTCTTAAGCCCTTTATAACGGGAAGTTAGAGAATACGAGATTACCTATTATGCACCAGTCACGCCGTCCGCGTACAGTGTAGACGCGTCCACTTGCACAAGATGCACGCATACGATCGCTAGTAGAATGAATAGGATGGATCCTACTCTCACGTGTATGGAAGTGCTTCGCGCATGAGCAGACGACCGAATGGGGAATCCAGCTGACAAACGAAGCCAAGTCGGGAATTTGTTTGAGAATGTGTACTTGTCTCCTGCTCAGAGCAACGTAGTTTTTCGACTCAGTCGTAAGTATTTTAGGAGGTTATACTATAGAGATATTGCATTAAAAATTTAATATAACCTATGTACAATTTTTATTGAATAGAGAGATATAGCTGTTAATATTAAATCCAAACAAACGTAGAGCAAATGTAAATGATGCATATCCGTATTCAATAGTCAATTTTTATTTAAAACCGTGGAACTCTAAATACGAAACATTCTCTAGTAAGTGTGGCATACTAGCTGTCAGCCGATGCCCCAAATAACATGGTGGACGCCAGCTCAATTTGCCTCAAACATGGCGGACGTATCGCCACTCTGGGATTTCAGCTCATTGATGGTAATACTTGCATGTTGTTCCCCTCGTTTTGTTTCCTTATTCACAGCAACATCTGAGAGTAATTGATGTTAATGATGCAATGTTGCCCTTGTATCTTACAGATATAACGCGACAACGAATGTTCCTCCTCGTGAGGCCACAATTGCAGTGTTAATTTATTGCATACGACGAGAAATTAATTGATGAAACGAGTGTTGATGAAACAGCACAAGTTGAGCGGTTAGGTTTGTTTACGTACATAAGTTTATTTCTGGTCTCAAGCAGACATGAAACAGCTGGATATGGAGAAGGCTATGTACACTTACGTGAAAATGTACTTAATTCGTTAGATAATAAATTGCAAGCAGCAGGTATTTTCTGTGATTTGTCAAAGGCATTTGATTGTTTGAACCATAACATTCTTTTAAATAAATTAGAATTCTATGGGGTCACGGGAAATGCTGCAAAATGGTTCAAGTCGTACCTCACTAACAGGAAACAAAGGGTGTCAGTGCAAGTGACTAGTGAATTAAGCCAACAGTCATCATCGGATTGGGAAGAAATTACATGTAGTGTCCCACAAGGATCCATCTTAGGGCCATTGCTTTTTCTTGTGTACATTAATGATCTCTCATCAGTTACAGTACCAGAAACAGAGTTCGTTTTGTTTGCAGGTGATACAAGTATTGCAATAAAAAGTACGTCAAGCATAGTTATAGAAAGGTCTGCTAATGATATTTTCATGAACATTAATAAAAGGTTTAAAGTCAACTCATTGTCATTAAACTTTGAAAAGACTCACTACATGCAATTCAGAACATGTAAGAGATACAATAGAATAAGGGTGAAGAAGAGCAGATAGAAGAGGTTGACAGTAATAAATTACTGGGATTACAGCGTGATAATAAATTTAGTTGGGAGGAGCACACCACAGAACTGCAGAAACGACTCAGCAAATCTGTATTTTCAATAAGAGTGTTATCACACATAGGAGACATAAAAATAACAAAGCTTGCATATTTTGCTTACTTTCATTCCATGATGTCATATGGTATAATATTTTGGGGTAACTCTTCAAGTCAGTCAAAAGTCTTCAGAGTCCAAAAGCGTGTAATACGTATTATTTGTGGAGTAAATTCACGGACGTCCTGTAGAAGCCTCTTCAAAGAACTGGGTGTATTAACTACTGCCTCTCAGTTTATTTATTCATTACTGAAATTTGTCATAAATAATATATCCCTTTTTCCAACAAACAGCTCAATTCATACATGCAATACTAGGAATACAAATGATCTACACAAGGACTTAAAAGCACTTACTTTAGTTCAAAAAGGGGTCCACTACTCAGGAACACACACATTTTCAATAATTTACCATCAAGTATAAATAATTTAGCTACAAATAAAGATCAGTGTAAGAGGAACCTAAAAGACTTTCTAGTGGCCAACCCCTTCTACTCCATTAGTGAATTTCTAAATTGTACCAATAAAAAAATCTTAAAAATTTATGTATCTGTATTTATATTATTAGCATTATCTATTATTCTTCTATTATTCAGCTTGTAAATTTTGTTTCTTGACATGTTCCACATCCACGAGGATCTCCTCAACATGGATCTACGGAACGAAAAACTAATCTAATCTAATCTAATGATCTGGAGAAAGCTAAGGAAAGATAAGAAGCTGTGTGGGAGTGTCTCCGGCGTGGGGTCGGGCGATGCGTCCGGACGATCGTCCTCGCCGGCTATGTGTTGGATGGGTCGGTGGGACTTTCGTCCGTTTGCATCGCCTAAGTGGTTCACCGAGTCTCTTCTGTCCACACTCGCCACTCTGTACCTCAACCTCGTTAAGCAAACGATGCAGCACACTTCCTTGCCATGGAGGCACAATAACTACACCTCAGATACGACGCTAAATACAGACCGACGACGCATTGTTCTTCGATGACGTAAGTATTAGCAGTCATGCACTTTCTGCATCTACATTTGCATGGTCTGTAGTAACACTACCTAAGTGCCTTCTCGCGGAACCCGATTGTAGTGTTATTTAGTTATATCATAATACAGACAATAATAAATCACATCACCTGATACTCTTTTCCACGCCGTCAGCTCGCCTGCAATCATCTTGTAATCATTATACATAAATGGTTCCATGTTTTATGAATGTCGCAGAAACTACAAAATGCGATTACATTGTGACGATGCAAGGGAGCCAACACGGAAATGTTTTACCCTTAATCGTGTATATGATATATATTCCTCACATAATACATAACTGTTAATTATCTAACATCTCAATGATATATACATGACAAATTTGATGTTTCCTTTTTAGCCTCAAAATTAGCTAAGCATATTATTTATGTAACTTTTTCTTAAACTTGCCTCAAAATCTGCATTTAAAGATCTCTTTTTGTGTTTATAACATCAAAGCATATTCACGTATTTTGACAGTTCACAGCTGAGAATGCCATGTTGTTTACTTGACATATGGGCAAAGATCTTCAAGGAAAGATATGCCAGTTAAAAATATAAATGATCTAAATTCATATTCTATGTAAATGAACTGAATTGTTATTCAATGTCAAAAATGTACTTACATTATATTAACCTTGTAAATTAATTGAAATTGTTTTATCTTTGTGATAAACTTAGTATTCATCATAAAAGAAAATGTATAGTAATATTATTTGTTGCTAACATAAAATGCTAAAACTTTAACAATATAATGAATCAGAATACTATTGTAATTCGTTATTGTATTAAACAATTCATTTTTATTTAAATTAATAATGGATATAATCATATGTTCACATGTTCTAAATGATCACGTGATATAGACTGTCATTTGTCACTGTATATATAAGCTAGTGCACAGGCAGTGCAAGTACGTCTGTTGAGTTCTGTTTAGTGCTGTTCAGTTCTGGTTCTAAACTGTTACTAGCATGGAAGTTTCAAGTTGTTACGAGTTGGTAGAATTCTGTTTTATAAGTTGCACTACACAGTTGTAAACTGGCCTTGATTGAGATTTGTAACAAGAACATTAATTTTTGGTTGTGAAACTTGAACGTAATAAAATTGAAAGTACAATATTCTTGGACTATTTTGGAACCGGAAACGCTATTTCAAAGTCAATTTCACAAGGAACATTAAAACAGCAAGAATTCAGGACAACATGGCTTTGCAAAAGATAAGTTCCCATAAACACAAATTCTCCTATGCTTTGAAAAAATGTTTTAGTTGGACAGTAGAAAGTGTTGCATTTCAACATGATATATTAATTTTTATTGCATCGGTAACTGTTCACAATGACACATTATGTTTAAATATACAAATCAAGACTGACTACATGACTCAACTACAGTACTTGACTGATGACTACTGAGTCATCACATACTTTAATGCACGCGTATAATATATAAACAATGCAGGTTGTACCTTGTTGTACACTTGCCCAAACAAATAGTTTCCCTAAGGCTAAATCCATTACACAATACACTTCAAATATTTCGTAGTGTAGGTACAAATATGAGTGCCCGTAAAGAGTTGTGAAAACTGTCCCTAAGAAAACTTGTTTACACATTCGGATCACGGAAGAATTTCCTAAAAACAATTGTCTGATGTACGCCTATGGAGTAAATTTGCACATGAGGAATAATATCCTGAAAATTCAATCAAAATCAATTTTCGTCTCCTCCCCTCGATTTGTGAATATGTTTAGGTATGCGTGGCTCAAGAGCGGGTACATCACAGAAAATCTTTATAAATGTGAACTTCCTATTAATTTCAATTATTAAACAGTACTATGTAGGACGCTATTAAAAATATATAGGCCACGGGGGATAATACGGCTGTAGGTTTTTTTCCGCGTTTCAAATCATCAGAATCTGCAAGATTATAAACATCTGTTAGCACAGTGTTGTAAAAAAAGAAAATTACTTGAAATTGACAGAATACATAATAAATATGAACAGTTAATTATATACCCAGGGGTTAAATTTCATACCGAATGCATGGCATCATGGCCTTCCTGAACATACCAAAACAAAAAACAAAATAGCGGACAGCATCCATTCTGACAAACATAAACAGCGTCCCAGCGTGTGGGCGTTGACCATGTCCCTCTTCCATTCGGCATCCGTTGGTGGATGACATGGCGGCTGGTCGGTACCCGTCGGGCCCTAGAGGGGTGTGTGGGATGGAGTTCAGTTTACCTTTAGCAGACAGCATCGTCCAGGTTAACGAAAATCGCCGCCATTGGCTCTAGTATACATGATAAAGAATGTGAAAGTAGAAATCATATAAAAACAATAAAAAATAACTTAATTTTATCCATTGTTGTCAGTGTTTCTTCAATGTCTGTTTTAATTTTTGAGAAATAAAATGAACTTACCTTCAGTCACTAAAATCGTGATTTATTGATGAAGATGCATTTCGAACCCTTTTGGTCCTTCCTATTGTTTTTCTTTGTAGTAATATGTAAAATATTTTAGTAATTATGTACACATATTTGCAGGTTATTTGTAACTTCATTCCAATATTTTGTATTAGAGTCACTTCACATATGTTTAAATGTACTGTTCAACCTTTTTTGTCCTGTAAATATCTAATATTCTTAACATTTGTATATTCAGATATTTCGTTTTGTTTACAATGTTTTGTTGTTGACATGCCAAAGAGGAACTATCAGACATGCCAAATATAAATTTTATGTGCAGAATACACATTAACCTCTTTGATGAGGTAGATGTTTCATATCTTTGAGCAAAGAGTTGTAAACCTTCTGCATGTAACCAAGAGATCTGTTCTAGCAGAAGCAGTAGGAAGTTGATGTTGGCTTATGCTTTTGAACTATTATATTTTTTCCATTGTAATTGTGCTATATTTATATGTCTATTTTCTGGTAGTATCTATGCAGTTAAGTTGTCAAGTTTAAATTGGAAATAAACCGTGTGTTTCTTTTGGAAGCTTCGCATGGATTTATATGTAAAAGTTCCTGTTGTGTCACGAAGAGCCTGGGAGAGATCATCTTTATTTGAAGATGTGACAGTTTTTGTTATTCAAAGTGTGTCGCCCACCATAGAAACTTCCAAGAAGTATGAGGCGGTACGCTTTCAAGGAGATACGCGCATTGTTTGACCTGTAACTGGTATCTGAACGAGTCGGGTCAGGGACTGATCATCCTCTCTAATGAATATGATGATGATGATGATGATGATGATGGTAATAATAGTAAAGAGAAAAGAAAAAGAAATTTTAATAACCAGGAAAAAACACATTGATCGTAATATTTTTGTTTTGATTAAAGAGTAAACCGATTTCAGTTAGTTAACGAACATCCACAGTGCTAGAACGCTAATATCACCGTTGGTCTTAACTAAACATTGCAGCTGACAATTACAATAAATTGTGCCAGCCACACTAAGTAATAATACATAATGTTACACTTTAGAACTAGTTTTCGGGCAGCCTCACTCAGCAGACAATTCATGCCTGCAGTCATAGCGTCATTGGGCAGCTGCAACAGAATGTATGTGCTTTAGCTTCAAACTATGGACAACAGTATTAGTACTCGCCCCCCACCCAATTATGGCCAAAATACATTATAAATCCATTTGTAAACTGATTAGAGGGCCTGAAGATGAGACAATAAGATGTGGAAACTGCTAGCAATAAAATTTCAGAACTTAAACGGCTAAACGTACTCCATTCTTTTAATTTATGATGGCAGTAACACATGAAATGACTGATGTGAGAGTCTCACAAAACTGAACTGAAGTGAAGTGTAAAAGTGTTTATTATTACGTAATGAGGATAGCACAGTTTACGGCAGTCGTCAAGGTTCATTCAAGACCAACAGCGATATTGGCGTTCTACCACTGAGGATAGTCACAAAATGACTGAAATCGATTAGCTGTTTCATAAAATCAAAAAACATAACTAATACTGCTTTTTTCCCTGGTTATTAAAATTATTTTTCGGTTGTTGTGCACAACATTCCATGAAATGGAATTCAAGCCCAATAAAAAACTATCGCAAACTGAAAGGGGAATATCAAATGAGGCTGAGGTGGAATCATTGTATTGGAGAGGGTGACATATTTGAGTACTCCGTGCAGCTGTGTTCGCCGACGATCCAGTCCAGCGCAGCAAATAAGTACAGCAGCGCAGCAGGACATGGGTTAGAATCCCGTCCTGGTACAACTTTCTCAAACGATTTCTGAAAAACTGGGTTAAACTATACCACTGAAAGTGCAACAAAAGAACTCTTTTAATGCACACGTCACATCAATAAGAAAGGAATCAGGAGTAACCGACTGAACTACAAGCCTATACCACTGACGCCAATCTGCACTAACATTGTGGAACATGTGTTGTATTCTAAGACTGCGAATCACCTTGAAGGAAACGATTTGTTAGTACACAACCAAAGGTTCGGAAAATATCGATCTATTGCAACACTACTAGCTCATTATTTTCATGCTATTGACGGGGGCTTAAAAATGGATTCTATACTTCTAAATTTCCAGAAGGCTTTTAACACCGTTCCTCACAAGCGACTATTAATCTATTTGGGAGTCTATGGAGCATAGTCTCAACTGCACCATTTGATCGGTGATTTCCTATCAGAAAGCAATAGGTGCAAAATTGGTCTTGCAAGGAAGTGACATAGCTACTATACACGTGTGTGTGTGTGTGTGTGTGTGTGTGTGTGTGTATGTGCGGTGATATTCCGGAAAAATTCCCACAGCAAGCGCCAAATGTTCCACACCTCCTACTACGATAATGAATCTGTTTCAGCCGAACATGCTACAAATTCCTTTACCGCCAGTAAACAACTGCTGTGAGGTTAAGAGAAGAACGACACATATGACAGGAGATGATGTTGCCATTGTGATAATCAGTCCTGAGACTACAGCTCTCCAAGCTACACTCTCCTATGCAAACATCTTCATCTCTGAATAAGAAAGCCAACCTACATCCTTTTGAACCTGCTTACTATTCGTCTCTCGATCTCCCTCTGCGATTTTTACCCCAGACACTTAGTTCTGATGCTATACTGACGATTCCTTTATGTCTCATTGGTTCAACTCGCCTGATCTTCAGACTTCATCCGTAGCACCACATTTCAAACGCTTATATAATCTTTCTGTATGAACTTCTTATCGTCCACCAAAGTGGACAACACACACACACACACACACACACACTCTATTCTTGCTAGGTGAATAGTAGTGACTTTATTATTATTCAAGATCGGATTTTCTGAAGGCTTTTACAGTTGATGCGTCTTTAATTTATAGTTATAAGATATTTTAGCAAATGTAAGGTTAAAATGTTTTACTATATTTTTGAGTAATAACACTTTATTCTACCGATACTCAGCTTTTCAACATCTCGATGTATGGTGGTTCTGCTCGCTGCAACATTATTCTCCTGGGGCGTCGTCGTAGAAATAAATACTTGTAGATACAATTTTTCACTTCGTGTTTAATTTGAAATCAAACTGTTTCTCCACTAAACATTTTAACAACAAAACATTTACAAAGCATCAGAACGGTAGTACTTCCATTTCAAAACAAAGACTGACATAGCTTCCAGAGCACTTGACAAACGACTGAAACTGGAACTCCCCCACGCAAGGCGGTGAGGCAAATATATAACATCGACAATAATGACGTTACATTATCCATTGTTCATAACAACTGAATATACTAATTTACAATTAACAAACACACAATGAAAACATTTCATGTACACAAAAATAATCACAATATAAAATGAAAACTATACACACAATAGTTTTAGATCGCACCTATCTTTTTAAGTTTTAATCACGCTACTTTTTCTTTGACAACAAACCAAAATGTTAAATGTCAATTAATTAGTTAACGAGTACATCAAACATGTTCCTAACATATATTGAACTATCAAATCTCATGGCCATTCACAAAATATACTCAAAATCTCACGTCAGTCAATATATACAAAGAATTCAATGTTGATAATTAATGTAATAGTCGAAATAACACAATTAGCAGGTCAGCACAACTTGTTTATGAGCCTAACATATATATACAATGCTATTTATTTTCATTTATTTATGTTTTACATAAGTTTGTAAGTTTGTACCCTTCGTCTATTTATTAAAATAATGTACAATGACAAAAGTATTGTTTATAGAACTGTCTGGAAACGTCTTATACAAATCTCTTAGATTTAATTAATTATCGCTTGCTTTAATCACAGTATCACTGAGACACTGTCCTACACTGATTCCTAGGCTGGCTATTTCGTTTTTAACTAACTTCACACGCAACTTTTATCACTATTGAACCACACGATTCCGGATCCGACGCAGACGGTATCGTAGGATGACATTGAGATGAGAGGACCAGGCAGACAGTATCGTACGATAACATTCAGATGAGAGGGCCAGCAGTATCGTCACAAGGTGTTTTTGGTAAAATGTCAATGCGCCAAAAAGAAATATGAAAGACGGTTGTTGCCTTCATGGAGAATTTGCCCATGCGCAAGGCGAGATGCCCTATATCCCCATTGTCTTTGCTTCGGGACCATTCGTGTGTAAACTCTAGAGCTCGAGTAGGCAGGAGCTGCCGTCTGTACCAGCTCCAACGCCAATGTTAAAAGCGGCGTTTCCCCACGCCCCTCCCTGACGCGTGAGCGATCATTTGCTGCCTCCAGGGGGTTCAGAAGAGAATTTGCACCTCAGCCGCGCATGCGCATTGCAACACTGTGGCCACTGCCGCCTATATTACGCGGTCGCGCTACGACTCATATACGCGCTGCATCAGCGACGTAAAACGTTTCTCGTGTGATATAATACTTTTTATGTTCATATAAAATGATCTGATAGAAGAACGAAAAGGAGAATGATAGCTTTTGTTTTATTTATTTACTTTTTTCTGGGGTTCACTGAACTATTGAACACATAGGACGCGCTGCCACTGATCTTCGCTACGATAATGCAGTCACTATGCTGTTCATAGTAACTTAAACATATTACATGATGTATCAAATGTTGAGAATTATCTTTCAGTGTGATTTGTTCTGTTTATTATTTTATAATTTCTTTTGATTATATTTGATTTATAAGAAGTTTAATTTAATTTGTTAAATATAATTAGTGCAATTGTATTTACTTTCCTTAAAGAGACCTTTACTGACTTTCAGTCATCTGATGTTTCGAGGTGTACTAATTTTTAGTTATTTTAGATTGATAGTCTGTTATATTTTATCTAAACTTATATAATCATGTAATAAATTGTGATTCTTCAGTTTCTCCTGGCGTATTTGGTAATCAAAATATCCACGGGTGTACTGCCGGTCTATAGTGTCCAACGGGCACAATATTTCGGCGATCATACATGTCGCATCATCAAGATTCCGTGTCAGTGAGGAAAGTCATATATTGGACAGACGATGCGTACCGTCGAGGATCGATGCGTTGAACACCAGAGGCACACACGATTGATGTATCCGAGCAAGTCGGCGGTCGCTGAACATTGTTTGTCGGAGAATCATGCGATGGAGTATGAACGCACTAGGATTCTGGTACAGACGTCGAGATACTGGAATTGCGTCGTTAGAGAGGCCATTGAAATTCGCACAAGTGACGACCTCATAAACGGTGACTGTGGCTATAACCAGCGATTGGGTTAATTAAGAGTAAATCTAGCAAACGTAACGAAGTGACGATCACGGCGGACAGAGCCCTCACACCGACGTCATCTCAGACGCCGCCGCAATCGGTTCCACTGCGCGGCCGCGGCGCGGGGCGCGGACCGCGGAGGGGTTCCCTTTGAGCAGCCGTAGCGTGCGGATCTCCGTGCCGGCGCGTTTCCAGGAGCGCAGTGCGTCAGTTCAGCTGATGATGGCGACATGTATGATCGCCGAAATATTGTGCCCGTTGGACACTATAGACCGGCAGTACACCCGTGGATATTTTGATTATCAAATACGCCGGGAGAAACTGAAAAATCACATCATACACCTTTACGGGTAGGAGATGTATCGCAGCATGAAGAAATTTGAAAAGTTGCGCCACCGTAGATGTCGTTTGCTAAGTACTCTTGCTTTTCTAAAGAGATGTCGTTCCGAGAATGTTGTTCCAAATTTTGCTAAGGTTACACATCACATCGATTCTGCAGCAGCCAAAAGAATTACGAAACGGGCCAGCCTTGCATTGCTTCGTTAGAGAGTGCATTTCGCCCGCCGTAGCCTTGAGTTCATCTCACGGAACTATTCAAACTGCATTTGCAACTGGCTAGTCATTTCACGTCTTTTTCTTGGGATTGGATTGATGGTGTTACTTCGGTTGCAGCCGATTCCGCCCATAAGAAGGCAACGGGACGTCAAACAGCTAAGTTCTCACGCCTCCTTGACAAACCATCTCTGCAGATTCCCTGCAAGACTGTCATCAATCTGAGTGGCATGGAGTTGAGTGATGATGCGGTCTCAGTTTTGGAGAAAGGACTCAACTTTGCTCCTACCCCCAAGTTCACACCGGTCGCAGAAATTATTAGTGCTGTTGAGCAGGTTGCAGCTCGACTTCCGCCTGAATCAGCTGAGGAAATACGTCGTGAAACGTGTCGTGCGTTGACGAAGTCCAAGCCCATGAAGTCGAACATCACTAGTAAAGAGAGGGCGGCCATTCGTGACCTGAGGGAGCGCCTTGAAATTGTTGTCTTACCGGCTGACAAAGGCAATGCTACGGTTGTTGTCTCCCATAAGGACTACACCGAAAAGATGCAGAGCCTGCTAAATGACGATTCCTACCGCAATATCAGCGTTGACCCCACAAAGAAGGTGGAAAACAAAACGAGGGCGCTTCTCAAGGATGCGGATTTACCGGAGGGTGTCGCCAAGAAACTGCTACCTCAAGGTCCGGTACCGTCAAGACTTTATGGACTCCTAAGGTTCACAAAGATAGGGTGCCGTTACGTCCCATTGTCAGTAACATCAGAGCACCTACATATTTGTTGGCCAAATACTTGACGGGAATATTAAGTCCTTATGTGAGTAAATGCCCTCATCACATCCGTAATTCCGTGGATTTTGTTAAACGCCTTAACTACTTCAGGCTGGATGAGTCAGATATCATGGTGAGTTTTGACGTCGTTTCCTTGTTTACGAGGGTGCCCCTTCGAGAGTCACGAGATTTGATTGGTCAGACATTTGTCGAGAAGACTACCGAACTTTTTAGGCATGTCTTGGCCTCCACGTATTTTCTTTTCAATGGCGAATACTATGAACAAACGGAGGGAGTCGCCATGGGTAGCCCACTCTCCCCTGTGGTCGCAAATTTGTACATGTAGAATTTCGAGGAGGAAGCCCAGGCATCATCTGAATGGAAAAACCTACTTGCTTTTTCCGTTACGTGGACTACACTTCTGTCATCTGGCCACATGGTATGGATAAACTCCTTGACTTCCTTACACATCTGAACTCCACACACCCCAACATCAAATTCACTATGGAGACTGAAACGGAGGGTAAATTGCCGTTCCCTGACGTCTTGGTCAAGAGAAGAGCTGATGGCACCCTGGGTCATAGTGTATATCTACATCTACATCTACTTCTACATACATACTCCGCAATTCACCGTAAGGTGCGTGGCGGAGGGTACACTGTACCACTACTAGGCATTTCCTTTCCTATTCCACTCCCAAATTGAACGAGGAAAGAAAGAATGCCTATATGCCTCCGTACGAGCCCTAATTTCTCTTATCTTGTCTTTGTGATCTTTACGCGAAATGTATGTAGGCGGCAGCAAGATCGTACTACACTCAGCTTCAAATTCCGGCCCTCTAAATTTACTTAACAGAAATTCACGAAAAGAACGTCGTCTTTCTTCCAGCGATCCCCAATTGAGTTGCCGGAGCATTTCCGTGACACTCGCGCATTGGTCGAACCTACCGGTAACAAATCTAGCTGCTCGCCTCTGAACCGCCTCTATGTCTTCCTTCAAACCGATCTGCTGCGGGTCCCAAATACTTGAGCAATACTCAAGACGTGGTCGTACAAGCGTTTTATACGCGGTCTCCTTTACAGGTGAAGTACATCTTCCCAAAATTCTCCCAATAAACCGAAGTCGGCTGTCTGCCTTACTCACAACTGTCCTTACATGCTCGTTCCATTTCATATCGCTCTGCAATGTTACGCCTAGATATTTGAACGATGCGACAGCATCAAGAAGCTCACTACTAATGCTGTATTCGAACATTATAGGATTGTTTTTTCTACGGAAGACAACGCACACTGATCTGTATTTACACGCAGACAGCTGTCACCACCCTTCATAGAGGAATGGGGTAATAAAACTCTAGTACATAGGGCGCGCACTATCTCCGACGCAGAGACTCTACCCCAGGAATTGGAACACCTGAGAACTGTATTTCGAAAAAATGGGTACTCAGAATGGCAGATTCAGCGGGCTCTCCGCCCAACCACTACAACACAACCTGTGGAAACGGATGAAAACACGATGGAGGATGTAGGCACTGTGTTCGTTCCATATACCGGCGCACTCTCGGGGAAGATCGCCCGCATTTTCAAAAAACATCAGGTTGGAACTGTTTTTTGTCCGCCGAATAAAATTCGTGCACTGGTTGGGAGCGCTAAAGATGATCTCGGTTTGAGGAAGGCCGGCGTGTACCAGATTCCGTGTCAGTGTCGAAAATCATATTTGGACAGACGATGCGTACCGTCGAGGATTGATGCGTTGAACACCAGAGGCACACACGATTGATGTATCCGAGCAAGTCGGCGGTCGCTGAACATTGTTTGTCGGAGAATCATGCGATGGAGTATGAACACACTAGGATTCTGCTACAGACGTCGAGATACTGGGACTGCGTCGTTAGAGAGGCCATTGAAATTCGTACAAGTGACGACCTCATAAATCGTGACTGTGGCTATAATCTTAGCAAAGCTTGGGAACCAGCGATTGGGTTAATTAAGAGTAAATCTAGCAAACGTAACGAAGTGACGACCACGGCGGACAGAGCCCTCACACCGACGTCATCTCAGACGCCGCCGCAATCGGTTCCACTGCGCGGCTTTATTATTTATATGTGCAGGTTCTATAATTCATAATTTACATGATTCTCAGGATATTCGTTTTATGGGTTCCATTTGTAAGAAAATTGCCTGTTGGAGGTCGACAAATAATCTCAAAATTTAGAATGCGTAATAATATACTCTAGTAATAACAATTTCGTTATTTAATGTTGCAGCAAATCACAACGAATGGGTCGCAACAACCCTTTCGGAGTGAAAGTTAAAATTTTGAATTAAAAAAAGATATTAATTAACTTGAAACAATCACTGTGGTAATTAATTAAGCTTGGCCCTATCTGACTTAGCATTGACTACAGCCTCCAACTAGCACCTCTTACGATTCACGAACAGCACAACTTCACTAATAAATGTGTCAGAATTCATGTTGTGGTGGTGGCGTGTTCGTGTTATAATCAAAATTGTAATAGCAGATAGTCTCTGATTGCAATGATAATAGCTCAATACAGTGAAACTCCGTGGTGCAATGAGCTTCACAAACACTACAGTCAAAGTTCTCAATAATTTTGATATTATTGTTTAAAGCATACAAGTTCCTTATAAAACTTTACGTAAACTATTTTTTTTATTATTGGTTCCAGGGCCTGGATAGCGTACGCGTGTAACTGGCTGAGCAGAGTTTGGCATTTAACGTATTTCATAAAAAAATTACTTCAGTCAAGTCTGCTAAAACTACTGTAATACTTTGAATACTGTTAGCCTGGTTACTTTCTATGTAAATGAAACCAAATTTACTTTACTTGCAAACTCTGTTGCACTTTAATTACTAGTCTCTGTGGTTGCAACACGTCTAGCAATTCTTTAACTCGTCTAGCAATTTCTTTAATACTGATCGTAATTACTTTGAAAATGATTGAACTTGTTAGTCAATGTACAGGCATAATCAACATAATCTAATAATGGTGATAATGGGGTGATTACAACTACTTACAAAATTAAGACTGGTTTCAAAATAAGTCATGTATAATTGAACCAAAGTTCTGATTGGGTTGACACTACATTTACATGCACACAAAATGAAATGTTACAATAGTACTCATCTGTTTTCGTCGTCTTCGTCGTGAAGTCCAAACAAGACAGATATGATTACAATAGGTACTCTTACTACAACAACGATCACACTCGGTGACAATGGACTTGATAACCAAACAATTACTTTTCTAGCACACATGAAAAAGATTACACTGAGTATAAATAAATTTGTTTCGCACTTCCTTCAATACATTAAACAGTACGCCTCTCGGGCTTATTGCAATTGCATTAAACTCGCGCCACACTGCGCCTATCGTGCCTCTGCATCATCAACAAAACATTTATGTGTTTACTATAGCGAGTCCGCTCCGCGACTACATTTATGTCTTTACTTTGGTGAGTCCGCACCGCGACTGCTTCAGCAGCGTGACACTCACAGCTACTACTTCTGTGCCAAAGAAAGTCTTTACAACAGGTTCAACATTGTCTCTGGCGCATTGCTAACTTACAACATAAGAATGTCCTTGCATTCATGCGGGTTTACACTAAATGATTCAATATAGAAAAATGACGTTACATAAGAAATATATCTAGCATACAACAAATGAAAAATACATGAAATCAACAAATTTGAGACACTATATACATTACGTTAAATTAAACTAAGATACAGCGATAGGTGTACTCTTACACATTATTCATTTTATACCTTTAACTGCTATTTGTTTTAATGTTTCTAGATTATGTTTGTGGTATACCTTTTTTAGCTGGATTTTATTCTAATGATTTAATTCTTGAAATTGTTTGTTTAAGTTGAGTTAATTTTTTAATTTTTTTTCTATATTTTTTTTTCTACTGGTTTAACGGAGAGAAAGAGATGGCGTAACGAAAGAAAGAAATAGAAACTGCTCGAAGCCTTGAAATATCGCCAATTACATATATAAATGATTATCAGGTGACCTGAGCAGCTGATTCTATAAAATATGTCTAGTGAAGTTAACTAGCAGTTGAAAAATGATGTAGACCAGATCTGTATATGCGAAAAGAGGCATTTCACCCTAAAGAAAGACAGGTGTGAAGTCAACTACAGGAGCACAAACGCTTAAAAACCGGTTTTTCTACCACTCGTAGAATTTAATTATTGTAAGGGTAAAAAAATTTAAAAAAAATTAAACAAAAACAGTTTTGCCGTGTTTATTTAAACTGGTTATCCCAATTTCTGTGTTATGAAAAAGAAGGAAGTAAATTACTTACATTTTTCACGAATGTAAATAATAATAATGTTTTTCTACAAATCCCATGAGCCGAAAATTTTTTTTCGTTTGAAATAATCTATTGGCCGAAATTAATAATTTGCAGTAATGAAGTTGAAGAAAATTGACAGTGAATACCTTCATTTTCAAAGAAAGGACTAGGATACATTTTATCGGTTTGGTGGCATCGAAACTGATTAATAAATTGGAGCCTGCCAAAATACATAGTTACGGAGTCTTGTAAGAGCGTACTTTGTCAGCTGGTGTGGACGGCGGGGTAGAGGCGGCGGACGCGGGCTCACTCTCAACGTGCTGGCTGCATTTATATTCTGTGCCACAAATAATTATGTAATGAAGTGAATGTTAGAGAGACCAGCAACGAATATAGCGTAAGTATTGTTAATGAATCAAAACATTCAAGATATTGCATGAAAATACCATGTTAATAATACGTGATTATTAAAATGACGATAAACGTAATCAAATGTAAATGAAATAAAATTTATCTATATTCCGTTGCTTCTAAGACGAAAATTACTGATACTCATGTTTCTCTTCAACCTATGCATGAGTAAATACATAAGGACTTTAGCACATGGTTTGAAGCCTCTTTTTCAGAATTTGGGAAATTTTTTCTTACGTTCGCTATATTTGATGGAGATTCATGGCGCAGAAAAAGTATTTCATATTTAACTTCCTATGCGCTCACTTTTTTTTGCAGGTTGTATAACATTATGCGCTCACAGGATGCCCGGGGTGTTAGTGTGAGCCTCTGCCATAACCGCCGGTGACCACAAGATAACCAACGAGCTAGACGACACCAATCATTACCTGTCGAAAACAATGTCTAGCGGAGCTCCAAACATTCGTACATGTGCCGCTTAAGAGGGAGCATTTCAGCAAGCAGCAGTACCGAGAACCTGTGCATTCTGACGTAAGACGTCATAAGCGTATCTCGTGAGAAATTTCCTTCTTAGAATCTGCTTTCCCGTTGGTACAGGAAAGGGAATTTATCCTCGTTCCTTGGACTGCCGACAACATCAGAAGATGCTTTCTCGAAACGGAGCAGTTAATACCTCTACACGCTAGTTTTGTGTTTAAGTACACGTATGGTTAATTCAGAATGACGTTTATAGTCTAGTCCATTATTTGGACATCTAATTTGACGACATAAAAAATTTAAGGTACAGTTCCCTTTGTTTAAATAATCTAAGAATTGTGAATATTTCTCTAATATTGTCCTCTGGTAATTTATTGTAATCCGACAACTTTAGTTCCATTACTGTTATTGTATTTTGTGCTGGCTTTGTCTACGTCAAAATAAATTAGTGGTACTGTTTCTCGAATTATTAAAATAATCACATCCCAACTATATCCATTTTGAAACAGAATTTTACTTACAAAAAGATGGCCTACAAATGGGATCCACAGTTTCAATTAATGCTATTAGGGTTATTGCAAATTTTGGGGATAAGAATCTCAGTAAATTAGCTTACTATGCCTATTTTTATTTTCCTGCTTTCATATGGCATCATATTCTGGAGTAATTCATCATTCAGTAACGTATTCATTGCACAAAAGCATGTAATCAGAATAATTTCTGGAGCCTACCCAAGATCATCCTGCAGACGACTATTTAAGGATTTAGGTATCCTTATAGTATATATATATCAACTTATGAAATTAGATGTTAATAATCCAACCCAGTTCAAAAGTAACAGCAGTGTGCATAGCTGTAACACCAGTAGAAAGTATGATCTTCATTACTCAGGGTTAAATCTCACTTTGGCACAGAAACGGGTGATTTATGCTGCCACAAAAGTCTTCTGCCACCTACCAAAAAGCATCAAAAGCCTGACAGATAGCCAATTGGCATTTAAAAACAAATTAAAAGAATTTCTGACTGACAACTCCTCCTACTCAATGGATGAATTTTTAGATATAAATTAGCTTAATTACCGCTGCTTCGCACGCGTAGACTGGATTGTCTGCATTGTTTGTTTTTACTTCTAAATACAAATTTTCATAGATTTAGCTTTAAAATGTTTCTCTAATCAAGTATTTTTATACAACTTGCTACCCCCTACTGCAACATTGATGTCAGAATTCAAAACATCCCTAATTTTTTTTAAATTCTAATCATAGTTCCAAATCCTAATTTTCACATTTCTAGCATCAAAATAGTCTTAGTAGCACCCTTAAAAGATTTTCCTTTATTCCACCCTCTTAATGATTGTATTTCCAAAAATATCGAAACACGTGTTTTTAAGTTTGCAATGAAAAATCTAAATCCGAAGTTTTGTATTTCTTGCTTCAAAATTGCCTTAATAGCAACTTATTTTCAAAAAAAAGTTCATCCCCTATTTCACCCCCCCCCCCTCTAAGGAAGGGAATATCGGAAAAATCGGCAATGCCTACAGTGTAAGATAAATGTCTATAAATTTCAATCTTCTATCGTCTGCAGAATCACGTTTCAGCGCAGTTTTCTGTCTTTTAGAAACGGATCGAGAACGCGAAATTTCTTTCTTACAATTTGGCATCTTTCTTGGTAGTTTTACTTTCCAAAGTGGAATATGCAATTATTTTTCTTTATTCGTACGCTTGTTGGAGAAAAACAACTGAAGAATGTGCATCACGTTTCGCTGTTTATAAAACCTCTTTGCCATTATAGTATCAAATGTCATTGCTGGTCTTCAATCCGAATATTATATAAGCTGACGACTTTCAACCACAGTATCTTCCACCCTCTTATAGATATCGACACGGAACTGCAGAAGCTAAAATCCAGAATACAACACTCATCTAACTGGATGGTATTAATATGTTAGTTACGCAATACTGTCCGCTAAACCAAAGTAACCACTGACTTACGAACTTTCCGTCACAGACATACATTAACGTATGTCTACGGTCTGTGTATTGCAGTGAGCACAAAGATAATAATTTCGGAAATGATACTATGTACAGTATTATGAAACCGTGACGCTCGACGTATATTTTTCCCTCCAATTTGGCATCTTTCTTGGTAGTATTTCGATCCTAATCACTACAGTTGTCTCTCCAGTGTTTATTTGAGATCATTGGTGTATTGCCAGTGTAGTTAATGCTCAGGTAATGTATGTCTGTGTTTCCCAGTGTTTTATCTTTGAGTCTTTTTAATTTTGAGCATCTGTTGATCGTCGCATTGCTCCACATTTTAAGGATTTTTGTTCGCCACACTCACCCACCGACACACACCGCCACCAAAACACCATAGTGCACACAGCGAACCTAAAGGCTACTCTCATGCATAACCGCCCGTGGTCTGCAGTGAATAATTTCGGCTACCTAGTGAAATATACAGACACACGTCCCACGTTCCATTTTTATATACGTATATTGATTAGTAAATAAAAATATTACTTGTCATAAAATATTTTGTGTAATGTAATATCTTGTACAGACACCTTTTATTAACCTCACAAGTTCTACATCATTAAGAAGTGTCGTATTCATGATTTATGGAACAAGTATTAATCTAATCTAATCTAATGTATGGAAGATGAAACAACAGAGAGAAGACAGGCTTAATACAAGCATAAACAGTATATATAAAAACCTCCAATTCACCTTGAAAAATTAAACACAAAAGCAAATACAGTTCTTCGATATAACAATATAAAGAGACAACAATAAACAAACATTTTCAGAAAACCAACAGCAACAAATACAGTTATACTTACCACCCCCATTATCAAAAATTAGCGGCCTCAAGGCATATGTTACAAAGACTCAACACTCCCCCACTAAGAAAAGAAAATTACGAAAAAGAATTAAAAACAATTCAACTCAAACTTGAAAACAATGGTTAAAAAAACCCTAACACTGTAAAGACTGGAAAAAATTAAATACACCCCCTCCCCCCCCCCACACACACACACACAGAGAGAGAGAGAGAGAGAGAGAAGGATAACACAACCAAGACATTCATTAAAGGACACCTATATTATACAAGCCCGAATGCCAAGAATGTGTAAATTTTTATTATCCTGGAATGACGATAAAAACAAAAAGAACGACAGTTCTGCCATTACACAGCCCTTTTATACCTCATGCACACGATATCACCGCAATTTGTATCTGTGTTTATTGCTACCCAATGACTTCTGTCATCTCAGTGTAAAGTAGTTAAAAATATTCCCGAAATGAATCGTAAAACATACAAATTCAATAATTTACCACTACTGAGAAGTGCCATCGGAGACGAGCATTTCGGATTTAGAAGAGGCAAAGGAACAAGAGACGCTAGTGACCTGTTACGAATCGCCGCGCGGGAGTACCCGAGCGGTCTCGAGCGATACGTTACGGATCGAAAGGCCTCCCGCGTCTGAGTTTCGAATCCTCCCTCTGGCATGGATGTGTATGTTGTCCATAGGTTATTTTAAGTAGTTTGTAAGTCTAGGGACTTATGACCAAAGTAGTTTGGTCCCATAGTATTACAAACATGAGAACATTTGTTACGAATCACAGAAGTAAGATATAATGACAAAGGTACAGATATTTATGCTGTTATTATTGATCAGGAAAAAGATTTCGACAGATTTCAGTGTAACAAGCTGAGGGATCTGTTGAAGAAGAAGGGAGGAGCTTGGAAGGAGAGACGATACAAAATCTGTATTTACAACAGAAAGTAAGGATTGGAAATAAAATTTCGGAAGGAACCAGCATTGGAAGTGGTGTTAGACAAGGTTGTTGACTTTCCACTTTCTTGTTTATACTATATTTGGAACAGATTATTGTCAAATGCTTAGACGGAAAAATAAGTGTATTATGTATTGGTGAGAAGAGAAGAGAATGCCTAAGATTTGCTGATGACATGGTGTTAACTGCTAAGAGATCTAAATAAGGCTTGCATTGAATGTGGGATGAGGATCAACACAGCAAATAGAAAGAGTATGGTGATCGTCAAAAGAAGGAAAATGATAAATATTAAGATCGATCAAATAGCCATAAACCAAGTCAAAACATTTAAATATCTTGGGAGTAGGATCACTGAAGATCTGAGATGTCATCAAAAAGTCAAAACCCGCACTGCTATAGCGAAGGAGTTATTCAACAAAAAGAGAAAATTATATTATTGTGTGGCTATCTGGATAAAGACCTGAGGAAAAGGCTTGACAGGTGATTTGCTTGAGGTGTGGCGTTACCTTCGTTGAGAAAATTCTGAAACAATTTCCATGCTTTTCTGAAGATGAACAACGTATTCCACCAAATATTAAAAACTAAAGCTTGTGTTCAGGTCTTCAGAATGTTGGTCATTACATTAAAAAATGTTATATTCCCTTTCCAAAGGTTTAGACGAAGTAACAAAAACATCATGTCTTCAAACACGTTCACACTCAAGGCAAGCTATCCAACTACTCCTCGCGCAACGTTATCTCCCCGCCACCAGTGATATTTGGCAACATCCTCCAAAGACAAAAGAATGCTGTTGTTACCAGCATAAGAACTACCATAGAAAACAGTAACAAGCATCCAAATAAGTCCTGGCGTCTCATAAGTTCCCTACCGGGCGAACGCATGTGGATGAGATTAGCAATGACCTGACGACATCAAGAAAAGTACTAAATTCATCGAGTCGTTCCTAGAGCTATTTATTTATTTTTTGTTTTTGTTTGTTTGTTAGATGCAAGAGAAAGAATAACATGAAAAGTCTAAATTAAAATAGGAAATAGGAAAAAAATATCGTATAAATACTTTTATTCAATACAGGGTATACATTAATTTTGTCCATTATTGCCAGTGATACTGTAAAAAGATACAAAATTAAGGAGCTGAAACATGGACAAATTGCAGGAACCAGAGGTGGTTGAGAGTTTCAGAAGGAGCATTGGGCAAGTATTTGCTGAAACGGAGAAAAGTATTACAGTAGAAAAAGAATGGGTAGCTCTGAGAGACAGAGTAGTGAAGGCCGCAGAGGACAGAAGGACAAGGCCTAATAGAAATCCTTGGATAACACAAGAGATAGTCAATTTAATTGATGGAAGGAAAAAACATAAAAATGCATCAAGTGAACTGGCAAAACGGAGTACAGACGTCTGAAAAATGAGGTTGACGGGAAGTGCAGACTGGCTAAGCAGGAGTGGCTTGAGGAGAAATGCAAGACGGTAGAGGAATGTATAACTAGGTGAAAGATAGATACCGCCTACAGGAAAATGAAAGATACATTTGGAGACAAGAAAAGCAGCGGTATGAATATCGAGAACTCAGATGGAAAACCAGTACTAAGCAAAGAAGGGAACGATGAAAGGTGGAAGGAATATACAGAAGGCATGCACAAAGGAAATAAACTTGAAGGCAGAATTCTAGAAATGGAAGACGAAGTAAAAGAGGATGAGATAGGAGATAGTATACTGCGAGAAGAATTTGATAGAGTACTAAAAGATTTGAGTAGATGATGATCCTGTCTGAACTGCTATCATCATTAGGAGAGCCAATCATGAAGAAATTGTTCCACCTGATATGCAAGATGTATGAGACAGAGGAATTACCCTCAGTCTTCAAGAAGAATTTAGTGATTCCAATACCTAAGAAAGCAAGTTCAGACAAATGTGAAAATTACAGAACTATCAATTTAACAAGTCATGGTTGCAAAATACTAACACGAGTTATTTACAGACGAATGGATAAACTGGTGTAATCCGACCTTGGGGTAGATAAATTTGGATTTAGGAGAAATGTATGAACACGCGAGGCAATACTCAGATTACGACTTATCTTAGAAGATAGATAAAGGAAAGGTAAACCTACGTTTTTAGAATTTGTGGATCTCGAGAAGGCTTTTGACAATGTTGACGGGAATACACTGTTACTTGTACAAAAACCAGACAGCAATTATTAGAGTCGAAGGGCATGAAAAGATCGCAGTGGTTGGGAAGGGAGTGAGACAGGGTTGTAGCCTTTCCTCAATGTTGTTCAATCTGTACATTGAGCAATCTGTGAAGGAATGTAAGCAGAAATTTGGAGAGGGAATTAAAAGTCCAGGCGGAGGTAATAAAAACTTTGCGGTTTGCTGACGATTTAGCAAAGGACCTGCATGAACAATTAAACGTAATGGACAGTGTCTTGAAAGGAAGCTATAAGATGAAAATTAACAAGACTAAAATAAAGGTAATGGAATGTAGTGTTAGAAAATCAGGCGATTCTGAAGGAATTAGATTAGGTAATGAGACAATAAAAGCAGTAGATGAGTTTCGTTATTTAGGTTGCAAGATAACTTCTGATGGCCGAAGTAAAGAAGATATAAAATGCAGAATGGCAATGAGAAGAAATGCGTTTCCGAAGAAGCGAAATTTGTTGACATTCAATATTAGTTTAAATGTTAGCAAGTCCTTTCTGAAAGCATTTGTCTGGAGTGTAGCATTGTATGGGAGTGAAACGTGGACGATAAGGAGTTCAGATAAAAAGATAATAGAAGCTTTTGAAATGTGGTGCTACAGACGAATGATGAAAATTAGATGGGTAGATCACGTAACTAATGATGAGGTGCTTAACCGAATCAGGGTGAAAAGGAGTTTCTGGCATATCCTGACTAAGAGAAGGGATAGATTGGGGGGACACATTCTGAGACATCAAAGAATCGTCACCTTAGCATTAGAAGGAAGCATGTGGGGTAAAAATCGTATAGAGAGACTGAGGGGCGAATACAGTAAGCAGATTCAAAAGGATGTAGGTTGCCGTACGTATTCTCAGATGAAGAGGCTTGCACAGGACAGGGTAGCGTGGAGAGCTGCATCAAACCAGTCTGCGGACTGAAGACCACAACAACAATATATGGAAGGTTATCATATGTTAAGAATTTTAAAGATTTGACTAAAAATACAAATATTAAAAGTAACAATGGCTAACATATTTTGTACTTTGACAAGATAAATACTTTCTATAAAGTGACACTAGCATATGTGTCATCAAAATTAATGATTGTCTGTATCGTGATTATAACAATTTACTACAATAATTCTGTATTATAAAACATTAATATGGACATTGCTACTCATTACATAATTCATTGGTATTTAGTGTTTTCACTCCATAAATAGTGGTTTATGACGTTTCATGTTTTAATACTCAATACTCTTTCATATACCTCCATTTTGTGTGTTTTTAAGATTTTTCGCAACGTATCACCTCCTTTTCACATACTCTTATATTTCCCTAAATAATGATGAAACTATTGAACATTTCACGTTCCTACCAATGGATAGGCTATTGAACATTATATAAAATTACTTGACATTATTGTGAACGGTACTTCATACTTTACCTTTGGTGCTTTAACATTTGAAAAAATCAGAGTAATGTGTTTAGTGTTAGTATGAAATCAGGAAGGTGCGTAATATGTACGGGTATTGTCTGTTACTGGACGTGGTGAAGTGTCTTTAAGTCGACTTCTGCGTGGGCTGTCTCTGGTCCAGTGCTCTGCAATCAGCCCCTGCGCTGTAGGCTGCCGGGAGAGCAGCTGGCAGCTGGCGTGTAGCGACCCGTCTGCGCATGCTCTGCTACCAGCAGGCCAAACAGAGCGTTAAGTTCGCCGCACTCAGCTGCTCGACGTGATTTTCACATTTATAAAAAACTAGCTTAATTCCCGCTGCTTCGCACGCGTAGACTCGAAGGTCTGCATTGCTTGTTTCTACTTCTAAACATAAATTTTCATGGATTTAGCTTTAAAACTCTTTCCTAATGACGTATTTTGATACAACTTACGACCCCATATTGCACCATTGATGGCAGAATTTAAAAGATCCCGAAACACATTGTTTTTTAATTCTAACCATAGTTCCAAAACCAAATTTTCGCATTCCTAGCATTGAAATAATCTTAGTAGCACCCTTAAAAATTTTCCCTTATTTCACCCGCTTAATGGTTGAATTTCCAAAAATATCGCAACATGTGTTTTTAAAATTCCAATCAAATATCTACATACAAAGTTTTGTAGTTCTTATTTCAAAAATTGCTTTAATACCAACTTATTTTTAAAAAACCGCTCATCTCCTATTTCACCCCCTTAGGTATGGAAATGAAAAATCGCTGTAGCCTGCAGTATAAGATAAACAACGTCTACAAATTTCAAGTTTTTATCGTCCGTGGATTCACTTTCCAGCGCCGCTTTCTGTCTTTTGGAAACGGATCGAGAACGCGAAATTTCTTACGCTTTGCCATCTTTTTTGGTAGTTTTACTTTTCAAACTGCAATATGCACTTATTTTTCTTTATTCATACGCTTGTTGCAGAAAAACAACCGAAGAATGTGCATCACGTTTCGCTGTATGTAAACACTTTAATATTATATATATATATATATATATATATATATATATATATATATATTAAGATTAAGATATTCAAAGAATTCACATGGAGGTAATTTTGGAACTGGCAATGTAATTTTACCATTTGAGCATCATATACTTATATATTACTTACGAACTTTCCGTCAGAGTCATACATTAACGTATGTGTACAGTCTGTGTATTGCAGTAAGCTCAAAGATAATATGGAGATGGTTCTATGTATTATGAAACCGTGACGCTCGACGTATTTTTGTCTCTCTAATCCAGTCGTCAGTATTTTGATCCTAAACACTAAAGTTGTCTTTCCAGTCTTTTATTGAGATCATTGGTGTATTGCCAGTGTAGTTAATGCTCAGTTAATGTATGTCTGTGTTTCCCAGTGTTTTATCTTTGAGTCTTTTTATCTTTGAGCATCTGTTCATCGTCGTATTGCTCCACATTTTACAGATTTTTCTTAGCCACACACACCCATCGCTCTACAGCCGACGGGAGACGAGCACCGGTAGCCAAGTGGTACTTACTTCCCCCAACAAAAAAACCAATGCAATCAACTGAATCGCAGGGATGACAACAACCTACATATTTGACAATAATGACATGGAAGAGCTGCTTTACTGGATACACTTAAACGAACAACAGCAGAAAATACAGCGGCGCAAAAATATCAAACACATTTTAACAATTTTTTTTTAAGAATAGTATTCACAGATCCTCCAAACAGCTGAGGTGTATGAGCTCTGAGAAGAAATAATGCGTAATTAGAACAGAAGGGAAATAAGAATGAACCATTAGACACGGTATTAAAGATTTCGAGAAGCCGTCTGAACCCCCATTGTAAGAGAGTTGATGCTGTGCATTCCTTTTGTTTTCAATTCAACGCGGGAGTACGTCCTCGTTTAATGGGATGACCAAGAAAATACCAGGCAAATACAACCTGGTACAAACCTGCACTTATACACTGAACTCGAAGCAGCCTGCAGCGAAACTCCAACGTGGAAATATCGTGGTTGAAACTGACGAAGAAGCTGCTGACGTTGTTTTCTTTCTGATTTGTAATTACATTATACCCTAAATAAAAATCCTACGCAAATAATAAATTAAAAGTAAATAAAAATAATTAATAAAAAAATCGCTCCACCTACCTCCGAAAAAAAAAAAAATAACGTGGTAGAGTGACGCAGAAACAGTAGTAGAGGCTAAAAAAATAATAAAAGTGGTTAAGGCGACCGATGGCTCAAAGCGAGAGACCCGGGTTCGATTCCCGTCCCGGCTCACATTTTCACTTGTCTACATTGTTTCATTTCAATGCCCTAATGCTACCACTGTCAATCCTTTCGTTCCTAATCCTTTTTCCTTCCCCTCCTTCATAAATAATTTACAAATGTAATTGTTTTTCATGTGGATAAAATAAATACACATCAAAAAAATATTCCATAACGAAGTTTGTAGGGGTTCATGACTCTTTACATAATAACGGACAAGTGATATACAAAAACACCACTACAGTTGTGCTGTTTCAGGCTTTCCCGACGTAATATATTCTTGAAAGGTTCACTGGAGTTACGGCCCTCCGGTAGAGGGGCTCTCAATGTTTACGCCGCGACCCATTGGTCGGCGATGACATCACGCCAGCGCCGGCGCCGGCGCCTCAGCAACAAGCCGTCACATATATTGGCGAGCAGAGCAGCAACAACGTCAGTAGCACCTGAAGATGGCGAGCAGCTGTCTCGCTGGTATTACAATACCATCCGACGTAACTCCCGTGAACCTTTCAAGAACATTACAGTTCTCTATATTGCTTATGAAAACAGAAACTGACACAGATACGATCAGACTTGGGAATTTACCTTCTAGGCATGACTGAACTACAGTCGTCATCAGGGATTCGAGTCGTCCCTCTGTCATGAGTGTTTGTGTTGTCCATAGGTTAATTTACCTTAGTTTAAGTAGTGTCTAAGCTACGGACTAATTTTTGTGTCCCAGCCTCTTCGCCACTTTTGTGTCCCAGCCTCGTCGACACTTTTGTGTCCCGTTTCCGTCGTAGGTGTTGGTGGTCGAGTAGAAAGACCGACACAGGAATAAAGGATGCACGCTTGTGCAGGTAGGAGGTGACCAGCCAGTGGGACAGCAGAAACTAGAAACATGAGAGTAAATTAGAACGAGATATATGTATTGCACAGAATTTATACAATACTTAACTTTTACGTACCGCAGAATGATGATACATAGTTGAGCTAGAGGCCTGCCTAGTGCCTGTCCGATAGCCAAGTCTTCACTGGTGCCTATCTGATTCCGAAGTGTTAGCTGGTTCCTATCTCAGTCCCAAGTGAACGATGTCGCTCAGTGGTGGCCACGAGCGGAGTTGTAGCAGAGGGCGCTCGTGGCTGACGTCGTAAGAACGCCGCGCCGTGCGTGCATGGCGGCGCGCGGCGAAAGTACGTGGCGCGCACTTTAGACTTGTGCGACACCACACTAATAAATCAGTAGTTGAGTCCGATAGATTTACTAACATATGAATCCTCGAAGAACTACAGTCAACACAACCAGTGTACTTCCTTCCTGGTGTTACGAATGGAACTACCGCCTTACCCACTCCATCGCGTTGGCAATGATAATCCGTGATTGTTTACATCTTTGTGTAGGTTGAGTGACATGTATGGACAATTGAAGTAAATGTGTTCTTGACACAACATACACATTCAGAGTCAGTGTTCAGGAGGCTCTGGAGCCAAGGTAATGCAATACTTTTTTGATGTGTGTATAACACACAAAAAACCAATAACCCTTTATAGACATGTGAAAATTCAGTTGCATAATATTATTTGTAAGTTTAAAGTTAACAGTAGACATCTCTAGAAACAAGCGATGAGCAGTGTTTGTTTGGACTGCGCTCGATCTTGTAAGGGGACAGCTGCGTGGGGGTACTTGAAGTTGCAATTCTGTGGCAAATCGTGATGTGTTTTGACAGCTACTGAGTCGTCGTAGTTTAGGTGTTAGTCAATAGATAGAGGCACCTCTCATCTGTCAAACGAGCGTCTGGTCGCTCTCTTTGTGTACAGACACGTGACTGGAAAACCCAGGCCGTTATGCAGTGAATGGCGAACGGTGGGAGAAGCCCTGTCTGGCCTGGGAGAAACATGCAATAAACCACTTAAAATTAATAACTACTGATCCATATATGACAGAAAGGAACGCGTAGGCTCATTTTAAAGATAAAGACTAGACGGATGCGCTGATATAAACGCGCCTCATGCCACTTTAATAGTTTTTGAGTTACAGTAAATCAAAAATCATTATAAAATAACAATTTTGTAAACTATATATCTTGAAAACGGCTTAACCAAATATTGCGCACAAGGTGCCAAATGATAGATATAAGTGAGTACTATTAAGATGTATATTTAGTTTTTTGTGCAAATTCAGTAATTTTGAATTAGAGGCCAGTAACATGGTTTCCAGGTATAAAAGCTGGATTTTTAATAAATAAACAATAATAACTGTTGTATTAGCGGAAGTACGGTAAACTAGACTTAAGTAAATGGTTAATGAAACCACGGGATCAATAGTACAGTGAATAATCTATGTTTAAATACTGAAACAGCAAAGGTAGTATAGTTTAATTTTTTGATAATGCAAAAACTACGACATGTACAATGTTTTTGATGCCATATTCTGTTTCAGTGGAAAATTTCCGTTGGGTACTATCATCACATGTATTTATGTAAAAGAAGTAATTTTGTGAAAATAAGATAATGATTTGACTTCAGAGAAAGCCAGAGAGGATACTTAAGGCGGCCATTTGGCTTGTTAGGGGCAGTCTGTTGGTGTCGGTTTGACAGACAAGACGTGTTGTTACGATGGGCGACTGTGGGGTCGCTTGACAACTTGTGAAATTTCAGCGAAGTGTTCTACCGTGGAACTTAGAAATATTTGTTCTGTGGTGGTTCGAGAACTTTGATTTTATTCTGCGTCTGTGGGGACTTAGAAAAAGTCGTCAGTGGTGCTTCGTGGACTCTAACAATATTCTATGACAGTAGAACTTTAAGTTTCTGAGGATTGTTGCTAGACTTTAATTTTTATTTAGTGACTGTGCGACTTAGAAACTATTCAGTCAAGTTTCCATTTTTTGGTGTGTCAGGCTTAAGAAACTCGGCATTGCTCTGAAGTCAGGTTTAATAAATATTCACTGATGGATATTAGGTGGAATAAACATCAATTTTGTGAAAAGTTAATGTGCCTTTTGTGCATTTTTTTGTTGTTGCCTGCATTATTTAAAGCTAAACATATTTGGGACATTGCAGGAGGTGTGACTGGCCCCTAGGCACGACGCAGCCAGTTTGTATAATAAAACAGGGTCTACAGCCGCACTTCATGTAGCCCCAAGCAAACACTGGCAGTGAATGGGTGATTTATTTATTTATTTTCGTGATGTAGCACTGTGGACTGAAGGAAATAACTCATAAAATTGTGTCACCCTGTGTTGTTGTTTTTTAAGTTCGTTTTTGTTAATTCCGTGTGTAAGCTCGCAACCTGAATAATTAACGACACCGGAAATATCTTCCGAAACAATGGAAAGAAGTCAGTACAGGCAGAGTCCCTCTCACATCTCAGCCAGCGTCTCCCCTTCATTCCCTCATGTACATACACTGTGAAGTTATCCGTAGTGGGCCTCTACATTGTACTTTAAGGTGAGTGTAATAACTCCGAGGTCTTACAATTAGCAGTGCAGTATGTTACCTGGGTGCATGTTTTAATGGTACTCAAGAGATGCACCGACTAGCTAGACGTTACGTAATCTCACACTCCCCACGAATTTAAAGACATAATAATAAATACGCTACTATTCGACTGATTTCATATGTAGTACATAGCTTTTATTATTAATGAAACACTTGTTAAGATTTAGAGGCAATGTTTAATAAACTTTCATAAATACAGTAATTTACCTAAAATTCGTGATAACTTTCTTGAAATGTAAACAAAGAGATAGGAACGGTGATGTGTTGATTTTGAACATCAGTTGAAATTACAAATAAAATCTGAAATTAACAAAATCAATTATTTTCCTGCTGTTGATAAGAAGGCTTTGTGCAGTAGTGCATTGAGTCAACACTGTCTAGAGACAAGGCCTCACAACAGCCTGTCACACGTCACACTAAGTAGGCCCGAGGCCAACGAGAAAGACAGGCCATGGTGCACACATCATGTCATATGATCAAGGTAGGCCTGAGCCGGTGAGATCGCTAGCTGAGTGGCCGGCCGCTGGGGCACAGCCCACTGTCTCATAGCGGCCAGCCACTCAGCTAGCGATCACACCGGCTCAGGCTTATCTTGATCACGTGACATGGCGCGTGCGCCGCGGCCTCTCTTTCTCCTTGGCCTCGGAGGAGGCTGTGATCGCTAGGTGACAGCCCACTGCCTCGCAGTAGCCAGCAAGTCAGCTAGCGATTGCAGCCTATTGGTGTGATGTGCCACAGGCTGCTGTGAGGCCTCGCTTGTCGTCTCTAGACACTGTTGATAGAGTCCGCCTAGAGTAGGCCGAGACTTCGTAGGTAACTGGCTGACCGATTTAAGACACTGGTCTGTGCCTCAGCGGCCAGCCACTAAACTACGAGATCGCGGCCTACTCTTTATGACGTGACACGACAAAACTTTCAAATGTTTGTAAAGTTATTGGACCTAACTGCAGTGGTCGTCGATCACTAAACACACAAAAAAATGTTCAAATGTTGTTAAGCTTATGGGACTTAACTGGGGGGTCACCAGTCCCTAAACGTACAAATTACTTTTAAACTAACTTATACTAAAGACAGCACAAACATCCATGCCCGAGGGGGGGATTCGAACCACCCGACGGGAAATGGCCTCGTGCATTGGTCGCCGTGACACAACAACACTGAGGCCTTGTCTCTACGAAGTGTTGTTAGAATCTGCGAGACGCTTCATAGCCATGATACAGAACAATTTGCTGCGGTCGAGCGACCGAGCGTTCTAAGGCGCCTCGCTCCGGAGCGCACCGCTGCTCGCCGTCGGAGGTTCGAGTCCTTCGTCCCTCAGGCATGGTTGTATTTGTTGTCCTTAGTATAAGTTAGTTTAAATAGTTGACCAGCGTAGTTGAGTCCCAGAGAATTACAAACATTTGATTTGAACATTTTGACAGAACAGTCTATGTTTAATGGCGCTATGCGAATATTTAACGTTTAAAGATTGTAAATCTATCGGACCAAACTGCGTGGTCATCAGTCCATAGCTTACAAACTACTTAAACCTAGGTAAACTAACCTAAGGACAACACACACACCCATGCCCCAGGGAGGACTCGAACCTCCACGGCGAGCAACAGCGCGCTCCGCAGCGAGACGCTTTAGACCGCTCGGCTGCGAATATTTCTTAAATTGTAAGTTTTGCTCGGTTTCTTCGGAAATGCTGAAGAAAAGAGAAACGGCTTTGTTTCTAATAGGGCTGTTGATAAAATATCTATAGTTTTTAACGATATATCAAAATGCCAATATCAAGTGCCGATATTTTTATTTTATATTACATTTTTTTCGCAATTTTCGATAAATATTTGACATTGCTCTTTTAAAATTGAAGTATAACGTAGGTTTACTTTCACGCTGCGGAACTTGCAGCTTCTTGAGCTTTCATCGCGTCCTACCTTTCTCTACACTATGACTGTATGAAGGAAGTGTGGGTGGCTCAAAAGAATTACTATTGCACTAGAGAGTGTCGGGCGGCGTGAATGGATAGAAATTTCGGATCGGAAGAAACAGCGCAGCAGTTGAGTTAAAAACAATTTTTAACGCCGATAATGTCACAGTTTCCAAATGATAAACATGCTTTTGAATCCTAGTACCGGTACCCCTAAGCCAAACGGCAAACTTACCTCCCAGATTCCAGACATAAGGACATTCGATGGAGCATTCGAAAGTTTATTGTAACTGTTTAAAATATTTTGAATTACCGTACATCAGCGTGAGAAAAGATTTATTTCGACATTTAGTCTATGACAAATTAACAAAATAGGATGTGCCTGGTTAACTGAAATGAAATATTTCATGACACAGTACCGTACACACAGTTATTAATTAACAACCCAACGGTCAACCAAAAAATATTGTAATAAAAATTGTTGTTGTTATGGTCTTCAGTCCGGAGACTGGTTTGATGCAGCTCTCCACCCTACTCTATCCTGAGCAATCCTTTTCATCTCCTCATAAGAACGACAACCCACATCCACTCGAATCTGCTTACTATACGCGTCTCTTGGCCTCCCTCTTCGATTTTTACCCTACACAATTCCCTCCAATGCTAAATTTACGATTCCTCGATGTCTAAGAATGTGTCCTACCAAGCGATCCCTTCTTTTGGTCAGGGTATGCCAAAAATTCCTTTTCTCACCAATTCTGTTCAGTACCTCTTCATTAGTTATGCGATCTACCCACCTAATCTTCAGCATTCTTCTGTAGCACCACATTTCAAAAGCCTCTATTCTCTTCCTGTCCGCACTGCTTATCGTCCATGTTTCACTCCCGTACAAGGCAACACTCCACACAAATGCCTTCAGAAAAGACTTCCTTACATTTAAATTAATATTCGATGTTAGCAAACTTCTCTTTTTCAAAAATGCTTTTCTTCCCATTGCCATTCTGCATTTTATATCCTCTGTACTGCGACCATCGCATGTTATTTTACTACCCAAGTAACAAAAGTCATCTACCACCTTCATTGTTTCGTTACCTAATCTAATTCCTTCAGCATCGCCTGATTTTCTAAGACCGCATTCCATTATTTTTGTTTTGCTCTTGTTAATGTTCATTTTATACGCTCTCTTCAACACACTGTCCATTCCTATGATGTAACATAATCAGTGCCGTAAAATCCGCTAGGGAATCAGGTTACAGACAAAATTTTAATCTTTTTATCTCCAAAAAGTCCCATTATTAATGCACAAATTTTGATTTTAAATGTTTTTCTTTAAATTGTTGCTTTAAGGGGAATAGGCTGGCTGCTAATTTGTTAATGTACAGAATATCGCACAGTAAACCAATACTTAAATTTACAAACCTAAAACGGGCAGTATATTTCAAATTAAAGTCGATATTTTTTTAGATCGATATATCAATTTTTTTCGATATATCTAGCACCGATAATCATACTTTTTAAATATTGATATTTCTTTTTCCCGATATTTTTTAAAACATCAACAGTCCTAGTTTCTAAAGTGAATGGTGACGCTTTGCCATGTTACGCCAAGAGCTTCGGAGCTACTCACGTGTGATAATTTCCTGCGTGTTCCAAGAACTTGACAGAACGTATGGGAAAGTTACTAATTTACAAGAAGAACACTGAACGACTGGATGCATAAAAGTATAATTATTGATGTGTCTGTGACTGTCAGAAACGTAGAATTTGCGCGGATTTTTACTTTGGAATATCTGGCTGCTCTGCAACAGATGTGCTTCAAATCGGTAGAAATGTGAACCTTTAAATACATTCGTAGCTGTATTAAATACAGAGTGATAGCTATTTCTATTGTTCGGGAATGAAGAGCAGACGGAAACTGGAACAATTTTCGAGTGTAGGTATGCTACCACACAAGACAAACAAATTACCATGTCGAAACAAGACTAGAGCAGACGATCGAAAAACTTGTGAGCTCGCTCTGCAAAGTGTGCCTTTGCTTTATATGTATCACACATACAAGCTTTCGCAACCGTTGGTTGCTTCTTCGGGAAAAGAGGAAGAAAGGAGAGGAGAAAGGGAAGGATACGGGTTTTAAGGAAGTGGAAAATGAGTCATTCCAATCCCAGGAGTGGAAGGACTTACCTTAGGGGGAAAAAGGAAGGTAAATAAATACACACACACTCGCATATATCTAAACGCAAGCACACGTAGACTAAATATCTGTTTAGGTGTGTTTGCGTTTGGATATGTGTGAGTGTGTGTGTTTGTTTACCTTCCTTTTTCAAATTCAAATGTTCAAATGTTTGTTAAGCTTATGGGACCTAACTACGGGGTCATCAGTCCCTAAACTTACAAACTACTTATGAACTAGGACGGCACAAATATCCATGCCCGAGGGGGGATTCGAACCCCCGACCGTAGTGGCCGTGCTGACCGTGACTGGAGCGCCTCAGTCACCTCGGCCACCGTGGCCGGCCTTCCTTTTTCCCCTAAGGTAAGTCCTTCAACTCCTGAGATTGGAATGACTCCTTTTCCACTTCCTTAAAACCCGTATCCTTCCCTTTCTCCTGTCCTTTCTTCCTCTTTTCCTGAAGAAGCGACCAACGGTTGCGAAAGCTTGTGTGTGTGTTTGTGTGTGACTTTTTTTGTGTCTGTCGACGAGGTTGTCCTTTGGGTAAGTCAACCGTTTTCTATTTTTTTTTTTTATTTGTTTATCCCACCAGGAAAGTTTCCTTCTATAATCATTCTGCGACATTCATTTTGACTTGACTCAATTGCTTCTTGAATGTCTGATTCATTATCGAGAACAGTGAGCGTTTCCGAAGTTGTCGAGGTACACTCAAGACTAGCCCGAAAATTATGTGTTAGCTTCCGTCGGAGGTTGGAGTCCTTACTCGGGCTTGGGGGTGTGTGTACTGTTCTTAGCGTAAGTTGTGTTTTAAGTGTAGGGACCGATAAGCAATTGCGACCCTTAGGTTAACCCTTTCGTGGTTGTTGGGACATATACGTCCCACTAACTTCGGACCTCATTTGTACCATAAGGTGGTGAGTTGCGTAATTCTGCATAGTGCTGCCATCTGTTGGTGGCCCTTCAGAACGCGGAAAAAATCGAGGCACTGAAATTCTTACTGTGTAGAAGACTGTGACTGTTTATATGGGCTGCCGCGTGAATTTTTGCGCCGTAACCATTGTTTATTGTGCCTTGAATCGGTTTTCGTCGTTTTCTCGCTACCGAAAATGTCCGAAGTCAGTATATTTGCTATTTTATGTTTCTTAGGAGTTTTCAAACAACAATTACGCTTTCTAGAATGCATTTACAAAGAAACACAGTTTTTCTGTAAATTTTTGCGCTAATAAAACACGGTATGTGGTATACTATTATCTGAATTTTCTATTATAGAAGCTGCAAGACAGCTCTCTCTCTCGTCTTTATATATATATATATATATATATATATATATATATATATATATAGGTAAAACGGTGCCAGAAATGATCAGTAGGACGTATGTGTCCCACATTTTTTTTTTAGGAAAAACGGAATGTGCTAAAATTTTTTGAGTGTCATATTTGTAATCCTGACCCAAATCAGACTCTGTAACAGCTGAGATAACTTAAGATATTCTAAAAAATGAGTAAAAACCACGAAAGGGTTAAAGAGCATTAAAACAAGTTTTGGAAAATGTTTTCTGCGGGCACTCTGTTCCAGAATGATCCACTTTTCCTGAAGATTGAAACGGTCAGGAATTCCGGTCGCAGCTGTGAGTGGGAGTCGCCGCGGTGTGGCAAGTGCGTGGCGCGGCACGCGGGTCACGCCCGCTCCGGCGCGCGCCTTCGCCCGCTCCGGCCCCCTGTTGGGAAACGCGTGCTCCGCCGGAATGCACCATGACGACATTGATTTACGTCACTTTAGATAACAACGGTCCATTTCTAAACGCCACACTGCTACTCGCCCACATTGTTGTGCGCACGCACAAAGTCATGGGGTAACCTTTAAGGCCGTATTACCAAAGACCTTGTAAAAATAACTAGACTTCCTGACGACGCTGCTGTCGCGGGATAATTTGAAGCTTCGCCCGGCCGCCATAGTAGTGGCAAGCGTCACATAAATACGAGTGTTGTTAGCAGGTAAATCGTGTATTAAATGACAACTGCGGGATATATACACAATTTATAGTCACGTTAATCCCCATTCCAAAGAAATCAGATGCAGACAGGTGTGAAAATTACAGAACCATCAGTTTGATAAGTCATGGTTGCAAAATTTTAACGCGAATTATCTACAGGAGAATGGAAAAGCTGGTAGAAGCTGACCTCGGGGAAGATCAGTTTGGGTTCAGGAGGAACGTAGGAACCCGGGAGGCAATACTCACTTTACGTCTTATCTTAGAAGATAGATTAAGGAAAGGCAAACCTACATTTTTAGCTTTTGTAGATTTGGAGAAAGCGTTTGACAATGTTGACTGGAATACACTCTTCCAAATTCTGAAGTCAGCAGGGGTAAAATATAGGGAAAGGAGAGTTATTTACAACTTGTACAAAAGCCAGACCGCAGTTATTAGACTCGAAGGGCATGAAAGGGAAGCATCAGTTGGGAAGGGAGTAAGACACGGTTGTAGCCTTTCTCCGATGTTATTCAATTTGTACATCGAGCAGGCGGTGAAGGAAAGCAAGGAAAAATTAGGAATACGGATTAAAGTTCAGGGGGGAGAAACAAAAACATTGCGTTTTGCTGATGACATTGTAATTCTGTCAGAGACAGCAAAAGACCTGGAAGAGCAGTTGAATGGAATGGACAGTGTGTTGAAGAGAGCGTATAAAATGAACATTAACAAGAGCAAAACAAAAATAATGGAATGCGGTCTTAGAAAATCAGGCGATGCTGAAGGAATTAGATTAGGTAACGAAACCATGAAGGTGGTAGATGAGTTTTGTTACTTGGGTAGTAAAGCAACATGAGATGGTCGCAGTACAGAGGATATAAAATTCAGAATGGCAATGGGAAGAAAGGCATTTTTGAAAAAGAGAAATTTGCTAACATCGAATATTAATCTAAGTTTAAGGAAGTCTTTTCTGAAGGCATTTGTGTGGAGTGTTGCCTTGTACGGAAGTGAAACATGGACGATAAGCAGTGCGGACAGGAAGAAAATAGAGGCTTTCGAAACGTGGTGCTACAGAAGAATGCTGAAGATAAGGTGGGTAGATCGCATAACTAATGAAGAGGTATTGAACAGAATTGGTGAGAAAAGGAATTTTTGGCATACCCTGACCAAAAGAAGGGATCGCTTGGTAGGACACATTCTTCGACATCGAGCATTTAGCATTGGAGGGAAGTGTGTGGGGTAAAAATCGCAGAGGTTGACCAAGAGACGCGTATAGTAAGCAGATTCAAGTGGATGTGGGTTCCCGTTCTTATGAGGAGATGAAAAGGCTTGCTCAGGACAGAGTAGGGTGGAGAGTTGCACCAAACCAGTCTCCGGACTGAAGACCATAACAACAACAACTGTATTGTTTAACTATCGTAGTGTACATGAAGAACGATGGTGAAAAAGCTGCTCAGCATTTAAATACATAAATCAATTAAGAAAGGAATGAAAAGATCGAATACTGTATTCCCATTTATATTTCTCAGGAATACAAGTAGCCCTACTACTTGTGTTCAGAGATAGTTACTCTTGCTTAACAGACTGTTAGGCAAGACAATATAAGATGGAATGAAATAAATACCGGGCTTTTATAATACTGGTAGCTCTTAAAAAGGAGCTACTTTAGGCAGTACTGGCGGAAAGGAAGTTGACGAAATTAGTTGCATCACTGCAGTTCGAATTTTTGTTTATGAAATAAATATTAGCAACTTGTAACGCAGAATTTAAAAGTAATCTGCTTTACATATAGGTATAACCACTGAAAGGGGTTTGCAGACCAGTGTATAGTTCCACATATGAATGACACATAGCCACACTGGATGCACATTGTGAAGTTCAACCCTGTGGCGATAGTTGCTGACTTTTGAGCAATTCACTCTGCAATAAGGTATTTGGCTTAACAGCATTAAAAATGCTAATATTCGTGCTAGATACCGTAATGCCAATGTTAGATGCCTTAGTTAAGAAAAAGTTATGGCGTACTTCGTGCTCTTAAAAGAATTTGGTAGCGGCTTATTGCTGTATTCACAACGTAAGAGGCTATTTTTCAGTTATGTATCTGATGGCATATTTCACTTTCACAATACAATTTTAGCATTAGCTGTTTCAGTCAGCCCTGTTTGATTTTTTGATGCTATGAAATCTCTAAATATTGGAGAATACAGCATTAAAGCAAAGACGTTAAGTGTGAAACTCTTCCGAAATGAAAGTTTGCACAAAAGTTTCACAATCGTAGAATATACTGAGAAAGAGCCAAAAAATCGTGTCTAACGATAAATTCCGTTCATATGCTGCACTTAGAACGCTAGAAAAAAAATACATGTTTTTAGTTTGGTTTCGTTAGGAAGAGGAAACGCTGTTGGCCAATTTCTACACCGTATGTGTATTAAATTTACACAAAACCGATATTTGCTCTATATTCAAGGACTCTGAAGCTGTTTTGTAGTTATATATTTTAATTAGACATAGTTTTCGCGACTTATCTGAAATGAATACTCTCTCTAATCAATAGAATCTTACGCACATTTAAAGTTCGCGCGGAAGTTTGCCACTACAATGGTCACCGAGGTGCTCTTCAATTTGTCCGCTGTTCGCAGTCGGCCGCTTACGCGATTGTGGGGGCTTGTGTACTACACGATACACCTGAGGTGTACACCTATGCAGCAACGCCCCAAGCGGGATTATCTGAAACTACGTACTGCTTCATGTGGACCTATTACACGATGCACGACTGATATTCCTAGGCGCGAATCCGTGCATGCCTAGCAGACAGCAATAAGGCGCACGAAATGCAGTAAAAATGGAGCTCTTGTAATATTTCATTCATGCCGCACAAGTACCCCAGGGAAACTAATTTCTTGGAAAGTCATTCAAATTATTTCTGCGAGCTCAAGGTTTCTCTTTAATGAGAACTTTTATTTCATTTATCGAAGTAATTGTTTTTTTCTTATGTAGTTAGCACGAAATTGAGTAACTACTGCTTTGAATTACAGATTCAACGCTTTTATTTTAGAGTTCAATGTTTATGTAACTAGTAAATGAAGTCTGCAATAGGCTGTATAGGTCGCTGTATTAATTAAAGTCATAAAATGGATAAAATTTGACTTTATTCATCAGAATCCTGCATACATGGATTGCAAGTATGTCAGTACAAATGGATACATGTTCTTGTAACATTATGGAGCAGACTATGTAACTAAGAGTCAAACTGCTTAGGTCATCGGTCCATAGACTTTTAATTAACTTATGCTAAGGCCAACAAGCACACAAATGTCCTAGGGAGAACTCGAACTTCCGGCGGGAGAGACCGCGCATTTCGTGACATGCAGCCTCGGACCGCGCGGTCATTATATATTACGCCACTTGGTTGCATAGTAAATGTATATCTAAGTTTAAATTTATGCAACATTTTGCACATAGACTCATTTTTTGGAGTTGTGACGTATTCAGCTTAGAGCACAACGTCGAGAAGCCTGACGTTGGGTTCGACTACGGCCGGCAAGAAGGCAGGCAGATGAATATTCTCATAGCTGAACAAAGAACTGAGTCTGTAGATCCGAAAGAATTTCGGAACTTCGTGAGGAAGGACGTGATCTCTTTTGAAGAGCTGCTGTTTGTAACGTTGTATCCATATTACTGAGGAACAAATGATTGCTGACGTAACTTATTATGATGCAGGGGCCGAGTGGGTTATACGAACAACCTATCCTCCCTGAACGCTTGAATGACGATTCGACGACTCTGTTCCATTTCGTTTGCCGGCCGCGGTGGCCGAGGGGACTGAGGCGCTCCAGTCACGGTCTGCACGGCCACTACGGTCGGGGGTTCGAATCCCCCCTCGGGCATGGATATTTGTGCCGTCCTTAGTTGTAGCTAGTTCATAAGTAGTTTGTAAGCTTAGGGACTGATGACCCCATAGTTAAGTCCCATAAGCTATAAAAACATCTGATTTTCCATTTCGTTTCTGGAGTATGAAGCAACCAATATAATAACTCCTTTACATAACCACCTGGTGTAAAAGTCTACTCGCAAACAAGTATTGTTTATATTTAATTACTGGATTTGTGAAAATCTAGTAACTGAAAATATCCGCAACAGGGAAGTCTAAATCAGTCCTAACCACAATTGTCATGCACAAATAAGAATCAGAAAGCTTCGTGCACTCTGCAGTACGTGGCAGTGCCCACCTCTGCGTATGCGCGCGATAGCGTTGCCTAGTGCGCATGCGCGGATTCACAGGAGTTTAGAACGGATCTATATTCCTGCGCGCGGATAAAGTGTCTGCTAATAATCAAGGTTTCGCGGTAGTTCCACGTGTTCTGCCGCTAGATGGCTGTCGCGCTAGACAAATACCTTTCGCGGCGGATCGTCGTGTAATACTGCCTTTAGGGGGCTGGCGTCCATACACGCTCGAACTGGAAGGTACACTTAGTTTCGTGATAGTCCGGCAGATGTCAGTGGGTAATTTGGAAGAATGCTTTCAACCGATATATATCGTAGGTATGGCTGTTGCGGATTAACAAATCGATTGTGAGAATTGCTACGTCATTAGAGTCACCAGATACATCTATATCTACATCGGATACTCTGCAAACCACACTAAGTGCCTGGCAGAGGGTTCATCGAACCACCTTTATATTATTCATCTCCCATTCCATTCTCGAATAGCGCTCGGGAAGAAAGAACTCCTGAATCTCTCCGTTCGAGCTCTGGTTTCTCGTATTTTATTCTGATGATCATTTCTACCTGTGTAGGTGGGAGTCAACAATATATTTTCGCATTCGGAGGAGAATGTTGGCGATTGGACTTTCGTAAGTAGCCCACGCCGCAACGATAAGCGCCGTTGTTGTAATGATTCCCATCCCAGATCCTGTATCATTTCCGTAACGCTGTCTGCCCTGTATCGTGACAATACGAAACGATATGCCCTTCTTTGGACTCTTTCGATGTCCTCCGACAAACCCACCTGATAAGGATCCCACACTGGGCAGCAATACTCCATAAAAGGACGGACAAGCGTAGTGTATGCAGTTTATTTAGTAGTTCTGTTGCATCTTTTAAGGGTTCTGCCAATGGAACGCAGTCTCTGGTTCGCCTTTCCCACGACATTATCTACGTGTTCTTTCCAATTTAACTCTGAAGTAATAGTAATTCCTAGATATTTTGTGGAGTTTACTGGCTTCACTTTTGATTGATTTATCTTGTAAACGAAGTTCAACGGTATAATTACGTAGGCTTCCGCGGCCAGAGGCAGATGACATAAAAGTTTCCTGGGTGTTGCACAGCGTCATGATGTAAGAAGGCTATTATTTAAATTGCATTCTTAAATCATGACGCGGTACAACACCCAAAAAACCTTTATGTCAAAGTTTAACGGATTTCTTTTCGTACTCGTGTGGACGACTTCACACTTCACATTATTTAGAGTCAATTGCCAATTTTTACACAATAGTGATATCTTATTTAGATCGTTCTGCAGTTGGTTTTGATCTTCATCTTCAGATGATTTTACTAGACGGTGTATGACGCCGTCATATACAAACAACCTAAGAGAGCTACTTAGATTTTCCCCTAAATCGTCTATGTAAATAAGGAACAGCAGAGGACCAATAACAATACCCTGTTGAACGCCCGATATCACCTCTGTTCTAGTCGATGCCTCACTATCGATTACTACTGTCTCCTCTCTGACCGGAAAGTCCCTATCCAGTCGCAAATTTGGGGCGATATACCATAACTACGCAATTTGATTAAAAGCCGTTAGTGAGTAACGGTATCAAAAGCCTTCTGGAAATCAAGAAATACGGAATCAATTTGAGAACCCTTGTCGATAGCACTCATCACTTCGTGTGAGTAAAGAGCTAGTTGTGTTTCGCATGAACGATATTTTCTAAATCCGTGTTGACCTTTTGTCAATAGATCATTCTGTTCGAGATAATTCATAATATTTGAATACAGGATATGTTCCAAAATTCTGCTGCAAATTGACGTCAATGAAATAGGCCTGTAGTTCAGTGGGTTACTCCTACTGCCTTTCTTGAATAAAGGTGTGACCTGTGCAACTTTCCAATTTTTGGGTACAGATCCTTCTTTGATAGAGCGGTTGTATATCGCTTCAGCTTAATCAGGTAGAAATCCAATGGGTATACAGTCCGGACCTGAAGACTTGTTCTTGTTAAGTGATTTAAGTTGCTTCACTACTCAGAGATGTTTATACGTTAACAAACATTCTTATGCTATGGCATTGCTACAGTTCTGCGACTATTTTCCGATGATCGCAATGACTGAAGGAGTTAGCAGCTCGAATACTGATATTTCGACCTAGCGTGATTTAATACCGAAATTGAGTATCACCGATGTTTGGAATTTTGCTGGGAATACCAACTGTTACCGAATCATGATTCACCCAGTTGTCTAGACTGTGGTGGAAAGAACACAATGGCCGGCTGCGGTGGCCGAGGAGACTAAGGCGCTCCAGTCACGGTCTGCACGGCCACTACGGCCGGGAGTTCGAATCCCCCCTCGGGCATGGATATTTGTGCCGTCCTAGTTCGTAAGTAGTTCATAAGTAGTTTGTAAGTTTAGGGACTGATGACCCCGTAGTTAAGTCCCATAGACTATACAAACATTTGAACATTTGAATTGTAAGAACACAATGAAACTCGGAAAACAACTACTTACCCGGATTTTCCTTGTGAACTGTATTATTACAAACGCCGGAAGAAAACTACAGTAAAAATATATGGATCGAAAGCAGTAAATTGACCATCCAATATTGTTTTAGTATCTTGGCGGGTGAGTGACTACAGTTTAGTATCTACATTGTCAGAATCAGGACTTTCTGCGAGAACTGTTTGCGATTATTACGAATTTTGTCTAGAGATTAGCTATGTCATTGTGACAAATCATTGTATACTGACATAAGGGCCAAAGAAAACAGTAGAAATCGACGAAACCTGTATAAATATGGAAAAGGAAGGCTTTTGAAGAATAAAAAAATCTTCGGAGGAAGAGAGTCAGCGAAGAGTTTCATGGTCAAAGTGTATTCCAGGAGACAGGAGGAATCTGGCACTTGTAGCTCTCATTAAGAAATTGTTTTCCAGGAACCCAAATTATTATAGATGGATGGAAATCTTATAAAGAGGTGAAGAACAACGGTTTCCAACACGACTTTGACAAGCACTCAGTACATTCGTGACATATGACGATTCCTCTGTACATATCCAGAATGTGGAACGCCATTGGAAGTCACTGTCTTTATATATTTCAGTATATCTATTTCCACTAACTTCATCTACGCGGCATTAAATTTCCCATTGAGTGTCTACCCATATTCCAACATGACATATCAAGAATCTACCCTTGCTATGGAAAAAAAAGACTGTTGCCAGCCGCTTATACATCTCGCGGTTTCGTCCACGACGATAACAAAATCACTGACGGATAAAGTAAGTACATTTATTTAGCCTATATATTAATATTTACCTCTCGTCGTTGCTATTGGTAACGTCGTAAACCTCCACCTCGTTCTTCTGTCATAACGGATATTCTCGTTGTGTAGACAATCGAGATATCTCCTTCCTTCGATATACATCGCTTGCAAACATTCTTCTAAATTACCTGTCATTGTAGTGACTGAACACGCTGAGAACAATTGCACTCTGTTTTCCTAGTGTTCGTTCGAGCGTGCCATGCTCGAAGTGCCCGACCGTCTACTTTGGAACAGGGGGTAAATCTATTTATTCGATTTTCATGCTTTAATGACACTTGAAGGTATATAAGTGTAAACCACATGCATTTATGAACTTCTTTTCACAAAAAGTGCTGCTTTCCTTAAAAAAAGAAAATAAAAAGAAAGAAAAGAAACGTTAGTTTCCATTTCGCATGGATTTTTTTATATTATATGTTTTTAAGTCCATTTTGGAGAAAGTAACAGGTAAGAATATATGTTTTTAATTTTTTTCACTCCATTTACGTCTTCGTATTTCTTAATAATCTTTGTGGAATTACGCTGTTTTTCTAGTACTTACACTTGATTGCCAAAACCTTGGGCTGAGAAAATGTCATTGTGCAGGTTACTAATTGCTACGATTTAGACCATACATTACAGCAAGTCCAGTTTTCGAATGGTAATGACACTGATATGTCGTTTTTCACGTGTTATTCAATGGCGCAACCGCAAGGTAGCGAAATTCACAAGAGTTTGGCTTATAGCGTCAAACACTGAACGAGGCTAAGCGAATTTCCAACAATCAGTGTAGTACTTACAAGGAGACCACGCGGGTATCGGGTTTTAGAATTTTTTATGTTTATGTTATGTGAAGTTCAGTACACAAATAACAATCGCCAAAGCCATTAGTTGCAACTCCCAAAAATTCTCGAGAAAATCGACTTTGAAGTTTTGCAAGTGTATGTAAGTACCGATAATTAAAACAGTTGCAGCCTCTGTCAAATGTTCAAATGTTTGTTAAGCTTAAGGGACTTAACTGCGGGGTCATCAGTCCCTAAACTTACAAACTACTTATGAACTACCTACAACTAAGGACGGCACAAATATCCATGCCCGAGGGGGGATTCGAACACCCGACCGTAGTGGCCGTGCAGACCGTGACTGAAGCGCCTCAGTCCACTCGGTCACCGCGGCCGGCGCAGCCTCTGTCGGTATACCTCAAGTTGGTAGCGTTCTGGCCTTGCAACCTTAGGGTGGTTGGTTCGGATCCTGCAGTGATATTTTTTTGTGTTCGAATACTTAGACAATTTTAATATCTAATGGTATTTTTATGAAAAATGAACGTATTTTTGTTTATTCGTAATTTTCTATGTTTTATAAAAGGTTGTTAATAATGATGGTTTCCATAAAAACTAATAAGTTACATTTTTTACAGTATTGGCGACGACGGGAGTCCTTGATTGTTCCGTTTGTGAAGAAATACGACATTGTTTGTGGAAAGTCATCCCCATAGCTACTAATGGCTTTCCAAGCAGCTAACCTACTCAACCATCGTTTTAGGTTCAAAAATGTTTGTTAAGCTTATGGGACTTAACTACGGGGTCATCAGTCCCTAAACTTACAAACTACTTATGAACTACTTACGAACTAGGACGGCACAAATAGCCATGCCCGAGGGGGCATTCGAACCCCCGACCGTAGTGGCCGTGCTGACCGTGACTGGAGCGCCTCAGTCACCTCGGCCACCGCGGGCGGCTCGTTTTAGGTGACAAGGCGTTCAGCTCGTCTTCATACATATACACAAAAACTGACACAACACGTGCAATTGGAGATCCCAGAATATCTTACATAACTGAATTTGAAAACAAACAAAAAAAAGTATTTATCACAGTGGGATTCGAACCATCGACTACTCGGTTCCGAGGCCAGAACTCAATCACCTGGGCTACATTGATAGATGCAGTAACTGTTTTAATATTTTCTACTTACGTGCACTTTCAAAATTTCAAATAGTTTTTCTCGAGAATTTTTGAGAGTTGCGTCGAATGGCTATGGCTGATTGTTATTTATGTTCTGAACTCCACGTACCATAAACATAAAGAAATTCTAAAATCCGATACCAATGTGACCTTCGGAACCTTGTCAAGTTTTAATCCTTAATGTTCAGAAACCTTGAATACATTCCATTTTTCTCAGAGAAAGATCGTCATGCTAATGGTAGCACATACCTTTCATCACGGAAGCAATAAACTCCTCGCCATTTCTTATGACGTTGCGAGAACAGATCCATGTAAATCAAATTTTCTGTGACTGTTCTCTGATGGAGAAACTTCAGGCTTCCTAAATGCGTGTGACGTGATGAACCATGTTATCAATATACGAGCTGCAGCATCACAAATGGTGTGTATTCTTTCTGACATGTCCGAAAGAATAGACACCCCTTATATTAAATATCTCAGAGTACTCTGCTGACCATATTGCTTACTTCTGAGTGGTCCAAACGCCTTTATCATGTTTGGTTTGTTCCATTTCTTAAGTAGAAGATGCTTGAAATTAATTTATGTTGACTAAAATCTCATGTGACAGTCAATGGACGTGGCGATTTTACAGAACAATTAATATGACCTGTGAGAGTTTTTACTGTATCCAGTCCAGTTTATTTTTTATTTTTTTTTATTATTTTTTATTTTTTTGTCTAGAGTGTTAGGCATAACCAAACAGGGACGTTCCTGTGTAGGATAACTAAATTATTTTGAGTATAGTTCCAAGAGCTCGTGGGAATGTACTATCATGCCCAGAAACATCGAACGAACTGAATTGCATTCCGTCTAATATGCATGCATCCGAAATAACGTATCTGTCTGGCGGATCTTCTAATCTCTGCGCGCTATAGTCGTTCGACTACACAAAATAAATACCACCACGGCACTATTCTAATGGTAGTCAGTCCACATGTATATAAACACCACGTAACTGAAGATAAGACAATCATTAACGTTCATAAGCAGTTAGTGACATTGCTAAAGCAGTACTACACTCATTAGAGTCGGGTAGAATAAAGTTCATGAAATAAATATTTCTGTAATCCTTACACAAAAGTAAATATTGTTATGAACAAGAGAGCTTTATAACAATTCCAAGTCTGTTTGCTTTCTAAACGTGAGTGTGAAGTAGGCGAAAGTGAATGGGGGGGGGGGGCAGATAAAAGGTTGGCGAAGGCAATCTGATGGTGCTTCTGGTAACTAAAGAAACAGCCCGCACTACACCTGTGCGTCCTATTTTGAAGTATTACTGCGCATTGTGGGATCCCCAACAAGTGGGACTGACGGACGATTTAGAGAAAGTTCAGAGAAGGGCGGCTCGTTTTGTATTATCGCGATATAGGGGAGAGCCACGGAAATGATGCACGAGTTGCGGTGGAAATCATTAAAAGAAAGGCGTTGTTTGCTGCGGCGAGATTTTTTTGCGAAATTTCTTTCACCAACTTTCTCTTTAGAATGCGAACATATATTGTTAGAACCCACCTGCATAGGAAGAGATGATCATAGTAATGAAATAAGATGAATCAGATTAAAAATTGAAAGATTATGGTGACAGGGAGACATGATCATAGTAATGAAATAAGATGAATCAGATTTAAAACTGAAAGATTATGGTGATAGGGAGACATGATCATAGTAATGAAATAAGATGAATCAGATTTAAAACTGAAAGATTATGGTGATAGGAAGACATGATCATAGTAATGAAATAAGATGAATCAGATTGAAAACGGAAAGATTATGGTGTTCCTTTTTTTCCTGCGCCCTATTAGAGAATGGAACGATAGAGAAATATTATAAGAGCCGTTCGATGAACCCTCTGCCATGCACTTCAGTGTTATTTGCAGATTATTTTGAAATTAGGCAGCCATAGGCTGAAGTTCATTATTTATGGATTTTTAGCTTTATTTTTGTGAATCTGGACGTGTATCCGTCTTATAGCTTTATTTTTTATGTGAAAGTCAGTCCATGTTTGTAAGTACTGCACATTATAAAGTCTTTGCAACTGCGATGTAGCATCTGCGCTACAGCAGCTTCTTTGACCGCTGAGGCGAGTAGTAGAGAGTGAGCTGTTGAGCAGAAGAGTCGATTGTGGGTTAGGATAGCTGACAGACGTATGGCAACTGTGTTGTGTACTAAGGTTGAATTGGTCAGCAATGATTGTATTGAGTTTGATTTATTTCACTGTATATTTATGAATACGAACGTATTACATTGGACAGTGGATTCTGTATCAAGAGGAAGAGAATATTTGTATGGAACGGAATTGTATAAAACCATTGTATTATATTGAAGATTCAACAAAGGTATGTTTCTTTAATTCAATGAATAACTTAATTATCACTAATTTTTCTTATTTCAGCTCAACCTCGTTCCTCATTTTCCTGATTGTGGCACTTTTAATTTTGTTGTATGATACGAGTTGAGTTTTTTGAGAAAAGGATTTCCTTTTAAATGTAAATGTTCACGTACCAGTAGAGTAATCAGTCTTTACATGCCAATGAATCTGACTGTCGGAAATAATGTTCACAGAAGTACAGATTGTTTTACTTACAGGGCCTAATTTTGTTTGTTAAATCCGTTGCGCATATATGATTAGATAAACTCCTAGATTTAAATAGAAAAACTTAATAAGAATAGGAAACTTTCACTTGAGAAACTTTCATCACGCTTTCACTTTCACTTAATAAACATACAACAAGAAGCTTTCAATTTATGTCGATGTAGACATGGTGGGGACGTGGTGTAAGTTGGAAGTTAGTGAAGCAGACGTGGGAGGATAAAGAATGTTAGTAGCTGTTGGGATGCAGGATGGGGAGATGACAGGTAGGTGTAGGGTGTTTGGGTCTGAAACTTTATCGCGTGTGGGAGTGAGGGTTAGGGTTCGAAAGAGAAGTATTTTTCTGGGATGACTTCACGGTTTTGTAATGATACTTTTTCTTCTTTTAGCTGGTGTTGTTGTCAAGAATAAAATTAAATACCATTATTGAAATTTAACAAACTGTGAAATATTGCAATGAATATTAATTTTGAAAAGATAGAGACACTGAGAAAAGACACGAAAGATTCCGCCATCAGTACTTAGCGGCAATAGTAGTTAGAATAAAGACAACACCAGAAAGCATCATTAGGAAAGAAAGTGGCGAAATCCGATTTTTACCTGGCAGAATAATACAGATTGTATTGGAGTCATCACTCTGGAGTCAAATCTGTACGGAACAATAAATTTCTTCTTTACTGTAAACTGATACTTGGTTGCATAAGCTTCGAATACTAAAGTTCCAGGACCGTGTTTAATTCCAATTACGATTGATGTTTAAAGTTACAAAGTTATCGGACTTCGTTTAAAGAAAAGAATTACTGCAGGCATTGAAACAAAATTCAACACAATATGTGCGTAAGTGAAATTCGAGTCTGGAATGTTCTTCCGCAATCGCGAAGCAATTTACAACAATAGCCAAGCATCATGTTACGAATTATGCTGGAAACAAACAAAATAATGAAAAATGGGGAAAGATCTACTTTTAAATAAAGTATTAACTTCGAACGACTTACTGAATTTATTATAATTAATTGTTTTTAGCTCACATTTACATAGTCAATATGGAGAGACCAAAAGAGAGACGCCCGATTTGTTCAACAGTAAGAAGACGAAAGACGACGAGCGATTCCGTTTGTTCCCCAGCTCGTTCAAAATATTTGAAAGTCCATTATGAAACAAAATAATCAGAGATTTACTGGCACAGAGAACGGATGCTAGCGACAAGCGTCGCAGATATAATTTTAATAAAAAAAATATTAAATGTAATGCTACAGTTTAGTAGAGGAAGATCGTTGGGGAAAGATGTGTAGGATGTGAAGATGGTTGTAAGCAGTGGGAAACGTAGGAGAGGAGTAGGTGTTGTATTGAAGGATCTGTGGAATTTGGTAAAGAAGGCGGATGGGGATTGGTGGGTGGATGCGGAAGGCAAGACGGAGTACTTAGCGTTCCACATACCGAGGGAGTGATAGAGATCTGGGAGAGCAGACGTCTGTGCAATATTAGCATACCGTAAGCGGGGGTGACTTTGTGACTGCTGGGGTGACATTGTGGCAAGTGAACTTTTTTTTTTTTTTTTTTTTTTTTTTTTTTTTTTTTTTTTAGGCTTTTAAATATTGCGCCATTTCTGCGCTTGTCACAGGGCTATGAGCGATTCTGTCATATGCCTAACAAATGCTGCTATCTGTTAGTCATCACTTACACTTTTAAGCGAACTGTCGTGGCTGCTACAGTGGTTTAGTTAAAACGTGTTTTTTTCTTCCCAGGAGAAAACCTGCAAACTTTCTACTGCACAACGTTCAACTCACGTGCTTGTGTTCATACAGGTAATTATATCAATAACCATGCTTGTTAGCAATCATGTAATGTTTAAAGAACTTAAATACATTCTTTTGGTGTAAAGTTATACAGATATAACCAAAATTTCGAAGTTTGATGGGGTGACTTGTGACAGATACAGTTGTCACAAAGTCACTCCAACTATATTAACAGTCCAGCATGCCAAGAACATATGTGAGAAGGACCGGAAGTCGTTCTTACCGCAATTATACTGAGGAAAATCTGGCAGAAGCTGCAAACAAGTTTTGGAGAAACGCCTATCACTCAGAGAAGCTTCGTGCAGGTCAGTAACAAACAAATGTAATTACTATGAAAAAATGTTATTATAATGCATAATATTAATGTATGTGTTCTTCTCAGGTTCAACATTCATAAGAACACACTGTGGCTGAAAACAAACAAGGCCCGAAATGTTCCAGTTGCGACACTAGTACCAGTGGGAAAACCAGGTGGTCAACCAGTTTTTACAGACAATGAGGAAATGGGATTTGCAGTACATGCGGTTTCCTTGTCCACATATGGATTTCCATTTACCAGTTTCGATCTTCGCACATTGCCTAGCATTTAAAATTCATTTTTAGAATCTTTTTACTTCTTCCTGATGTTAAAATAAAGTTTTATGGGGTTACTTTGTGACTGTATTATTTTACTATTAATTTTAGTAGAAAAACCAGACTGTCACAAAGTCACCCCACATTGTGATAGTTATTATTAGGTTATACTTTAGTATTATTTAGTTTGTTCTTGTTTGTTGTTATACAGGGTGTAACAAAAAGGTACGGCCAAACTTTCAGGAAACATTCCTCACACACAAAGAAAGAAAATATGTTATGTAGACATGTGTCCGGAAACGCTTAAATTTCCATGTTAGAGCTCATTTTATTATTTCTCTTCAAATCACATTAATCATGGAATGAAAACACACAGCAACAGAACGTACCAGCGTGACTTCAAACACTTTGTTACAGGAAATGTTCAAAATGTCCTCCGTTAGCGAGGATACATGCATCCACCCTCCGTCGTATGGAATCCCTAATGCGCTGATGCAGCCCTGGAGAATGGCGTATTGTATCACAGCCGTCCACAATACGAGCACGAAGAGTCTCTACATTTGGTACCGGGGTTACGTAGACAAGAGCTTTCATATGCCCCCATAAATGAAAGTCAAGAGGGTTGAGGTCAGGAGATCGTGGATGCCACGGAATTGTTCCCCCTCTACCAATCCATCGGTCACCGAAGCGTACGAACACGTCGACTGAAATATGCAGGAGCTCCATCGTGCATGAACCACATATTGTGTCGTACTTGTAAAGGCACATGTTCTAGCAGCACAGGTTGAGTATCCCGTATGAAATCATGATGACGTGCTCCAGTGCACGTAGGTGAAAGAACATGAGGCCCAATCAAGACATCACCAACAATTCCAATTCAATTGGGCCAACTGGCGGTGAATCGAGGAAGTACAGTAGATACTAACGAAACAATTGGGTATTTTGACATTTGTCTGCACGAATAATTTCAATTTACATGTAAAGAGAGATACTAAAATGAGCTCTAACATGGAAATTAAGCGTTTCCGGAGACATGTCCACATAACATATTTTCTTTCTTTGTGTGTTAGGAATGTTTCCTGAAAGTTTGGCCCTACCTTTTTGTAACACCCTGTATAATGAAAGAGTATATCTATACATGGTAGTAAATATATCTGAGACTGAATCATTTTTATCTGGTTTAGATGGAAAATAATTTTAAAAAATCGCACTGACGTGTTTTACGGCCCACTTTAGATTTGTAGTTTTATAAATTTTTGCAAACATTTTGGACCAGAATAATTATCTAAATAATAAAAATTAATTATAAAAGTGTCTGAAACCCTTTCAGGGGGAAAAAATAGTGAGCAGCAGGTTTCGAACCACTTACCTCCAGCGTCACAGTCCAACGCATTGCCCACTACGCTACAGCTGACGGTTACGAGTTGTCTTCTCTAATCTTATACTATTGACAGTCGTTGTTAACTGATGCTAATATGGCATTTGTAGACACTAGATTATCATTTATCGTACGAAGGACGACGTATTTTTGCTAATTCTTCAGTGCGCCATTGCTTTGAAATGACAACGTGTAAGTTACAATAAGAAAATCATCAAATACGCAACGCAACATGGCGTATGCCACAGAGAGTTCTGGGCGAGGAATGTCACGTGACATCTGCGAACGGCTGGTTTTCGTTAATTCAATGAAAAATGTCAAAACTCCGTTATTTTTTCAAATATCTCTCAAACGATACGAGGTATGAAAAAAACATATGGGAACAAAGTTATAGAGAATTTTCTCCTCTACAAATTCGTTTATTCAATTTTCGCTTCAGATGGACGGTTTATTTGCAATTAAAATTACATTTCAAACGGCTTTTTTTGGTATTACTAACGTATTTCTCGTCCGAAATATTTCAAAAGCGAGGTTCTGGTCTCTGGTAGCCAACAATTATATCTGTAAAATTTAGTATCGATCGGTTGAGCGGTTCGACCTAAAGAGTGGGAACAAGTTACAGCCAGACAGACATCGTCAAATCGCCGTTATTTTTGCCAATATCTCTGCAACGATCCAAGATATGAAAAAAAAAAAAAAAAAAAAAAAAAACATAATAGAGCGAAGTTGTAGAGAATTTTCCCCTCTTCCAATTAGGTTATTCAATTTTCGTGTCAGATGAACGGTTCGTTTGGTGCTCGTATTGTGGACGGCTGTGATACAATACGCCACTCTCCAGGGCTGCATCAGCGCATTAGGGATTCCATGCGACGGAGGGTGGATGCATGTATCCTCGCTAACGGAGGACATTTTGAACATTTCCTGTAACAAAGTGTTTGAAGTCACGCTGGTACGTTCTGTTGCTGTGTGTTTTCATTTATTATATTACAAACGGCTTTTTTTTTTTTTGTATTGCTACCGTATTTTTTGTCCGAAAAATTTGAAAAAGGGAGGTTCTGGTCTGTGGCGGCTTACAATTATATGTGGAAAATTTGGCGCTGATCGGTTGAACAGTTCGTCTTAAAAACAGGGAACACGTCACGGACAGACAGACAGACAGACAGACAGACATCTCGAAATCGACGTTATTTTTGCAAATATCTCTCAAACGATATGACATATGAAAAAAAAAACATATGGGAACAAAGTTGTAGAGAATTTTTTCCTCTACAAATTCGATTATTCGATTTTTCGTGTCAGATACATGGTTAGGCCGCTGTTTTCATTTAAATTTCGAGGTGTTAAAAGACGATCGCAAAGGCCCACTTTTAGTGTTACTACCGTAACCTAAAGTGGGCCAAAATGTTGAATGTAATGCTACAGTTTTGTAGAGGAAGGTGGGTGAAATGTCGTTGAGGAAAGATGTGTAGGATGTGGAGATGGTTGGAAGCAGGGACACATTGATAGAGGCGCAGTGGCGAGCTAGGATTCTCCAAGATTAGGGAAACATGAGAGGAGTAAGTGTTGTAAGTGTTGGAGGAGATATGGCAGGTTGATAGAGAAGGCGGATGGGCATTGGTGGGTTGATGCGGAAGACATGACGGAGTACATAGCGTTCCACATACCGAGGGAATGATACAAGATCTGGGATTTGTATTATGTGCTGTTACCAGGGATGGAGTGTTGGGGTATCAGAACAGTAAGAAGCGAATTTCTATTTTAAATTCATTTAATTTCATTTTTTATTATTAAAAAAAAAGAAGGGAAAAATAATAATAGACAATTATTAATTAATGTTGTGAAGAAAAAAATTCATCTATGGAACTAAAAGAAAAAAGTGGAAGAGCAGTATCTTTGCTTGTTAATTAGCAGTCAGTATTGTCTTGTCTTCTCGAGCAGTTAGAAGTGATGAGCTGTCTCGGTTTTTTTTTTTTTTGTTTTTTTTTTTTTTGTTTTTTTGTAAACTTTCAGTTGTGATGTAAATGTTTTTAGAAAAATACAGATCCTTCTCAAAAGTGAAACGTTTCGTCTTAGTTTATTACTTAGGCCTTAAAGTGAACCACAGAATGACCCTGAGATGTGATGAAGCAATCAACAATAAGAAGACATTCAAAAACTGTCGGTATTTTTTTTAACATGAGTTTATTCCAAAGTTCCTCTTAAGTTTATTAATATTGACTGGAGTTCTTCTTTGCTAATTTTCATTAACAATTTTTAAAATACATATATAGATAAAGATGTTTCAATTAGCACAGGGGAGGACAGGTGAGGTGCGGTGGTGTAGCGGCCTGTAAGTCCCCGTAAAGTGTCCGCCTGGTGGCAGACCAGCTGCGTGCTTGACGCCGCAGGTGAACCTCGGTGTGACGCGGCAGCAGTGCGTGGCTGCGGGCACTGGGGCGAGGAATGCGCGGCTGCAGTGCAGGCGGAGTGTCGGTCTGGTGGCCAGGCGCGCGCCGCGCCGTTACCAACAGAAAAACCCGGCCCGCACACCTGCCACCTGCGCCAGCAGGCTAGCAGGCTAGCTAGCTGGCTCGCTGGCTAGCTAGCAGGCTAGCTGGCTAGACGCGGCGGCAGCGCCGGCGGCGGAGCCAGCACAGCTGCAAGGCGCCGCGCCGCTGTGCAGCCAAGCATGCTGCGGTCTATTCCCATCTGCTCGCATTGCGGAACCTCCCGACACCGCTGTTGCCTAACATTGGATATGAATCTAATTACTCTATTATCATTATCAACCAGAGGTGGTTGACAGTTTCAGTGGGAGCATTGGGCAAGGATTGGCTGAAACGGGGGAAAGTAATACAGTAGAAGAAGAATGGGCAGCTCTGAGAGATAGGATAGTGAAGGCAGCAGAGGACCATGTAGGCAGAAAGACAAGGCCTAATACAAATCGCCGACCGCGGTGGCCGAGGGAACTAAGGCGCTCCAGTCACGGTCTGCTCGGCCACTACGGTCGGGGGTTCGAATCCCCCCTCGGGCATGGATATTTGTGCCGTCCTAGTTCGTAAGTAGTTCATAAGTAGTTTGTAAGTTTAGGGACTGATGACCCCGTAGTTAAGTCCCATAAGCTTCACAAACATTTGAACATTTTTAATAGAAATCCCCATATATACTGAACTTAATTGATGAGAGGGGAAAATATAAAAATTCAGCAAGTGAAACAGGAAAAAGGGAAATTCCTGGCAGATTAAAATTGTGTGCTGGAACTGGGACTCGAACCTGGGACCTTTCTCTTTCGCGGGCAAGTGCACTACCGACTGTGCTATCCCGACACGACTCACGATGCCGCCTCACAACTTTACTTCCGCCAGTACCTCGCCTCCTACTTTCCAAACTTCACAGAAGCTCTCCTGCGAACCATGCAAGACCAGCACTCCTGGAAGAAAGGATATGGTGGAGACATGGCTTAGCCACAGCCTAAGGGATGTTTCCACAATGAAACTTTCACTCTGCAGCGGAGTGTGCGCTGATATGAAACTTCCTGGCAGATTAAAATTGTGTGCCGGAACCGGGACTCGAACCCGGGACCTTTGCCTTTCGCGGGCAAGCGCTCTACCGACTGAGATATCCCGACACGACTCACGATGCCGCCTTACAACTTTACTTCCGCCAGTACCTCGCCTCCTACTTTCCAAACTTCACAGAAGCTCTCCTGCGAACCATGCAAGACCAGCACTCCTGGAAGAAAGGATATGGTGGAGACATGGCTTAGCCACAGCCTAAGGGATGTTTCCACAATGAAACTTTCACACTGCAGCGGAGTGTGCGCTGAGATGAAACTTCCTGGCAGATTAAAATTGTGTGCCAGAACCGGGACTCGAACCTCGGACCTTTGCCTTTCGCGGGCAAGCGCACTAACTACTGTGCTATCCCGACACGACTCACGATGCCGCCTCACAGCTTTACTTCCGACTGAGATAACCCGATACGACTCACGATGCCGCTTCACAACTTTACCAGTAGGAGGCGAGGTACTGGCGGAAGTAAAGTTGTGAGGCGACATCGTGAGTCGTGTCGGGATATCTCAGTCGGTAGAGCGCTTGCCCGCGAAAGGCAAAGGTCCCGGGTTCGAGTCCCGGTTCAGGCACACAATTTTAATCTGCCAGGAAGTTTCATATCAGCGCACACTCCGCTGCAGAGTGAAAGTTTCATTCAGGAAAAAGGGAGTACAAACGTCTGAAAAATGAGATTGACAGGAAGTGCAGACTGGCTAAGCAGGAGTGGCTAGAGGACATTTCCAGAACTGTAGAAGAATGCATAACTAGGGGAAAGATAGATACCGCCTACAGGAAAATAAAAGAGATATTTGGAGTCAAGAAAAGCAGCTGAATGAATATAAAGAACTCAGACGGAAAACCAGTACTAAGCAATGAGGGTAAAGGTGAACTACGGAAGGAATATATAGAGGGCCTATGCAAAGGAAATAAACTTGAAAGCAGTATTCTAGAAATGGAAGACGATGTGGAGGAAGATGAGATAGGAGATATGATACTGCGAGAAGAATTTGACAGAGCTCTGAAGGACTTCAGTCGAAACAAGGCCCCTGGAGTAGATGATATTCCGACTGAACTGCTGATGTCGTTAGGAGAGCCAGTCATGAAAACATTGTATTACCTGGTATGCAAGACGTATGAGACAGGGGAAATACCCTCCGACTTGAAGAAGAATATTGTAATTCCAATTCCAAAGAAAGCAAGTGCAGACAGAACTATCAGTCTAATAAGACATGGTTGCAAAATACTTACACGAATTATTTACAGACGAATGGAAAAACTTGTGCAATCTGACCTCGCGGGAGATCAGTTTCGATTTACGAGAAATGTAGGTACACGGGAGGCAATACACACATTACGACTTATCTTAGAAGATAGGCTAAGGAAAGGGAAACCTACGTTTTTAACGTTTGTCGATTTGGAGAAAGCTTTTGACAATGTCGACTGGAATACACTCTTCCAAATTCTGAAGGTAGCAGGGGTAAAATATAGGGAGAGAAGAGTTATATTCAACCTATACATAAACCAGACAGCGGTTATTAGAGTCGAAGGGCAAGAAAGGGACGCAGAGGTTGGATAGGGAGTAAGACAGGGTTGTAGCCTTTCCCCAATGTTGTCTAATCTGTACATTGAGCAGGCAGTGAAGGAATGGAAGGAAAAATTTGGAGAGGGCATTAAAGAGCAGGGAGAACAAATAAAAACATTGCGGTTTGCAGATGACATAGTAATTCTGTCAGACCGCAAAAGATCTGGAAGAACAATTGAATGGAATAGACAGTGTCTTGAAAGGAAGATATAATATGAACATTAATAAGAGTAAAACGAAGGTAATGGAATGCAATGTCAGAAAATCAGGCGATGCTGAAGGAATTAGATTAGGTAATGAGACAATAAAATTAGTAGATGAATTTTGTTTTTTGGGTAGCAAGATAACTTCTGATGGCCGAAGTAAAGAAGATATAAAATGCAGAATGGCTTTGGGAAGAAAAGCGTTTCTAAAGAAGCGAAACTTGTTAACATCCGATATGAGGTTAAATGTTAACATCCGATATGAAGTTAAACGCTTTCTGAAAGCATTTGTCCGGCGTGTAGCATTGTATGGCAGTGTAACGTGGACGATAAGGAGTTCAAACAAAAAGATTATAGAAGCTGTTGAAATGTGGTGGTACAGACGAATGATAAAAATTAGATGGATAGATCACGTAACTAATGAGGAGGTGCTTAACCGAATCGGGGAGAAAAGAAGTTTCTGGCATATCCTGACTAAGAGAAGGGATAGATTGGTTGGACACATTCTGAGACATCAAGGAATCGTCAACTTAACATTAGAAGGAAGCGTGTGGGGCAAAAATCGTAGAGGGAGACCGAGGGCTGGCCGAGGGGACTGAGGCGCTCCAGTCACGGTCTGCACGGCCACTACGGTCGGGGGTTCGAATCCCCCCTCGCGCATGGATATTTGTGCCGTCCTTAATGTTAGCTAGTTCATAAGTAGTTTGTAAGTTTAGGGACTGATGACCCCGTAGTTAAGTCCCATAGACTCTACAAACATTTGAACATTTGGAGACCGAGGGACGAATACAGTAAGCAGATTCAACAGGATGTAGGTTGCTGAACGTATTGTCAGATGAAGAGACTTGCACAGCACAGGGTAGCGTGGAGAGCTGCAGCAAACCAGTCTGCGGACTGAAGACCACAACAACAACACATTTTCTTTTCAAATACTTTTGTTATTCTTTTTTATAACGTGACTAGCTGAAGTCATTTTCTATTATTTGAAATTGGAGAAGTTTGTTTAATTAGCAAATATTAATTAGTTCGTGTGAGAGATATATTGTTACAGTTCAGGTAGTATGCTAATTAGTATTTCTGTTAAAACTAATTAAATTCTCTTCTTATAAAATTAAACTAGGTATTACTATGTTTAACAAGTAATGTTAGGAAAGTTTTGCCATCTTTAGTTTCTATATAATTACCGTTAATTACGAAAGTATTGTTGATGAACCAATTTTGTTAAATACGTTAATGAAATACTATTAATTGAACTGAGATCTGTACATTGCTTTAATCTGTATCTATAATATCTATAAATGTGAATGTCTGTTCGGTGTACGTTTATCACGTCTGAAGCACAAGACATAAAGAGCTAAAAATTTGTACAGATACTAATATCTACCCGGGGAAGGCTTTAGGCACGGTTTTATGGCGATCGGATAGCTATATATATATATATATATATATATATATATATATATATATATATATATTAATGTGAATGTGTTCGGTGTACGCTTATCACGTCCGAACGACAAGACGCACATACTTAAATATTTGTACAGTTACAGGACGGTTTTAGCCATCTGATAGATATCGATCTGATAGATATTTAGTAATTTGAAGAATATAACGCGAAATGCAGAACAATAATTACTCTTTGAAAATTATATTTACACTTTGAAAATGGTTTTATTGGTTGCATTGTTGCTTGAGGTTTGATAATGATAAAAGGATTGAGTATATTGGAATGGGAAGTTATCGGTGTATATAAAATTCTACGTGTGTGTTAATATTTCTCTCTGCATGATAAAAGGATTGAGTATATTGGGATGGCAAGTTATCGGCGTATATAAAATTCTACATGCGTCTGTGTGTGTGTGTGTGTGTGTGTGTGTGTGTGTGTGTTAATATTTCTCTCTGCAGCGAAAACTACAGAACGCAAACGAAAGGTCTGTGTGTAATTGTTGTCCGAAGTCTCCCGTTGTACACCATAGCAGTTCCATTCCGATATCTATAATGGGGTGGAAGCTATGGTGGTTGAAAGTCGTCAAATTATAAAAAAAATTGGACTGAAGGCCAGCAATGACGTTTACGACTCTATAGCAAGTAGGTTACATACAGCGAAACGTGATGTCACAGACCAATCTTTGGTCTACGTGCGCTACAATGTCTTCAGCTCTTTCTCTGTAAGGATAAGCATACGAATAAGGTAATATAAGAATAAATAAATAATACATCTCTTTAACACAATCGATTTGTCGTTTCGCGCATTACGTCAAGTGATCGATCTGCGATTTTATTTCAATCATTATTGTTGAATTTCGTGATTACAATCTACAAATCGATTGACACATTCGTTGATAAAGATCAAGCTGTGAACTACCCTGTGGAGTTCCTGAATTCGCTAGAACTATCAGGAATGCCATCTCATAGATTGTTTTTGAAAGTAGGGTCACCGATCATAATGCTGAGAAATTTGAGGCTTCCCCAACTGTGCAATGGAACTCGGCTGATCATCAAAAATTTACATCGGAACCTCATTGAAGCAACGATTTTGTCAGGAACCTCAGCCAGAAAATATGTTTTTATACCTGGCATTCCTTTAACCCCTTCAGATACGCCGTTTCAGTTCGAAAGACTTCAGTTTCCAGTTCGTCTAGCTTTTGCCATGACAACAAAACTCAAGGACAATCATTAAACATCGCAGGAATCCATTTACAGCCCTCGTGTTTTTCACATGGTCAATTATACGTCGCTTGCTCAAGGGTGGGCAACCCAAAAAATCTCTACAATTTACGCTCCAAACAATACTACAAGTAACGTTGTTTACCAGAATGCCCTAAAATGAAATTAAAATGAATTTGGACATTAGTCTCACCGTTCGGGTTGAGATACTGCAACACAGGCTATAAGGAATAATGTGTGTATTATTTATTGTATATCATTAAGCACTTCACATAATTTTTTTTATTTGAATGTTGATTAAAAATGTTTGTTTCTAAATAAGGTATTGTATTTCATTTCATCCTTCAAAACCAGTCATAGTACAGTACTGAAAGATAGCTTATCTATCATAATCAACCAACACGCGAGCGGAGCCGCGGGTTTAAGCTAGTCTAATATATAAAGCAGAGTGTCCGTATATTTGTACGTGTTGCATACAAATCTACAGTTTTGTTCCAATCTTTATGAAATTTTGTACACGTAAGCTTCAATCCATGAGGACGGTCACCGTAAGTGTAAGAATCACATACGATATATAGTTCACGAGATATGACGTTATAAACAATGAAATGTTTCTAAAACTGCTGCATTTAGCGACAATGCTGCTCAATTTCTCCTAAACCACTGGACCGATTTCAACCAAATTTGGTACACATATTCATTATGTGAGATAACAAATGCTGTACGAGTACGAACCACATACGACACATGGTTCAGGAGATATAACGTCGTAAACAATAGGAATCGCGGAAAACTGCCACATAATGCGGCGAGACTTTATAAATACGCTATATGAGAATAAGAGTATTTAACGACTTGCAACAAAGTTTAAACATAATTTCAAACCTTTTTTAAACTTTTTCTCGCTGGCACCCATAGCAAAATGATGAAAGGAAAAAAGTTTCTCGCTTACTACTTTTCCGCTGTTTATGGAGTAAAACTACGGCTCTCGGTATGACCTAACAATTTATAATTTGAACACTACAAATTGTAGCGACAGGAAATTTTAGACAGTTTACATATATATAGTTGAATGTAGCTTCTAAATTGTATCACATTCTGACACGTAGTTCATGAGATATGAGCACAGAAACAGTAACTTTCCGCTGTTCATGGACTAAAACTACGGCATTCGGTATGTCGTTACGATTTATAATTTCTACACTACAAATCGTAACTGCAGGAAATTTTACAAACAGTATACACGCACATAGTTGAGTGTACAATCTAAATTGTATTACAGTACGACACGCAGTTCATGTGATATGAGAACCCCATCGTGCACCAAGTTTTAATCTATTACTTCTTTACTACTAATTGTATTACCAAGAGATTTTACAGACATACAGGTCTTACGCAAATGAATATATACCTGGAAAATGGTAGGAATAAATAAATAAATATATACCCGGGCAACGCTGGGTTTTCTGCTAGTCAGTATTATTTACGCAATCTTTTACTATAGCCAGTTGCAAGTAATTGATTACTTTTCCAATATAATTAATTTAATGTTCGTAATTAACAATACGCAATTTCCAGTAACAGTGTTTGAAAGATATGAATAGCATGCGTTCGCGGTATGTAATTAAATATTGTTTCGTCCGTTGTCTGATGCACAATCCACGCAAATTCACAGTATTGTTTCGGCCGTGATCTGAGGCAGTATATGTATATCGGTATTATAAATGCACTATTAATATTTGTGCCACCTTAAGATGTACATATCGAACTTTTGTATACCACATAAGATCTGTGTAGATTTCTATTTTTGACGTGTGGTATGTACACCACTGGCCATTACAATTGCTACACCAAGAAGAAATGCAGATGATAAACGGGTCTTCATTGGACAAATATATAATACTAGATCTGACATGTGATTACATTTTCACGCAATTTGGGTGCATAGATACTGAGAAATCAGTACCCAGAACAACCACCTGTGGTCGTAATAACGGGCTTGATACGCCTGGGCATTGAGTCAAACAGAGCTTGGAAAGCGTGTACAGATACAGATGCCCATGCAGCTTCAACACGGTACCACAGTTCATCAAGAGTACTGACTGGCGTATTGCGATGAGCCAGTTGCTCGCCCACCATTGACCAGACGTTTTCAATTGGCGAGAGATCTGGAGAATGTGCTGGCCAGGGAAGCAGTCGAACACTTTCCATATCGAGAAAGGCCAGTACAGGACCTGCAACATGCGGTCGTGCATTATCCTGCTGAAATGTAGGGTTTCGCAGGGATCGAATGAAGGGTACAGTCACGGGTCGTAACACATCTGAAATGTAACGACCACTGTTCAAACAAGAGGTGACCAACACGTGTAAGCAATGGCACCCCATACCATCACGCCGGGTGATACGCCAGTATGGCGATGACGAATACACGCTACCAATGTGCGTTCACCACGATGTCGCCAAACATGGATGCGACCATCATAATGCTGTAAAGAGAACCTGGATTCATACGAAAACATGACGTTTTGCCATTTGTGCACCCAGGTTCGTCATTGCATACACCATCGCAGGCGCTCCTGTCTGTGATGCAGCGTCAAGGGTAACCGTAGCCATGGTCTCCGAGTTGATAGTCCATGCTGCTGCAAACGTCGTCGAACTGTTCGTGCAGAGGGTTGTTGTCTTGCAAACGCCCCCATCTGTTGACTCGGGGATCGAGACGTGGCTGCACGATCCATTACAGCTATGCAGATAAGATGCCTGTCATCTCGACTGCTAGTGATACGAGGCCGTTGGGATCCAGCACGGCGTTCCGTATTGCTCTCCTGAACCCACCGATTCCATATTCTGCTAACAGTCATTGGATCGCGGCCAACGCGAGCAGCAATGCCGCGATACGATAAACCGCAATCGCGATAGGCTACAATCCAACCTTTATCAAAGTCGGAAACGCGATGGTACGCATTTCTCCTCCTTACACGAGGCATCACAACAATGTTTCATCAGGCAACGCCGGTCAACTGCTGTTTGTGTATGAGAAATCGGTTGGAAACTTCCTCATGTCAGCACGTTGTAGGTGTCACCACCGGCGCCAAACTTATGTGGATGCTCTGAAAAGCTAATCATTTGCATATCACAGCATCTTCTTCCTGTCAGTTAAATTTCGCGTCTGTAGCACGCCATTTTCGTGGTGTAGCAATTTTAATGGCGAGGAGTGTACTTACCGGTTTTTAGAGACTGCAATTAATGAGAATTGTACGCTTGCCATAAATGGGGACAATTGGGCACTAATAATAAGTGTCATAGAGCTGTAATTCTGTGTGTTGTCTACGTTATTTATAGTGGATTAGAATTCGTCCCATGAAATTTCAGCCAGCCACTACCGAGAGCAACAGGCTATTTTGTAAGGAAGGCCTTAAAGGTTCCTAACTGCATCGTATTACTTCAAATGCAAGTAGTATTAGAATATTTTATTTCACGCTGTGCACTGCACTGCGCCTGGCACTAGCCATTGTCCCTCTCTCCCCTCACCGGAAACGAGCCTGGAAAATCCTGAGACTTTGATAAAGGTTGGATTGTAGCCTATCGCGATTGCGGTTTATTGTATCGCGGCATTGCTGCTCGCGTTGGCCGCGATCCAATGACTGTTAGCATAATATGGAATCGGTGGGTTCAGGAGGGCAATACGGAACGCCATGCTGGATCTACGACTCAGTAAGGTACAACTGCACTAGCTTTTACCACAGTGTAACACAGTTTAGATTAGATTAAATTTGCATTTGTTACATAGATCTCGGATGCGACACTTCGTAATGATGTCGAACGTGTAAGTGTAATAAAAGGGATCTTTACATATTACAAGACATGCAACTTTTTATTTATTATATCTTTATTCCTTTCTTCGGAAAATGACAAACTTATAAATACAAATAAATCTACTGAGTAGAAGGAGTTGGCATAACAACCAATAAAAGTGAAGTGAAAAAGAGAACATAACACATAGAAATTGCTAATCGCCTGCTCTTTAGTCTGAACTGTCTTTCCAAGTCCCGTTCTCATATCACTGAAGCGCAAGGCTCTCCTGTACACGTCACTAGCAAGACCAGTACTTTTATACGATGTGAGGTTATCACCCAATAGAAATATTGGTAATTAATAGCATTTGATAATTAAACAGTATGAAGTTCACTGCAAACATTGACCATGCCAATGCACTAAATGTTACACAATTTTAATCTTATTAATTATGGTAACAATGTATGTACGCAGTTGGGTGACAACATTTATAGTTAGGCCATAGGAAGAAATTCTCCACGTTGAGATTTACTGTGTAGCTGACTTGTAGCTGACAGGAGGACAGCGAGCAGGCCGACGTTACTGGCTTGTTCCAGCTTAGGATTTTCCAGGCTCGTTTCCGGTGAGGGGAGAGAGGGACAATGGCTAGTGCCAGGCGCAGTGCAGTGCACAGCGTGAAATAAAGTATTCTAATACTACTTGCATTTGAAGTAATACGATGCAGTTAGGAACCTTTAAGGCCTTCCTTACAAAATAGCCTGTTGACAAATAAACAATACATTAGCTGATATAGTCACATCTGGCGTAATATATTTAATTGACAATGAAAAGTAATAAATTACCAATGAATACAAGACAGTTACACAACTAGCATGGCAATTTTTGTTTATAAAAATAATATATAAACTATTTATCATTTTATTTTCAATTAATCTTGTGTATTTTATCTTGAAATATTCAGTTAAATCACTTATCTGTGATATAAGAAATTGCACGATTATAATAAATAGTACAAAGGATGTTTATACCAAAAAAAACCTAAGAAGACATTTGTTTAATGTTTAGTGCAATTATTTTTATTTTAAGTAAAGTTTTAGAAATGTATTGGCTGAGCGCTGTACGTTGGCAAGTCGGTTAGAACAGCTCACATGGGGAAGTTGATGACGTAGGGAAAAAACCCGGCAGTTGGGCTTTTGGCGCGTGCGCGGCCCAGGTAGGCAGGCAGTGAGTCGGGAGCGAGTGGTGTAGCTGGCCGGGAGCGGCGTCGCTCTGCACAGTCGGCATGTGGATCTCCAGGTGGAGACTATAGATTTTTGTGTGGCAATTGCCAGGTGTGGTTGCTCGTCGTAGACTGCACCAAGTCGAATCGAGTGCTACTGTGTGTTGTGAATATTTAGCCGGTGGTACAAGGTGTGCATCGCACTGAATTAAAGTGACTGTGTTTTGTTAATGTAACACGTGTCGTCGCATGGCATGAACATAAACGGTGTTTGAGACAGGCACATGGTGTGAAAACAATTTGCGACAAATATTCATTTTGTCTGGGGGCTCACGAGCTATAACTTTATTTGATAAATGTGTCGACGTACAGACGTATCAGCCACAGGGTTTCAATATGGTGTAATAAACAACATAAAGTGAACTTTCACGTGTTTTCAAAAATAGTAGTTAGTACACCCTTTTCTCACATGAACTTACTTTATTATGATTTTTTTTTGTTAATCATATGCAGGGAAGGAAAGCTGCGAACGTGTGATATCATCCCCTAGAAAACGAATCACACAGTAGCAATCACAGTTCCAGTGTTTTTGCATGTTTAGGAATTTGGTTCGCAGTTGGTGGTTGTGAGTTTTAAAAATTAATCTTTCCCTATTTAAACTCTCACCCCGATCTTTCACCCTCGCAACGATTATGGAACTTGTGCGACATCGGCAACAAGACATGAATTAATATTCACGTTTGAAAGGGAGGTGCTTCAAACGATCTACTGTCTACAATACCATGTAAGTGGCCACGGAGGTCATGAGTTCTTACCCCATTGGATTACTGTTTGCGGGGGTGGCTGAAGAGCGAAGTGTACCAGCGCAGAGTGGACACAAGAGAGAACTTCTCGCTCGTATTTTATATGCTAGTGCTCAAGTAAAGGAATGCAGAAATGAGCTCACAACGATGCCACATGGGTATCGGATTTTAGATTTTTTAGATGTTATGTGGTACGTGAAGTTCAGAACTCAAATAACAATCAGCCAAAGCCATTCCACGTAACTCTCAAAAATTCTCGATAAAATCGACTTGAAGTTTTGCAAGTAAATGTAAATACCAATAGTTAAAACAGCCAAAGCATGTGATCTGTTGGTGTGGTAGCGTTCTGGCGTTACAATCATAGGGACTGTGGTTCGAATGCCGCCGGAAAGTTTTTTTTTTTTTTTTTTAAAGTTCGAATACTTACACAATTGTCATATCTAATGGGGTAATTTTCGGTATTCTATAAAATCAAAAAACATAAGAATTTACATTTTTACTGTGTTTGCTTCATTTTTAGTTGACGACTATTGTCTTTGATCGTTCATTTTGTGAAGAGCTAAGATACTGTTTTTGGAAAGTCATCTTCATAACTAGTAATGGCTTTCCAAGCAGCTAACCTACTCAACCATCGTTTCAAGTGACCACGAGGTGTTTCGCTCGTTACATACACATAAACAAAAACTGACACAACACGTAGAATTAGAGATCTCAAAATGTTTTATATATCTGAATTTGAAATAGTATAAATTTGTTGACATATTCCATGAATTAAACATTACAGAATATAGAAAAATACTTGTACTTTTAGTAAAAATTGCCATTAGATATGCCGGCCGCGGTGACCGAGGAGACTGAGACGCTCCAGTCACGGTCTGCACGGCCACTACGGTCGAGGGTTCGAATACCCCCCTCGGGCATGGATATTTGTGCCGTCCTTAGTGTTAGTTAGTTCATAAGTAGTTTGTAAGTTTAGGGACTGATGACCCCGTAGTTAAGTCCCATAAGCTATACAAACATTTGAACATTTGCCATTAGATATGAAAATATGGAAGTATTCGAACACAACGAAAAAAAAGAGACCGTTCTGGGTGGGTTTCGAACCGCCAACCCTATGCTTGTAAGGCCAGATCTCTACCACCTGACCACCTGAGCTACAGCGACAGATGCTGTAAACCTCTTAATTATTGGCACTGACATGTACGTGCAAAACTTCAAAGACGATTTTCTCGACAATTTTTGAGAGTTGCGTTCAACACATTTGGCTGTTATTTAAGTTCTTAACTTCACGTACCATGAACATAAAAAAAATTCTAAAATCCGATACCCGTGTGGTCTCCTTGTCACATTATCAACACAACACCTGTCTATAAAAGCAGCAAAAACGAATGAAGTTGATGGTGCACTGATTGAACATCTGTCGGGAAGAAAACTTACACAATTATACAAATCCTAACATAACAGTATCTTAATTTACTGACGCCTACACCTGCACCTGCCTGCCTTCTATGGGAAGTTTTTATTATATATAATAAATACGCTGTAAACATGGCAGACCGAATGAAATACTTTTCAGGAATTTTTCAAATTAGGACTTTGGGGCCATCTGTCTACCATTCTTTTGAGCAGTGTTTCTGAAAACCGGGCAGGGGGCAGCGCGGTGCCAATGAAATGTCACGTCCCAGGTGCCAGTTATGTACGCTACATTACAATAGTAGGGGCCCCTTCATATTGCGAATATGATGGATAGGGCGAGCTATAGGTTGCTGACAGCGCTGTAGTTGGGGTTGGAACACTTGCGGGGAGTGACACTTGCGGGGAACCTGGGGCCCTTGGGGCGCCGGCCGCGGTGGCCGAGGTGACTGAGGCGCTCCAGTCACGGTCAGCATGGCCACTACGGTCGGGGGTTCGAATCCCCCCTCGGGCATGGATATTTGTGCCGTCCTAGTTCGTAAGTAGTTCATAAGTAGTTTGTAAGTTTAGGGACTGATGACCCCGTAGTCAAGTCCCATAAGCTTTACAAACATTTGAACATTTGAGCCCTTGGGGCGGCTGATGGCTTTTCCTGGGTACAGGCACACCAAGAAGTCTAGCACTGCTGTTGTCAAGTTTTCACACTGTCAACATAACACGAAACTCAGTGAAATTGCACAACCCTTTGCAAGATGAAGAGCAATATAGTACCTTGTTCTAACTACATATTAATTCGTGGAGTGTTCCTCCTGAAAACAAAAAGGTATTTTAATAGTGATAAAGACGATGACTTTCCACAGTCATACCTCCTAAAAGCATATTATTCGGAACACTAATCATATCAAGACACCTGCGCAAGCAATAAATATATTAGGCATCCTGCACAGATACGTTGATGTAATTGACCGCTATGTAGCTAACCCCACTATCACGCAACTTCCATCTCTTTAAAAACAGCTACTATGCTTTTTAATAGGAGACGCAACCTTAAACCTTCAATTAAAAAACGTTAATAATAAGTCAATGAGTATTTCATATACTTGAAGCGTTTATTCGTAGACCCCAAAACGATTTGGCTGTATTCGAATTACAAATACATCTAAGAAATGTATGAAATACGGAATGTGTAAGGGAGTGTTCGAAAAATGCTAAATATAAATTCTATTTTTTATCACCGTCATATAGAACCATTTTTACTCCGAACTTGGCATAAATCAAACAGGGAGAAACAAGTTGCAAGACTTCCAGGAAAAATGAAGAGAAATTGGCAGCCAATAGTTGGTTATAAATTACATTGCCTGCTAACTGTATAAATATAATTTACGAAATACGCGGAACTCCAATTCAGTACAGTCAAAAAGGTCTAAGGTAATAGGCAGTGGCTTACAATCAGATATCCGTATCATTCTCCTCCTCAAGAAGTCTGTGTGAAGGTTTATATTCAGAACATTGAAGAAAAAGGCTACTGTGGTGTTGAAACTACAAGAAACTCAGGAAGGGAAAACGTTATGGTGCCCGTAAATTTGAATGTCTGTATGTCTTGTCGTAACATTCATTTTTTGATAAAATGTTAAAATCCTCTGAATACGGCACAGGTAGCGGCTGGAGGGCGTGGAGTAGGGGTGGTGTATCCCTACTCCTGGAACACCCTGTTCACTACCTGCAGCGTCCGGGTCTCCCCGCAAGTGTCTACACATTCCCTTTCCCCGCAAGTGTCACTCCCCGCAAGTGTCACAAACTCGCTGTAGTGACCATACGTGTCACCAACGGGAACCACAGAGCGTCAGGAACATTCAGGCGCGCTTTGTACAGCGTCAGAAAATTTACATCTGCCTCGACAGCAAAATCTGCTTGTCTCAACGTAATTGAACCGTTACAGAGAATTTTAGAGAAGAGAGCAAGGACCAGATTTACAGGTCCCCAAAGTAGCTGAATTAATTGGAAGATGTTTTGGTACAAGAATAGATAACATTGTGTTGGAAACTATAAAGACACTACGCCTCTGTCCTTCGAAGAGTGCAGCTGCCCTCAAAGCTATTGGCGGGCCAGCAGCTTACTAATAAATAAACGCTGTGTCTGTGCTAGGTGTTCATAGTATTTTGTAGATCCCGTAATGGTAATTACTAAAGAACAGTGGCAAATGTGGCGATTCCTTACCACGAAGCCTACAGCAAAACCAAACAGTGAAACTAGTGGTTTATCATTAGTGATCAAATTTAACTTTGACACACACAAATAAATACAGATTTTCTAACGTCATACATGACAGAACCCTGAAAGACCTAAGTCGAAATAAGGCCGCTGGAGTAGATGATATTCCCTCAGAGCTACTGAAGTCTATGGGACAACCAGCCATGACAAAATTGTTTCACCTAGTGTGTAAGATGTATGAGAGAGATGAAGTACCCTCAGACTTTAAGAAAAATGTTATAATCCCCATCCCTAAAAAAGCAGGTGCAGTCAGGTGTGAAAACTACAGAACCATCAGTTTAATAAGTCATGGTTGCAAAATATATACAGAAGGATGGAAAAACTGTTAGAAGCCGACCTCGGGGAAGAAGTTTGGGTTCAGGAGAAATGTAGGAACACGGGAGGCAATACTCACTTTACGGCTTATCCTAGAAGATAGATTAAGAAAAGGCAAACCTACATTTCTAGCTTTTGTAGATTTGGAGAAGGCTTTTGACAATGTTATTGGAATAAACTCTTTCAAGTTCTGAAGCAAGCAGGAGTAAAATATAGGGAACGTAAGGTTATTTACAACTTGTACAAAAACCAGACAGCGGTTGTCAGAGTTGAAGGGCATGAAAGGGATGCAGTGGTTGGAAAGGGAGTAAGACAGGGTTGTAGTCTTTCTCCATTTTTGTTCAATTTGTACAATGAGCAAGCTATAAAGGAAAGCAAGGAGAAATTTGGAGAAGGAATTAAAGTTCAGGGTGAAGAATTAAAAACATTGCGTTTTGCCGACGACATAGTAATTCTGTCAGATACAGCAAAGAACCTGGAAGAGCAATTGAACGGAATGGACAGTGTGCTGAAAGGTGCATATAAGATGAACATTAACAAGAGCAAAACTAGGGTAATGGAGTGCAGTCTAAGAAAATCAGGTGATGCTGAAGGAATTAGATTAGGTAACGAAGCAATAAAGGAGGTAGATGAGTTTTGTTACTTGGGCAGTAAAATAACAAATAATGGTCACAGTAGAGAGGATATAAAATGCAGAATGGCAATGGGTAGAAAAGCGATCTTGAAAAAGAGAAATTTGTTAACATCGAATATTGATTTAAATCTAAGGAAGTCCTTTCTGAGGGCATTTGTATGGAGTGTTTCCTTGTATGGGAGTGAGACATGGACGATAAACAGTGCGGACAGGAAGAGGATTGAGGCTTTTGAAATATGGTGCTACAGAAGAATGCTGAAGATTAGGTGGGTGGATCGCGTAACTAATGAGGAGGTACTGAACAGAATTGGGGAGAAAAGGAATTTCTGGCATACCTTGACTAAAAGAAGGGATCGATTGGTTGGACACATTCTTAGACATCAAGTATTTGTGAATTCAGCGTTGGAGGGAAGTGTATGGGGAAAATCGCAGGGGAAGACCAAGAGATGGATACAGTAAGCAGATTCAGACAGATGTAGGTTGCCGCTCTTATGTGGAGATGAAGAGGCTTGCTCAGGATAGGTTGTTGTGGAGAGCTGCATCAAACCAGTCTCCGGACTGAAGACCACAACAACGACAACAACAACATGATTGCTAATACTTCGTACTCTCCAGCACAGACAGTGCAAAGCGTCGATGGAAAACTTCAAGCGCATCGTGCAAGACGCTTTATAAAGCTATGCGCCGAGTAAAATTTTGAGAAATAGAAAAGGTGCGCTGTGGTTCGACAGCCGGGTTAGAAAACTGTTACAAAAGGAAAGGGAATTTCTCTGCAAATTTAAACGTAGCCCAAACCTCATGCACAAGGAAAAACTAAAGGAAGCCAAAGTTAGCGTTATGAGACACATGCGTGGAGCGTTCAACGAATTCAGAAGTATAGTTTTATTAACCTACTCGGCAAACAACCCTCAGAATTTTTAGTCTTATGTTAAATTAGTTAGCTGATGAATACCATAGGTCCAGACATTCCATGACCACAATGACGCTGACACAGAGCATTACACACAAACGACCAATTTACTAAACGTCTTTTTCCAAAGGTATGTCACAGAGGAAGATCGCTCTGTGTTTCCTCCTCTAGACCGTCGTTCTAAAGACAGAAGGTCATATATCGAATTAATGACAAAAGAATAGAAAACAAATGAAATCGCTCAAGAGAGAAAAGGCCACTGAAGCTGTAGCCAGAGCAGTTCGCTTCTAAACAGAGTATGCGAAGGAACTTGCCCTCCTATCAGCAATGACCGAAGTTCTCTAGAGGAGCGATGGGTTCCTAATGCCAAAAACAAAAAGGACGGGATATTCCGAGTTACAAGAAAATTCGTCGAACAGATAGGCAAAACTGTAGGGCCAAATCTGTGACGTCGGTCTGTTGAAGAATTTATGATTTATGTTAAAATATTAACACTTCTGCGTACTAAAAATCTGCTCTGTAGGAATCAACATGGCTTCAGAAATCAATGATAATGTGAAACCCAGCTCGTACTGATCGTCCAAGACACCCAGAAAGCAGTAGACGCAGGATTCCAGGTAGATGAAGCGTTCGTTACTTGCTTTTCGAAAGACATTCGATATGGTTTCGCACTGCCGCTTCATGAACAAAACACAGACCAACTATACCAACTGTATATAAAGACCAACTATTGGATTGGAGAGTTTCTAGCAAACAAAACACATGTCATTCTCAATGGAGAGAAGTCTTCGGACGTAAGTAATTTCTGTCATACGTCAAGGGAATGATATAGAACCATAACGTTTCACGATATATGCTACTATATACTCACCCTGGCATAAGCTGTGTAAAAATGTACAGCACATATTTCAAGACACGTTCCCCACACTTAGACGAAAACATAATGCGCCGCATGAATAAGAAAGAGCACATGCTCCAGAGAAGATTCTCAGAGCAAAAGAACGTTCTCTGAGTAAGTTCTCGATATCGTACGAAAAACTTGGAAGTATATGGCTCTGAGCAGCAAATTCATTCTCGCTGCCTCCCCTCCTTCTTGAGTACGTTCTCCATGTGTCATGTCCGGCACAGAACAGCTGTTCAATCGTCTATTTCTTTATTTACGTGCCCAGGAAGAATTGTACTATGTTTAGATATTAGTTTGTTGTGCAGCAGCATATTATTAAGACAAAATATGGGCGAATTTGCAAAATTCTCGTCAGGCGAGAAACTTTTTTGTTATTGAAGTTCGGTTAGCACAATTTGCGAATAAAATTTTAATAACGTAACACATACCACAAAACCTTTAAAATTTCTTAACTCTGGAATTTATAAAATATCTTGTAATTCATGTAAGTATTATATAGGACAGACTGGGCGAAATTTCAATATAAGATACAAAGAACACACTAGAGAAAGTGAAAAGAACCCTTCCACATTTTATCAACATTTGCAGTCCGAAAGTCACACAGTTGACACCATAGATAATGCACTAGAAATTTTGCATACTGTACAGAAGGGATACGAGATGAATATTCTTGAAGAAATGGAAGTATGCCTACATGCAATTAAAAACACAAATAATTTGCTAAACGATCAAACGGATTTCAAGCACAAAAATTATTTCGATAATTTTATTCATATTCTAGTGCATGACAACGGATAAATAATCCCACTGCCAATCATAGGTAATAGCGCAACAAAATTATCAAAGATAAAATATCCCAAATTTCGTTCAATTTTAAATAAAAGCCTTGCCTTATAGATATATATTCTCTGTGCAAATAATGTAAGCATATCACATCTCTGTAGAGCTGTCAAGTAAATGTCAAAATCTGTAAAGATCTTGCATTACAGCATAAAAGAAGAAGAAATAATAATAAAATATATCACGTCACAATAATATTGAAATGAACAACATAACAGAATGTGGTATGTAGCATTTCTTTTACATCTATATAAAACAAGTAGGCAGCATAGTAGTAAATTTTATGAAAACTTATGTATTGGAGACATAACACCTGAAGATGACTATTAAGTCGAAATAAGCTTATCGTGTAACTGATAGGAATTAAAATATACAGTGTTGAAATTATATAATTGTTATTATTAAAATGTCGATGTACGACATCACTAACACTGGGTCCTGCAGATAACAAGTTAAAATTTAAATAGTTCTGCAAAATTTCGCCGCAAAACACGGAAAATTACCACAAAATTTAGTTTTTTCAATATAATTATTTGCCTATTCCTTCCTGTAGGATTTCCTGTAGAACTCTTTGAGAGCTATTTAGAACTGTGATCAGTACTATGTTTGTGCTAATAGGCAAATATTTATTTAAAAAAAACTAAAGTTTGTAGTAATATTTACTATTTTTTCGTATTTTTGTAGAACTAATTAAACTTTGTACAGAGAACTCCAGAATTATTGCCTATCTGACTAGAACTCTGAAAAAAATTTACATTTTTGAAAAAAGGTGTGCCAACTTCACAGCTCTCCCACTATTCAGAATTGCGATATTTCACGAAATTCTGCAGAACTATTTAAATGTTGTACAGAGAACTCTAGAACTATAGAAGAACTACCCAGAACTCTGAAAAAAATGTATATTGCACATAAAAGGGGTGCCAACTTCACACGACTCTGGTGCAATTTTGTGTAGTTTATGTCCCTCATTTACGTAATTAGCTCATGAACTATTATTTGGGCAAAAAAATATCATTAGGATTTTCTGAAGAACTCTTTGAGAGCTGTTTAGAGCTGTGATCAGAACTATGTTTACGCTTATAGGCAAATAATTATTTGGTAAAAAGAATTGTTATAACTTTTTGTAATTTTTTCGCGAATTTGTGCAGAACTATTTAAATTTTGTACAGAGAACTCCAGAACTATTGCATATCTGCTTAGAACTCTGAAAAAAATGCACATTTTTTAGAAAAGGGGTGCCAACTTCACAGTAGCGTGTAAATGGATTCCCCATTACTGCAATTATCTCATGAAGTATAATCTGCACAGAAAAATGTCATTGGGATTTCCTTTAGAACTCTTTGAGAGCTATTTAGAATTTTGATCAGAACTATGTTTGTACTAATAGGCAAAAACTTGTTTTGAAAAAACTAAATTTTGTGGTAATTTTTCGTATTTTTTTCGGCGAAATTTTGCAGAACTATTTAAACTTTGTACAGAGAACTCCAGAACTATTGCATATCTGTCTAGAACTCTGAAAAAATTAACATTTTCCAAAAAAGGGGTGCCAACTTCACAGGACTTACACCTTGCCATGCTGGCCATAGAGTGGCCCCTGTGATCCGGCAACCCTCACAGCACGGAGGTTTGCCGGGAAACATACTATACAGGCGAACGGCCTGCTCCATACCTAACAACCCGGAAACGTGTCCCGGTACACTGGACGGAAACAACACAAACAATCTCAATACGCACTACTTCTTGCATGGGGGGGGGGGGGGCGGATGCTATAGAGAGCGCTGCATACAGAACCCTGCCTTGATGTATCCATACAGTCAACGCGGCCGGAGCCTGCTATATCTGGGCCCACAGTCTACTCGGATGCTAGTTCGCCTTCTGCCTAGTACAGCGATGAGATTTAAGAAGGATCTTCAACCGAGAAACTTCGCTTCGCTACGCCGCGGACTCCAGAGGCTTTCTCGGGATCGTCGTTCTTCTCAAGAGAACCTCGCCATCAGATGAGCTACCGACGTGGTATGTGAACCTCACACTGTGACGCCGTATGGCACGCTGTTCCAGCCCGCGCGCTCGCCCGTCAGCCAGAAAGCTCTCACTTGCTCGCGGGGCACCGCTTCTGAGCCGTGAGCTGTTGTCGCGTGGAGCACACGGCTGCGGCAAGCGTATGTGCAAGTGAAGCAGCCGGGTGGGCTGTGACGTCACAAGAAACTGCCTGTTACATTCAAACTCCCGGGACGGGCACAATCGTTCCTGAAATAGCTACAACTGAAACTGCCATTTATCTGCATGGAAATGCGGGTCACGTGACACAAGGTCAATCCTCAGCGATAATGTTTTTATAACTAGAAATTTATGATAAAGGTGAAGCAATGAATTAAAATTTATGATGCGGCCGGGAATCGAACCCGGACCTTATGCTTACTAGGCCTTAATCGCTAGTGATGCGGTGGTCTTGCGGTAAGACGTCTGCCTAGTAAGCATGGAGGTCTGGGTTCGATTCCCTGCCGCATCACAAATTTTAATTCAATGCTTCACCCATTAATGTAAAAGCTCTGCGGATCTGAATAGCAATTATGTAGTTTCATGACTGGAATTTAATAAAGCATGTTCATGGTGGCATTATTTGACATTTTTAAATGCCTGCTTCATGGAACAAACATAAGGAATATTTCTTATCCTGTGTGTGACGAATTTTCCCTTTATTTTTTAATGAAGTCTGATATTCGAAGTTGTTTCTAGAATATCAAAAGAAGCCAGATTATGATTGCATGATTTATCAAGCTCAACCGCATCCTAGTTTGCACAATGTTAATACTAAATATGGCAATACGAATTTTACAGTGCATTTCATAACTATGGTCTTCGAGAAAAATAGGCTACGTTTTTTTATGTTCAGAGAAATGGTACATTTGCCTCTAGGCATAGTAGCTTATTTCATGCAAATGAGTAACACACCACCTTAATTGATAATAACTAGAGTAACCAAAAGTCGCCTGTCTTAAAAGTTTCAGAAAGTGCTAAACAGGAGCAACAATAAGTGACCTAACGGTAGATCCAGTCTTTATGACAAGAAATGGTTCAAATACATTAGGCCGGTATTACACGGTCAAATTTTGGATCAAATCTTTGACATAAAAATATCATCAAAAGTACGTAATTTCTTTTCTGTTGTTGTAAATCTTTGACGTGACGCTATAAAGGGGTATTACACTGTCGTCATATTTTTGATCATATTTCAATATGGCTGACAGTAAACACATGTTATCGTGCACTGTCATTTCTACTACGAAAACTGCATTTTGAAGAAAAAAAGAGGGCTTACTTTGCTGAAACTGTGGAAATCAGTTCGTGTTGCAGGAGCAGCAAGCGGAGAGTGCCATGTCATACACAAATTACTGGAGAATGGATGATAAAACGTATCAGTATTTACTCAGTAAAGTGGCTCCACACATTAAAAACCAGTGTACGCACGTGAGAAAACTATTTTGGCAGAAGACAGGTATACCGTGACACAGCAATTTCCTGCTACTGGGGTTACATTTTACTTACGGCGCAGCGAGGAGGATTAACTTACTGGCCGGACAAGAGCACATACAAGCACCTGTCAACAGCAGAACAGGAATAGCTTCGATTATTATTAGATTGAGAAGAGTGGAGACCTTATCAAAATCTGCTTCATATATTTCTACTAATTTTGTGGTTGATGTAACACACGAGGCCATTAATCTTCTTCTCAATATTCTCGGCTGTACAATGAAATGTTGAAATGTTTGTATAGCCTATGGGACTTAACTACGGGGTCATCAGTCCCTAAACTTACAAACTACTTATGAACTACTTACGAACTAGGACGACACAAATATCCATGCCCGAGGGGGGATTCGAACCCCCGACCGTAGTGGCCGTGTAGACCGTGACTGGAGCGCCTTAGTCCCCGCAGCCACCGCGGCCGGCTCGGCTGTACACCCAGGACAAATTTCTCTGTTGAGTACCTGAGCCATTCTCTTGTAACTTTAGAGTCTGCTTAACCCTATCAGTCTCACATTATGAAATCAGCTTTGGGAAAATTAAAATTCAGTTTTTTCTTTATTAATACAATGCAGTAAACATCGAAATAAATGTTTTAAAATTTTTGGTCGAACTATTGATTTTTCTGTCATATTTCGTGCACAACACAGACGTTTGTATCAAGGTATTTCATTACACTGACGTTATTTTGTTGATAGTTAACACTGCCAGATCAATAATGGTAGCATAATCTTCGGCACTGCACCAAAGACAAGAAAATTTTCAAACGTTTGTAAATCTATCGGACCAAACTGCATGGTCATCAGTGCGTAGCTTACAAACTACTTAAACTAAGGTAAACTATCCTAAGGACAAAACACACACACACACACACACACACACACACACACGCCCCTGGGAGGACTCCAACCTCCGACGGCGAGCAACAGCGCGCTCCGCAGCGAGGCGCCTTAGACTGCTCGGCTACTCCACCGCGGCCCAAAGACAAGAAAATTCACTGCTGGAATAAAATAAAAGGAATCATACTCAACAACGTACAGACGGCAACGCAACACAACCTCCAAGACGGACAGATTAATGCATCAGAAGTGGCTACACGCCGTACCGAGCGACAAAATGTCCCACTAGAAGCAAGTTGTTCATCGACAAAAATGCAACTTTAAGGATTGATGGACGGTATAAATCAACTTTCAATACGTTGTCCAGGAGCAACACCGGCAATGAAATGGTTAATCTGTTCTTATTCAGGGTGTCTGGGATTATACAGTGCTTCGTCTGCTTCAGACAGTTCGATTAATTTTGTCGAAGACGGCACACACCAAATAAACTTCTACGTCATGTTTTCAAACAAGGAGGTTTGTTTTCAAATAAGCGCAGTCCAAGAGCTACAGCGATGCTAGCGCTCCAAGCGGTTACATTCGCATTGCAGTGAATAAAATACAAACGACTTTTTTATGATCAAATCTACTGCGAGGCACTAGATACGATTTTTTTTTAATTTTTTTTTTTTTTAAGAAAGCAGAGATTTGTCAAAGTTTCCTATTACACTATCAAATTTTTATGATGTAAATTTTTGACAAAGAAATATGACCGTGTAATACCGGTCCTAGATATTGTGGACGTCAGTCTCTGTTAGTGAAGAGATACCGTTCTTATAAATAAGTAGGCACTAGCCTTTGCGGGCTATACACTTTTGCTGGAGCGTCACGTTGCGGATCGCGCGGCCTCCAGCGTTGGGGGTTCGAATCTTCCCTCGGCATGGATGCGTGTTTGTCCTTAGGTTAGTTTAAGTAATTTGAAAGTCTAGGGACTTATGACAAAAGTAGTTTGGTCACATAGAACCACAAACATTTGAACACTTTGCTGCTGTCACAACTAACCATTGACGAGAACTCAACGAACGCGTCTGCTTCCTGATGCCCGACCGAGTACTGGCGTGCGTGAGCATTGTTAATGATTGGCATTGTTAATAATTGGAGTCATTTGACTCTTGTGTACAAAAGTGTGCAGTAGTCTGCTACATTCATTGTTCATTAAGCTATCTGCGAAAACAATTCAGATGTCTTACCAGTGATCCAGGCACTTTCAAGTCTGAACTGAGGCTGAGCCGTGTTTTTCTATATTCCGATTGGGAAATTTTATATATTTGAAATCTCTTTTGGTGTGAGGTTGAGTCGTTTTTGGCTCGTGCTAGTGCCTAACGTAGTCCTTAATACAAAGATGGAGTAGTTTTATATCGCCTTATTGAAGTTTGAGGTGGGGAGGTTGAGCTGTGGAGGCTCCTAGTATTGATCCAACTCATCCTTTCTGTTTGACGTCACCCTGCATCTACATACATACTCCGCAATCCACCATAAGGTGCGTGGCGGAGAATACACTGTACCACAACTAGGCATTTCCTATCCTATTCCACTCCCAAATAGAACGAGGAAAAAAAGAATGCCTATATGCCTCCGTACGACCTCTAATTTCACTTATCTTGTCATTGTGATCACTACGCGAAATGTAAGTAGGCGGCAGCAATATCGTACTACACTCAGCTTCAAATTCCGGCCCTCTAAATTTCCTCAAAAGAAATTCACGAAAAGCACGTCGTCTTTCCTCCAGCGATCCCCGATTGAGTTGCGAAGCATTTCTGTGACACTCGCGCATTGGTCGAACCTACCAGTAACGAACCTAGCTGCTCGCCTCTGAACTGCTTCTATATCTTCCTTTAAACTGATCTGCTGCGGGTCCCAAACACTTGAGTAATACTCAAGTCTTGGTCGTACAAGCATTTTATACGCGGTCTCCTTTACAGATGAAGTACATCTTCTCAAAATTCTCCCAATAAACCGAAGTCGGCTGTCCGCCTTACTCGCCCTGTTGCTAGTGCTGGTTAGTCTGCCTTGTTTGTTTTGTTGATGAAACCTTTGTTTTAAAATATCTCTCACCCATTATTGTACTACATCTGCCTTGTGACTTCTATTTAAGTTGCATTCCTTGATGAACACGTTGCTATGTACTTCTTACGTCGATCTATTTTACAGCGCCTTCTACGGTTTCCGTTCGCGCATGTAAAGTTTCATGGTGTGTTAGCATCGATTGCGGTTTCGCTTGCTGTCGCCGAGGGTGTCCTTGTTATCGATGATTGGCTGTTCACGCATAATGGCCTGGCTCGCTCTGCGCTGGCAGGTGGAACAACGAATTAGGAAGTGTCTGCGTGCCGGCTCGCGTTGCGGGTCCTGTGAGTCGACGGTGTTTGTGGCAGCGCCAGACGTCTGCCGTCAGAGGCTGTTAGACAGCTGTCGTATCCTGGCTTCCACCTGCTGCCACGACTGGTGATCATATTCTAGAGAGTGATTGATGACACACTTCACAGCGTCACACTGGTGCACTGTAGCGTGAATTGTTGCTGAGTCGACCATCAACATGTCCAGTTCAGCAGTAGTAGCATCTTCGCCATAGCGGAACATATTATTAGATAAGTTACCATGTTTTCACATCTTTTGATGCACCTTCCTCTTCAGAGTTTCTCCCAGTGATAGCTGGTTCCGTGTCAGTGTTGTACTGGGTGTTTTGATGTTAGCTGTCTGCCGTTAATATTTGCGGCCCTATCTGTTGATGCCTATTATCTTTCGTCTTGCTTTGCTTTGCTAAGTGCAGCCAGTGTATCTTCTGCTTTGATGCCACTCGCTTGCCAGTCACCTGCCCTGGGCAGCGACGTATATTTTGGCAGTGGAATTTTCCTCCCCTCGTCCGAAACAGTCTGGTCTTAATTGTGCCGGCCGCGGTGGCCGAGGGGACTGAGGCGCTCCAATCACGGTCTGCACGGCCACTACGGTCGGGGGTTCAAATCCCCCCTCGGGCATGGATATTTGTGCCATCCGTAGTATTAGCTAGTTCATAAGTAGTTTGTAAAGTTTAGGGAGTGATGACCCGTAGTTAAGTCCCATAAGCTACACAAACATTTGATTTTTTTGGTCTTAATTGTCTTCGTTGTTGTGGTACATAATTGTGAATTCTGACGTACTTCTACCGTACCTAGACCGGCGTAAAGTTTGTAAGGGGCCCGTGGCGTTTCTTTTGACTGGTTCGTGTCTGGGCGTAGCTGACTGCAGTCAGAGATCCGTCTCACGATGTGGCTATTCTAGGATCTGGCTATCATCTCCTATGTGTTTTACCCTAAAATGCATGTTATGTGTTGGTGTTTAATGGTTGTCACTGCCTATCACCTCTAGGGCTTTACTACCTTTCTTGTTTTAAATCTTGTACCCTTGATGGCAGGTGTTCTCGGGGCATCGTCGTGGTTGGTATTAAGTTCATTTAAAAGCGAAATTTTGTCCTTACTAGTAAATTGGCCTAACGGTTGCTAATTTACAAGGGCGTTATCGTTGCTCCTCGATTGGGTCTACCGAGAAATGACGTAGCCGCGCGAGAGTACCGAGTGGTCTTGAGCACCCCGTTACGGATCGAGTGGCCTCCCGCGTCGGTGGTTCGAATCCTCCCTCGAGCATGGATGTCTGTGTTGTCCTTAGGTTAATTTAACTTAGTTTAAGAAGTTTGTAAGTCTGTGGACTGATGACCAACGTAGTTTGGTCCCATAGAATTACAAACATTTTGACATTTGGATTTGGAAATGACGTAAATAAATAAGAGATTAGAGCCGACACGAAGTCATTACCTGCATCCCTTCTCCCCGCCGGCCGCGATTGTCGAGGGGACTGAGGCGCTCCAGTCACGGTCTGCACGGCCACTACGGTCGGTGGTTCGAATCCCCCCTCGGGCATGGATATTTGTGCCGTCCTTAGTCTTAGTTAGTTCGTAAGTTTAGGGACTGATGACCTCGTAGTTAAGTCCCATAAGAAACATTGAAACAACCGTTTTTCCCCCACAAACAATACGCAATAGGAACAGAAAACGAGGAAATGACACTGGTTCACAAAGTGCCCACACCGCACACCGGTGTACCGGTGTATACATGTAGATGTTTTTAAGGAATACATGTAGATTTCATGTGTGACAATGGGCAAAAGCAAGATATTTTATGAGTAAAAGACCGTCGAGCATCTCTATTTCGTCCATGTAGCTCCACACTAATGTGGAGAGTGGGACAACGGCTGGTTGGTATTATGATCAAGAATGTATAAAAATAAACAGCTGTAACAGTAATGATTTTATTATCTGGCTGCCAATTTCAGCGCTTGGTTAGTGCCATCTTCAGGCCATCACGACATACATGTAAGTGGATGGTACACACGTGTTCAGATAGAAATTGTGAATCTATTTTAATTCAGCCATATATATTACATTTTCTTCTCGGATTCGTGATGGCCAGAAGATGGCACTAATGAAGTGCTGAAACTGGCTGCCAGATAATAAAATCATTACTGTTATCGCTGTTGATTTTTAATATTTTCTTGATCATAATTTGTATTAAGGGGAAACTACAGCCGTTACTTTTCCCGAGGACATGCAGCTCTACTGTATGAACATATGATGATGGCATCCTCTCGGGTAAAATATTCCGGAGGTAAAATAGTTCCCCATTCGGATCTCCGGGCAGGGACTACTCAGGAGGATGTGATCATTAGGAAAGACAACACTGGCATTCTACGGATCGGAGCGTGGAATGTTAGATCCCTTAATCGGGTAGGGAAGCTAGAAAATTTAAAAAGAGAAATGGATAGGTTGAAGTTAGATATAGTGGGGATTAGTGAAGTTCGGTGGAAAGAGGAACAGGATTTCTGGTCAGGCGAGTACAGGATTATAAATACAAAATCAGTTGGGGGTATTACAGGAGTAGGTCTGATAATGAATAAGAAAATAGGAATGCGAGTAAACTACTATGAGCAACACAGTGATCGCATTATCGTTGTCAAGATACATACGAAGCCAACACCGACCACAGTAGTACAGGTTTATATGCCAACTAGCTCTGCTGATGATGATGAGATCGAAGAAATATATGAGGAGCTAAAGGAAATTATTCAGATAATTAAGGGAGAGGAAAATTTAATTGTTATGGGAGACTGGAATTCGGTAGTAGGACAAGGAAGGGAAGGGAAGATAGTAGGTGAATATGGTCTGGGCAAAAGGAATGAAAGAGGAAGCCGCCTGGTAGAATTTTGCACGGAACATAATTTAGTTATAACAAACACCTGGTTTAAGAATCACAAAAGAAGGTTGTATACGTGGAAGAGACCAGGAGACACAGGGAGATACCAGATAGATTTTATAATGGTAAGACATAGATTTCGGAACCAGGTTTTAACCTGTAAGACATACCCAGGGGCAGATATAGACTCTGACCATAACTTGTTGGTTATGAACTGTAGGCTGAAGCTGAAGAAACTACAAAAAGATAGGAAAATAAGGATATGGGACCTGGATAAATTGAAGGAACCAGAAGTTCTTAAGAATTTCAAAGGGAGCTTTAGGCAACAATTGACAGAAACGGGGGGAAATAAAACAGTAGAGGAGGAATGGGTAGCATTGAGAGATGAAATAGTGAAGGCAGCGGAGGACAAAATAGGCAGGAAGGCAAGACCTACAAAAAATCCTTGGATATCACAGGAGATACTAAATCTAATCGATGAAAGGAGAAAATATAAAAATGCAGTAAATGAAACAGGCAAAATGGAGTATAGACAACTAAGAAATGAGATTGACAGGAAGTGCAAAATGGCTAAGCAGGAGTGGCTAGAAGGCAAATGCAAGGATGTATAGGAATGTATAAATAGGGGAAAAATAGATACAGCTTACAGGAAAATAAACGAAACATTTGGAGATAAGAAAAACAGCGCTGTGAATATCAAGAACTCTGATGGAAAACCAGTTCTCAGCTAAGAAGGGAAAGCTGAAAGGTGGAAAGGGTATGTAGAGAGTCTCTATGAAGGAAATGAACTTAGCGGCAATATTGTAGAAAGGGAAGAAGAAGTAGATGAGGATGAAATAGGAGATACTATACTGAGAGATGAATTTGACAGAGCACTGAAAGACCTAAGTCGAAACAAGGCCCCTGGAGTAGATGATATTCCCTCAGAGCTACTGAAGTCTTTGGGAGAACCAGCCATGACAAAATTGTTTCACCTGGTGTGTAAGATATATGAGACAGGCGAAGTACCCTCAGACTTTAAGAAAAATGTTATAATCCCCATTCCAATGAAAGCAGGTGCAGTCAGGTGTGAAAACTATAGAACCATCAGTTTAATAAGTCATGGTGGCAAAATATTAACACGAATTATTTACAGAAGGATGGAAAAGCTGGGAGAAGCCGACCTCTGGGAAGACCAGTTTGGGTTCAGGAGAAATGTAGGAACTCGGGAGGCAATACTCACTTTACGACTTATCCTAGAAGATAGATTAAGAAAAGGCAAACCTACATTTTTAGCTTTTGTAGATTTAGATTGACAATGTTGATTGGAATAAACTCTTTCAAGTTCTGAAGCAAGCAGGAGTAAACTATAGGGAGCGTAAGGTTATTTACAACTTGTACAAAAACCAGACAGCGGTTGTCAGAGTTGAAGGACATGAAAGGGATGCAGTGGTTGGAAATGGAGTAAGAAAGGGTTGTAGCCTTTCTCCAATGTTATTCAATTTGTACATTGAGCAAGCTATAAAGAAAAGCAAGGAGAAATTTGGTGAAGGAATTAAAGTTCAGGGGGAAGAATTAAAAACACTGCGTTTTGCCGACGACGTAGTAATTCTGTCAGATACAGCAAAGGACCTGGAGGAGCAATTGAACGGAATGCACAGTGTGCTGAAAGGGGCATATAAGATGAACATTAAGAAGAGCAAAACTAGGGTAATGGAGTGCAGTCTAAGAAAATCAGGTGATGCTGAAGGAATTAGATTAGGTAACGAAGCAATAAAGGAGGTAGATGAGTTTTGTTACTTGGGCAGTAAAATAACAAATAATGGTCGCAGTACAGAGGATATAAAATGCAGAATGGCAATGGGTAGAAAAGCGTTCTTGAAAAAGAGAAATTTGTTAACTTCGAATATTGATTTAAGCCTCCGGAAGTCCTTTCTGAAGGCATTTGTATGGGAGTGAGACATGGACGATAAACAGTGCGGACAGGAAGAGGATTGAGGCTTTTGAAATGTGGTGCTACAGAAGAATGCTGAAGATTAGGTGGGTGGATCGCGTAACTAATGAGGAGGTACTGAATAGAATTGGGGAGAAAAGAAATTTCTGGCATACCTTGACTAAAAGAAGGGATAGATTGGTAGGACACATTCTTAGACATCAAGGAATTGTGAATTTAGTGTTGGAGGGAAGTGTGTGGGGTAAAAACCGCAGAGAAAGACCAAGAGATGTATACAGTAAGCAGATTCAGACAGATGTAGGTTGCCGTTCTTATGTGGAGATGAATAGGCTTGCTCAGGATAGGGTATTGTGGAGAGCTGCATCAAACCAGTCTCCGGACTGAAGACCACAACAACAACAATTTGTATTTCTTGTTTTAGGTTTCGTTTCCGTTACTTATCAGAAAGTATATAGGAACACGAAATAGAGGCAGATTAAATTTCAGATTGATCGGAAGCACTAGTGGCTCGTACCTAAATTTGGTGCAAGTGGTACTCCAGAAAATATTTAACCGTCGTTTTAAAACTATGCAAAAGGTAACAATCGGGTACATACTTTGATTTGTAATAATGTATCGAAATTCTGAATGCCTCAAGTTTCTCCTTAATATTTAGACCCTATTCGCACGGAAATACTGAAGTATCCAAGCGACTGAGGTAGTCTCGGTCATTCAGTTGGGGATATTTGAGTAGGCGAGTCGACGTGCTCGTCGCCGAGTCTCCAAGTCTCTTGGTTGCATTTGCATGATTTGGTTGAGCAATGTGCAAAGAAATGTTAAAATTAAAGTTCGTGGTAGAAAACTGTTTCTTGGCTTCCCGATCATACTTGAAACAGACAGTATATGTCACATCATGTCGTCTGGTGTGTAGCGGAGGGTATTTTACGAAAGACTGCTACCTTCCTCTTTTCCTTCTCCTGTGGCGAATGTTTCGCGGTAAAAATGACTGATGATGATCTTCATGTGATCCGAAAACTCGCTAGTTTTCACCTTCACCGCCTTTTCACGAGATATACGTAAAAAGAATTATACTGATTGACTCACGGAAAAGAAACTGAAATGACCGCTATAATCTCATCATAATACTTGAATTCAATTCAAACATTTCTTACTCGCTAAGCTAAAAATCAAAAATAGTTATTTCAATGCTTTTATTTTAAAAGATGTTATCTAAAACTGACTAAAAAGTATAAAATAATTTCTCCTGCTCCCATTCATTACCTTGCCCTGTACAGGCAGTCATAAAAGTTTATTCTTGTGAATTTTTAGTAGCTACAACAATACTTGCATGATTTAAAATGAAAAAAAAAAAAAAAAAAAAAAAAAAAAAAAAACGTTGGTTGCATGTAATAGCTAATAGTATTAAGTAAATGCTGAGAAAAATAACACAACAGTTCACATTATTTGTAGTGCAAAAGTCTTAGTCTCACATGTTGTAGATCGACATAATTATGAGTATAATCCAGAACACTAATATTAAATGCTTTTCGACAGAAGTGCCATCTTCAGGTCTACTTCTCTGCAATATTATTTAATAGTGATCAGATGAAACAGATTTGAGATACTAAGATATCACAAAGAGATTTTACCAACTAAGACAACAGCTCATCAGAATATCATGTGCACAATATCATATACGTTTCTATAGATTGTTGTTGTTGAAGACCTTCAGTCCGCAGACTGGTTTGATGCAGCTCTCCACGCTACCCTGTCCTGTGCAAGACTCTTTATCTGAGAATACGTTCGGCAACCTACATCCTTTTGAATCTGCTTACTATATTCGTCCCTCGGTCTCCCTCTACGATTTTTACCCCACTCGCTTCCTTCTAATGCTAAGTTAACAATTCCTTGATGTCTCAGAACGTATCCAACCTTCTCTTAGTCAGTATATGCCAGAAACTCCTTTTCTCCCCGATTCGGTAAAGGACCTCCTCATTAGTTACGTGATCTACCCATCTAATTTTCATCATTCGTCTGTAGCACCACATTTCAAATGCTTCTATCATCTTTTTATCTGAACTCCTTACCGTCCACGTTTCACTCCCATACAATGCTGCACTCCGGACAAATGCTTTCAGAAAGGACTTCCTAACATTTAAATTAAAACTGGTTGTTAACAAGGTTCGCTTCTTAGAAACTCTTTTCTTCCCATAGCCATTCTGCATTTTATATCTTCTTTTCTTCGGCCATCAGATGTTATCTTGCTACCCAAAAAACAAAATTCATCTACTACTTTTATTGTCTCATTACACACTTGTTGATGTTCATCTTACGTCTTCCTTTCAAGACACTGTCCACCCCATTCAATTCCTCTTCCGGATCTTTTGCGGTCTCTAACAGAATTACTATGTCATCGGCAAACCGCAATGTTTTTATTTCTTCTCCCTGCACTTTAATTCCCTCTCCAAATTTCTCCTTCCATTCCTTCACTGCCTGCTCAGTGTACAGATTAGACAACATTGGGGAAAGGCTACAACCCTGTCTTACTCCCTATCCAACCTCTGCGTCCCTTTCTTGCCCTTCGACTCTAATAACCGCTGTCTGGTTTTTGTATAGGTTGAATATAACTCTTCTGTCCCTATATTTTATCCCTGCTATCTTCAGAATTTGGAAGAATGTATTCCAGTCGACACTGCCAAAGCTTTCTCCAAATCGACAAACGCTGAAAACGTAGGTTTCCCTTTCCTTAACATATCTTCCAAGAAAAGTCGTAATGTGAGTATTGCCTCTCGTGTTCCTACATTTCTCCTAAATCCAAACTGATCTTCCCCAAGGTCAGATTCCACAAGTTTTTTCCATTCGTCTGTAAATAATTCGTTTAAGTATTTTGCAACCATGACTTATTAAACTGATAGTTCAGTAATTTTCACACTTGTCTGCACTTGCTTTCTTTGGAATTGGAATTACAATATTCTTCTTCAAGTCGGAGGGTATTTCCCCTGTCTCATACACCTTGTATACCAGGTGATACAATTTTTTCATGATTGGCTCTCCTAACATCAGCAATTCAGACGGAATATCATCTACTCCAGGGGCCTTGTTTCGACTCAAGTCCTTCAGCGCTCCGTCAAATTCTTCTCGCAGTATCATATCTCCTATCTCATCTTCCTCCACTTCGTCTTCCATTTCTAGAATACTGCCTTCAAGTTTACTTCCTTTGAATAGGCCCTCTATATATTCCTTCCACAGTTCAGCCTTCCCATCTTTGCTTAGTACTTGTTTTCCGTCTGAGTTATTGATATTCAAACTGTTTCTTTTCTTGTCTCCAAATATCTCTTTTATTTTCCTGTAAGCATTTTTGAAAAAGAGAAATTTGCTAACATCGAATATTAATTTAAGTGTAAGGAAGTCTTTTCTGAAGGCATTTGTGTGGAGTGTTGCGTTGTATGGGAGTGAAACATGGACGATAAGCAGTGCGGACAGGAAGAGAATAGAGGCTTTTGAAATGTGGTGCTACAGAAGAATGCTGAAGATTAGGTGGGTAGATCACATAACTAATGAAGAGGTACTGAACAGAATTGGTGAGAAAAGGAATTTTTGGCATACCCTGACTAAAAGAAGGGATCGCTTGGTAGGACACATTCTTAGACATCGGGGAATCGTAAATTTAGCATTGGAGGGAAGTGTGTGGGGTAAAAATCGCAGAGGGAGACCAAGATACGCGTATAGTAAGCAGATTCAAATAGATGTGGGTTGCCGTTCTTATGAGGAGATGAAAAGGCTTGCTCAGGATAGAGTAGGGTGGAGAGCTGCATCAAACCAGTTCTCCGGACTGAAGACCGTAACAACAACAGGCGGTATCTATCTAGTTATGCATTCTTCTACGGTTCTGTATTTGTCCTCTAGCCACTCCTGCTTAGCCAGTCTGCACTTCCTGTCAATCTCATTTTTCAGACGTTTGTACTCCCTTTTTCCTGTTTCAGTTGCTGAATTTTTATATTTTCTCCTCTCATCAATTAAGTTCAGTATATCCTGTGTTATCCAGGGCTTTCTATTAGGCCTTGTGCTTCTCCCTATATGGTCCTCTGCGGCCTTCACTACCCTATCTCTCAGAGCTACCCATTCTTCTTCTACTGTTTTACTATCCTCCGTTTCAGCCAATCCTTGCCTAATGCTCCCTCTGAAACTCTCAACCACCTCCGGTTCCTTCAATTTGTCCAGGTTCCATCTCCTAACCTTTCTACCTTTCTCCAATCTCTTAAGTCTTAATCTGCTGTTCATGACCAATAAGTTATGGTCAGAGTCTATATCTGCCTCTGGATATGTCTTACAGTTTAGAACCTGGTTTCTAAATCTATTCCTTACCATTATAAAGTCAATCTGGTACTTTCCAGTGTCTTCTGGTCTCTTCCACGTATACAACCTTCTTTCATGATGATTAAACCAAGTGTTGGTGATCGTTAAATTGTGCTCTGCGCAAAATTCTACCAAGCGACCTCCCCTTTCATTCCTTTTTCCCAGTCCATATTCACCTACTACATTTCCTTCTCTTCCCTTTCCTACTACTGATTTCCAGTCCCCCATCAAAATTAAGTTTTTATCTCCCTTAACTTTCTAAATGATTTCTTTTATCTCCTCATACATTTTTTCGATATCTTCATCATCGGCCGTGGTAGTTGGCATATAAAATTGCACGACTGTGGTCGTTGTTGGCTTCGTGTCCATCTTTACTACGATAATTCGTTCACTATGCTGTTAATAGTAACTTACCCGCATTCCTATTTTCTTATTCATTATTACACCTACTCCTGCAATACCACCAACTGATTTTGTATTGATAACCCTGTACTCACCTGACCAGAAATCCTGTTCATACTGCCACCGAACTTCACTAATCCCTACCATATCTAACTTTAACCTATCCATTTCTCTTTTCAAATTTTCTAGCTTACCTACGCGATTAAGGGTTAGAACATTCCACGCTCCGACCCGTATAATGCCTGTTTTGTTTTTCTTGATGACGACATCCTCCTGAGTAGTCCCCGCCCGGAGATCCGAATGGGGGACTATTTTACCTCCGAAATATTTTACCCGAGAGGATTCCATCATCATATTTCCATACAGTAGACCTGCATGTCCTCGGGAGAAGTAACGACTGTAGTTTCCCCTTGCTTTCAGCCGTTCGCAGTAGATTACATCTAATCAATACTATATAATATTACTAGAAATTATGTATTTGCATGTACTACGTCTGAAGATGCTTCATCTGCCTAAAGATACAACTCGTGTATAAGCATTAAATACACTCCTGGAAAATGAAAAAATAACACCATGAATTCGTCGACCCAACAGGGGGAAATTTTATTGGTACATTCTTGAGGATGTATACGACACACCATCACACAGACAGAACTATACGCACGTGAGTACTATCACCAGAGAATCCGCTATGTCGACGCTATTACCGCATATACCCTCCTCTTACAGCAATACAAGCTGCGTTTCTCCCATGGAGACGACCATAGAGGTGGTGAATGTAGTCTTACGGAATGCCCAGCCACGCAGTTTCCACCCGTTGCCTCAGTTGGGCCGGATTTCGTGCCCGTCGTGCAGACCGCGCAAGACGACGCTTCATTCGGTTCCAAACATGCTCTATCGGGGACACATATGGGGATCGTGTTGACCAGGGTGGTTGACGCACATTTTGACCGCTCACTCCCAGCATCGTTCAGCCCGCCTCCAGTGGCGTTGCAATAGGCGCTTATGGAAGGACGAATGGAGGCGCGTCGTCTTCAGTGATAAAAGTCGCTTCTGTGCCGCAGCCAGTGATGATCGTGCGAATGCCTGGAAGTCGTGCTGAGGAACACGAAAATCTGAAGTGTTTACGACAAAAGCACACAGGGCCGAAGCCGACATCGTGATGTGGGGAGCCACGTCCTACTCTGACCGATCTCCTCTCGTGATCATCGAGACAACATTGAACAGTGAACTGTAACCGTCATTCAACCCGTCTTGATACCGTCTGTGCACCAACAATGCGAAATGCTTTTCTCACAAGACTATACACGTCCACATGCATCCCATTGCTACCCAACGTGCTCTTGAAGTTGTACGTCAACTAACCTGTCCAGCACAATCACCAGGTCTGCTCTCCATTAAGCATGTATGGGGTCGAATGAAATGTCATCTTGCGTGGATAGATTAGATTAGATTAATACTTGTTACATAGATAATATATACGACACTTCGTAATGATGTGGAACGTGTCAGTCTAGCAAATGTTGTCTACACTTGACAATCAATATTTTCAGGATTTTTTATTACATTTTTTTTTTAATTTTTAATTTTTTTAAGTTTTATCTAAAAATTCATCTACATTGTAGAAGGAGTTGCCATTCTGAAATTCCTTTAATTTCTTTTTAAACACAAGTTGTCTATCTGTCAGACTTTTGATGCTACTTGGTAAATGACCAAAGACTTTTGTGGCAGCATAATTCACCCCTTTCTGAGCCAAAGTTAGATTTAACCTTGAATAATGAATATCATCCTTTCTCCTAGTGTTGTAGCTATGCACACTGATATTATGTTTGAATTGGGTAGCACTGTTAATAACAAATTTCATGAGTGAGTATATATATTGTGAAGCTACAGTGAACATCCCTAGATCCCTAAATAAACGTCTGCAGAATGCTCTTGGGTGGGCTCCAGTAATTATTCTGATTACACGCTTTTGTGCAATGAATACTTTTTTACTCAATGTTGAATTGCCCCAGAATATGATCCCATATGAAAGCAATGAATGAAAATAGGCGTAGTTAGCTAATTTACTGAGATGTATATCACCAAATTTTGCAATAACTCTGATAGCATGAACTCAAACATTTCAGGAGATCTTGAATATGTTTCTTCCAATTCAGTCCCTCGTCATTGCAAACACCATAAAATAATGAATACCCTACCGTAGCTACAGATTTATGTCCAAAGTCTAAATTTATTAATGGTGTAATGCCATTTACTGTATGAAACTGTATATACTGGGTTTTACCACAGTTTAATGAAAGACCATTTAAAGAGAACCACTTAATAACTTTCTGAAAGATATCATTTATAATTTCACCAGTTAATTCCTGTTTGTCAGGTGTGATAGCTATACTTGTATCATCAGCAAAAAGTACTAGCTTAGCATCTTCGTGAATGTAGAATGGCAAGTCATTAATATATATTAAGAAGAGCAAGGGACCCAAGACCGAACCTTGTGGGACCCCATTTTTGATAACTCTCCAGTTAGAGGAATTAATTGTTTCATCTATATCATCGAACTGCTTATTTCAACTTTCTGCAACTCTTCCAGTTAAGTATGATTTGAACCATTTGTGCACTGTTCCATTCATACCACAATACTTGAGCTTATCTAAAAGAATCCCATGATTTACACAATCAAAAGCCTTTGAGAGATCACAAAAAATCCCAACGGTCTGCACGACAGGCACGAAATCTGCCCCAGCTGAGGCACCAGGTGGAAATTGCATGGCAGGCCATTCGGCAAGACTACATTTGGCACCTTAAGATAGTCTCCATGGGAGAACTGCAACGTGCATTGCAGCAAAAGGAGAGTATACACGGTACTAGCGTCAACATTAACGCACGCTCTGATGAGTGTACTCACGTGTCTGTGTTATGTGTTGCATACATCCTCAAGAATGTTAATAAAGATTCCCTCTGATGGATCGACGAATTCATGGTGTTTTTTTTTATTTTCCAGAAGTGTATTATCAGTGTTCTAGATTATACTCTTATCCAATAAAATTCTTTGGGGCTTTGGTGAACTATTCGTGTCTGTTATCTAATGCATTCCCTCATCGGTTTTCGATTTGGATATTATAAATATTGTGTGAGCTATTAAAAATTCACAGCACAAATTTTCAGGACTATTACATGTACCGGCGGCAATAATAAAACTGTATTATATCAGTGCTATACATACTGTACTATAGGCGGCAGTATGGGAGACTAGAGTCGCCTCTGTGAATTTGATTGGTGTGTTGTCTCCTCTCGTGTGTGTATACAAAATCTCGTTTGAAGCTTGGAAATGTTCCTTTGTATATCAAACGACAGTAATGTTTGTCGAAATGCACGGAAGATAAAAAAAAAAGGTTAGGTTGCAGTTCTCTTAAACTGTTACTTTGTCGATAAATGTTACTTCCTTGGTAAAAGGACAAAAAACACGTTCTTTAGACTTTATGTCTCTGTAGTAAAGTTTGTGCAAAACAGTTTTATGTGTGAAAACTGTACAACAAAAAACCTCAAATTGACAAAATTTACTTGTTTAATGAAATGTGTTGAATGTTTCACTTTCTAAGTTTCTTGAATCTACATCAGGTTAACATTTTTTAAGTGGTGGTCCGAGATTAACTCGGCGAGAAGCAGCTAACACAGACAACTGTGTGCTATCGTTGCTTATTCGCGGAATATTCAACTTAAATATTGAATTGAATTTAAATTTTGATGTCACTTTCTCAATTTTTCTAACATCAAGATTAACATCAAAATTCTGAAATCTGACTTCAGAGTCCTGGAAATACTAATGACACTATAAAAATAAAATATAAGAGAGATCATAGTTAAGAAATGTCAACACTGTGCAGATTGAAAGGAGCTTCTGTATAAACTTTTAATAAATTTTGTGACGTATTTTAAATCACAAATTACAAAAATTTCACAGTAGTCGCAATTCAGACTCAGAAGCTGTAAATGGATGAAAATACACGAGCAAGAAGACACAAGTGAAACTAATAATGCCAGACGTTTATAGATCTTCTCACAAATATGCACAAGTCATTAATAAACTCCTTAAAATCTGGCTTCTCTATGTAGATTACTGTTTAATATTGAAAATAATAATTTATATGTGAATAACTTTACCAGGTTGCACGCTATACCCTAAGCTGTAGGTCCCCTTTTGCCAATTGGATAACTGGGGTAGGCTAGGGACATGCAAGTCGCCGAAGTGGTGTCCAATTGAAATACTTGCACCAGGCAAATGAGCCACACGAAATTATTTTTATTATTTATCCGAAAATAAAAGGAGGGGTCACATCGGCTTCTCGAGTCGTACAGTCTCCCATCAGCTGGTTGTCAGGTTAATTGCTGCGGAAAACATGGACACTAGCCGCAATCTCCACGACAATTACATGGTGAGGGTCAAAGTAGACGACGGAAAACCGTAATTTTACATACTGATATCAAATCGTCGACTATTGAACTTCGTACTAAACCATCGAGTAACCTCCGCTGCACCCTTTAGATGCTTCCAAACCAGACACCATAACAACGGCGACTCGAATTTTGGAGATAACAGCCCTAGGGCCATTCGACTTGCTTGGTCTACACTTGTTCAACATTTGGGACTCGAGATTCACGAAAACCTCTAATTCAGTCCATGCATTAGTCCTGTCTCACAATACCAACGACTTCTTGGCGACGGTGGGACAGTGTTCCAGAAACTGTCTACAGGTTTCCAGAATCCAGTCAGATATTTCATTTGTTACTCATTGCAGTTCCAAAATGTTATAAGGTCCACACAGTCGAGTTTGGCCTCTTGGATGAGCTTGGACAGGAATTACAACCCCTCCAGGATAATTGCACCTTCACTCCAGTCGT